>OV049924.1:243091301-243524804 GCA_920104205.1 Eupeodes latifasciatus
TAATGATAATGATAATGATAATGATAATGATAATGATAATGATAATGATAATGATAATGATAATGATAATGATAATGATAATGATAATGATAATGATAATGATAATGATAATGATAATGATAATGATAATGATAATGATAATGATAATGATAATGATAATGATAATGATAATGATAATGATAATGATAATGATAATGATAATGATAATGATAATGATAATGATAATGATAATGATAATGATAATGATAATGATAATGATAATGATAATGATAATGATAATGATAATGATAATGATAATGATAATGATAATGATAATGATAATGATAATGATAATGATAATGATAATGATAATGATAATGATAATGATAATGATAATGATAATGATAATGATAATGATAATGATAATGATAATGATAATGATAATGATAATGATAATGATAATGATAATGATAATGATAATGATAATGATAATGATAATGATAATGATAATGATAATGATAATGATAATGATAATGATAATGATAATGATAATGATAATGATAATGATAATGATAATGATAATGATAATGATAATGATAATGATAATGATAATGATAATGATAATGATAATGATAATGATAATGATAATGATAATGATAATGATAATGATAATGATAATGATAATGATAATGATAATGATAATGATAATGATAATGATAATGATAATGATAATGATAATGATAATGATAATGATAATGATAATGATAATGATAATGATAATGATAATGATAATGATAATGATAATGATAATGATAATGATAATGATAATGATAATGATAATGATAATGATAATGATAATGATAATGATAATGATAATGATAATGATAATGATAATGATAATGATAATGATAATGATAATGATAATGATAATGATAATGATAATGATAATGATAATGATAATGATAATGATAATGATAATGATAATGATAATGATAATGATAATGATAATGATAATGATAATGATAATGATAATGATAATGATAATGATAATGATAATGATAATGATAATGATAATGATAATGATAATGATAATGATAATGATAATGATAATGATAATGATAATGATAATGATAATGATAATGATAATGATAATGATAATGATAATGATAATGATAATGATAATGATAATGATAATGATAATGATAATGATAATGATAATGATAATGATAATGATAATGATAATGATAATGATAATGATAATGATAATGATAATGATAATGATAATGATAATGATAATGATAATGATAATGATAATGATAATGATAATGATAATGATAATGATAATGATAATGATAATGATAATGATAATGATAATGATAATGATAATGATAATGATAATGATAATGATAATGATAATGATAATGATAATGATAATGATAATGATAATGATAATGATAATGATAATGATAATGATAATGATAATGATAATGATAATGATAATGATAATGATAATGATAATGATAATGATAATGATAATGATAATGATAATGATAATGATAATGATAATGATAATGATAATGATAATGATAATGATAATGATAATGATAATGATAATGATAATGATAATGATAATGATAATGATAATGATAATGATAATGATAATGATAATGATAATGATAATGATAATGATAATGATAATGATAATGATAATGATAATGATAATGATAATGATAATGATAATGATAATGATAATGATAATGATAATGATAATGATAATGATAATGATAATGATAATGATAATGATAATGATAATGATAATGATAATGATAATGATAATGATAATGATAATGATAATGATAATGATAATGATAATGATAATGATAATGATAATGATAATGATAATGATAATGATAATGATAATGATAATGATAATGATAATGATAATGATAATGATAATGATAATGATAATGATAATGATAATGATAATGATAATGATAATGATAATGATAATGATAATGATAATGATAATGATAATGATAATGATAATGATAATGATAATGATAATGATAATGATAATGATAATGATAATGATAATGATAATGATAATGATAATGATAATGATAATGATAATGATAATGATAATGATAATGATAATGATAATGATAATGATAATGATAATGATAATGATAATGATAATGATAATGATAATGATAATGATAATGATAATGATAATGATAATGATAATGATAATGATAATGATAATGATAATGATAATGATAATGATAATGATAATGATAATGATAATGATAATGATAATGATAATGATAATGATAATGATAATGATAATGATAATGATAATGATAATGATAATGATAATGATAATGATAATGATAATGATAATGATAATGATAATGATAATGATAATGATAATGATAATGATAATGATAATGATAATGATAATGATAATGATAATGATAATGATAATGATAATGATAATGATAATGATAATGATAATGATAATGATAATGATAATGATAATGATAATGATAATGATAATGATAATGATAATGATAATGATAATGATAATGATAATGATAATGATAATGATAATGATAATGATAATGATAATGATAATGATAATGATAATGATAATGATAATGATAATGATAATGATAATGATAATGATAATGATAATGATAATGATAATGATAATGATAATGATAATGATAATGATAATGATAATGATAATGATAATGATAATGATAATGATAATGATAATGATAATGATAATGATAATGATAATGATAATGATAATGATAATGATAATGATAATGATAATGATAATGATAATGATAATGATAATGATAATGATAATGATAATGATAATGATAATGATAATGATAATGATAATGATAATGATAATGATAATGATAATGATAATGATAATGATAATGATAATGATAATGATAATGATAATGATAATGATAATGATAATGATAATGATAATGATAATGATAATGATAATGATAATGATAATGATAATGATAATGATAATGATAATGATAATGATAATGATAATGATAATGATAATGATAATGATAATGATAATGATAATGATAATGATAATGATAATGATAATGATAATGATAATGATAATGATAATGATAATGATAATGATAATGATAATGATAATGATAATGATAATGATAATGATAATGATAATGATAATGATAATGATAATGATAATGATAATGATAATGATAATGATAATGATAATGATAATGATAATGATAATGATAATGATAATGATAATGATAATGATAATGATAATGATAATGATAATGATAATGATAATGATAATGATAATGATAATGATAATGATAATGATAATGATAATGATAATGATAATGATAATGATAATGATAATGATAATGATAATGATAATGATAATGATAATGATAATGATAATGATAATGATAATGATAATGATAATGATAATGATAATGATAATGATAATGATAATGATAATGATAATGATAATGATAATGATAATGATAATGATAATGATAATGATAATGATAATGATAATGATAATGATAATGATAATGATAATGATAATGATAATGATAATGATAATGATAATGATAATGATAATGATAATGATAATGATAATGATAATGATAATGATAATGATAATGATAATGATAATGATAATGATAATGATAATGATAATGATAATGATAATGATAATGATAATGATAATGATAATGATAATGATAATGATAATGATAATGATAATGATAATGATAATGATAATGATAATGATAATGATAATGATAATGATAATGATAATGATAATGATAATGATAATGATAATGATAATGATAATGATAATGATAATGATAATGATAATGATAATGATAATGATAATGATAATGATAATGATAATGATAATGATAATGATAATGATAATGATAATGATAATGATAATGATAATGATAATGATAATGATAATGATAATGATAATGATAATGATAATGATAATGATAATGATAATGATAATGATAATGATAATGATAATGATAATGATAATGATAATGATAATGATAATGATAATGATAATGATAATGATAATGATAATGATAATGATAATGATAATGATAATGATAATGATAATGATAATGATAATGATAATGATAATGATAATGATAATGATAATGATAATGATAATGATAATGATAATGATAATGATAATGATAATGATAATGATAATGATAATGATAATGATAATGATAATGATAATGATAATGATAATGATAATGATAATGATAATGATAATGATAATGATAATGATAATGATAATGATAATGATAATGATAATGATAATGATAATGATAATGATAATGATAATGATAATGATAATGATAATGATAATGATAATGATAATGATAATGATAATGATAATGATAATGATAATGATAATGATAATGATAATGATAATGATAATGATAATGATAATGATAATGATAATGATAATGATAATGATAATGATAATGATAATGATAATGATAATGATAATGATAATGATAATGATAATGATAATGATAATGATAATGATAATGATAATGATAATGATAATGATAATGATAATGATAATGATAATGATAATGATAATGATAATGATAATGATAATGATAATGATAATGATAATGATAATGATAATGATAATGATAATGATAATGATAATGATAATGATAATGATAATGATAATGATAATGATAATGATAATGATAATGATAATGATAATGATAATGATAATGATAATGATAATGATAATGATAATGATAATGATAATGATAATGATAATGATAATGATAATGATAATGATAATGATAATGATAATGATAATGATAATGATAATGATAATGATAATGATAATGATAATGATAATGATAATGATAATGATAATGATAATGATAATGATAATGATAATGATAATGATAATGATAATGATAATGATAATGATAATGATAATGATAATGATAATGATAATGATAATGATAATGATAATGATAATGATAATGATAATGATAATGATAATGATAATGATAATGATAATGATAATGATAATGATAATGATAATGATAATGATAATGATAATGATAATGATAATGATAATGATAATGATAATGATAATGATAATGATAATGATAATGATAATGATAATGATAATGATAATGATAATGATAATGATAATGATAATGATAATGATAATGATAATGATAATGATAATGATAATGATAATGATAATGATAATGATAATGATAATGATAATGATAATGATAATGATAATGATAATGATAATGATAATGATAATGATAATGATAATGATAATGATAATGATAATGATAATGATAATGATAATGATAATGATAATGATAATGATAATGATAATGATAATGATAATGATAATGATAATGATAATGATAATGATAATGATAATGATAATGATAATGATAATGATAATGATAATGATAATGATAATGATAATGATAATGATAATGATAATGATAATGATAATGATAATGATAATGATAATGATAATGATAATGATAATGATAATGATAATGATAATGATAATGATAATGATAATGATAATGATAATGATAATGATAATGATAATGATAATGATAATGATAATGATAATGATAATGATAATGATAATGATAATGATAATGATAATGATAATGATAATGATAATGATAATGATAATGATAATGATAATGATAATGATAATGATAATGATAATGATAATGATAATGATAATGATAATGATAATGATAATGATAATGATAATGATAATGATAATGATAATGATAATGATAATGATAATGATAATGATAATGATAATGATAATGATAATGATAATGATAATGATAATGATAATGATAATGATAATGATAATGATAATGATAATGATAATGATAATGATAATGATAATGATAATGATAATGATAATGATAATGATAATGATAATGATAATGATAATGATAATGATAATGATAATGATAATGATAATGATAATGATAATGATAATGATAATGATAATGATAATGATAATGATAATGATAATGATAATGATAATGATAATGATAATGATAATGATAATGATAATGATAATGATAATGATAATGATAATGATAATGATAATGATAATGATAATGATAATGATAATGATAATGATAATGATAATGATAATGATAATGATAATGATAATGATAATGATAATGATAATGATAATGATAATGATAATGATAATGATAATGATAATGATAATGATAATGATAATGATAATGATAATGATAATGATAATGATAATGATAATGATAATGATAATGATAATGATAATGATAATGATAATGATAATGATAATGATAATGATAATGATAATGATAATGATAATGATAATGATAATGATAATGATAATGATAATGATAATGATAATGATAATGATAATGATAATGATAATGATAATGATAATGATAATGATAATGATAATGATAATGATAATGATAATGATAATGATAATGATAATGATAATGATAATGATAATGATAATGATAATGATAATGATAATGATAATGATAATGATAATGATAATGATAATGATAATGATAATGATAATGATAATGATAATGATAATGATAATGATAATGATAATGATAATGATAATGATAATGATAATGATAATGATAATGATAATGATAATGATAATGATAATGATAATGATAATGATAATGATAATGATAATGATAATGATAATGATAATGATAATGATAATGATAATGATAATGATAATGATAATGATAATGATAATGATAATGATAATGATAATGATAATGATAATGATAATGATAATGATAATGATAATGATAATGATAATGATAATGATAATGATAATGATAATGATAATGATAATGATAATGATAATGATAATGATAATGATAATGATAATGATAATGATAATGATAATGATAATGATAATGATAATGATAATGATAATGATAATGATAATGATAATGATAATGATAATGATAATGATAATGATAATGATAATGATAATGATAATGATAATGATAATGATAATGATAATGATAATGATAATGATAATGATAATGATAATGATAATGATAATGATAATGATAATGATAATGATAATGATAATGATAATGATAATGATAATGATAATGATAATGATAATGATAATGATAATGATAATGATAATGATAATGATAATGATAATGATAATGATAATGATAATGATAATGATAATGATAATGATAATGATAATGATAATGATAATGATAATGATAATGATAATGATAATGATAATAAATTTTTGCGTAATTATGCACCTTCAAGAAAACTTGTAGGTGCATATCATATCAAAATCAAAAGATTTTTAAAGTTTCATTAATTCGATGTATTCATTTAATGACATTGACAATACATATTTTTATCATTTCTTTTACTTCAGCTTTTAAGATAAGTTTACTTCTTTTTCATTGCTAAATGTTGCCTCTCTTGGCTACATTTTCTTTGTATTTTGATATATGTTTAGGATTTTTTCTTTGGATCTACGACACTCTTCAAAAGAAAATAGTACAACAAGAAAATATTCATCTTAAAATTGAATTTTAAATATTATGCAGAAATTTTCTAATCTTTGGAACAAAATAAACAGACCAAAGACTTGTGAGGAGATCATCGTTATTTTAGGCTCTCAACTAAAGTTTCCGGTTGTTACAAGGTGGATCTCACTGTACGATTCAGTTGCTGGCATAGTCAAGCACAAAAGCAACTAAATGAGTTATGTAAAAATTTGGAACGCAGATTAATTTTTTTGATTTAGATATTGAGTATCTAGAAAAGTTTTTGATTACAATAAAACCCAAAGCAGAGGCTCTTGATTTTTTTCAAAAAGAAATGTTTTATGGTTTTCTGTTGCCAACTGCGATTTTGTACATTCTTTTGTGAGGAGCCAAAATCTCTGGAGTCTTTAAACAAATAAAAACATTTTTTAGGTCTAACACACCTCTTCCATCTTCTTTTTTCTTTTACCGGTTTGATTAAAGCTCCCAGACGTGAAGCCTTTTCAAACGATACTTTTGAAAGTGAATTGTGATTTTTGAATTGTTTTTGTATTAAATGTTTCGTTGTAATTTTTGTTTGAGGTCAAATTATTTGAAATTGTTTGTATGTTCTTTTTTGCTTTATGATAATTCTCTGATTCTCTGTGCTTTAATTTTGCAAATGCATATTATGTTACACCAAAAAAATTTTTGTTTATTTTATTTATTCAGTTAAATAGTTGTTTTAATTAAATAATTATTTGTTTATTGTTAATAAAAGAATACATAAAATCACTTATTCTGTTTTTTTCTAGGTCGATGGAAATAACTTTAGTACAAAGATACTTTTATCTTATTTTAAATAAAACCGCCTCTCAATAAGGTATTGTTTTTATTTGATACACAATTTGCTTCAGTTTTGGTATAATTTTTATCTTGTCAATGCATTGACAAGACTTTAAGACTGCAAAGAATGTAAAGGACATTTGAAAGACTTCAAAGACTGCAAACAGTCCATAGAGAATATATTCTTTTGATTTGAATTCATTTGACTGCTTCAGATGATTTAAAAAAAAACTGCAAAATTGAAAGTAAAGTACTGAGGTTTATTGAAAAGACTTTAAAAAAAAATGTCCATTCAATTGACTGCAATACTAAAAAGACTGCATTCTTCTAGATCTCTGCACTGTATTTGCAAAGGCAGCCAGTAATTGCTATTGGATGATTCAACTTTATCGTACATTGTAATAATTTTCTTTTTGCACTTTCGGGTTTGAAGATCTAAGATCTTCAATACTTGAACTACGTAGGCGTTTCGTGATTTTGACGTACCGACTCGTTAGAAGAAGAAACAAATACGTCTTACTCTATTCAGAGTGCAAAGGCAAGGAGGAAAAGTTACTGGTGACAATTTTAATCAGACAATTAATAGCAGCTTGGTGGAAAGAATCAAATTTATTAGTATTAGTATAATACCTCATCATAATCGAAGTTTGTTGATCCGTATTGTGTTATAATTGAAATTACTTTCGCAAAACTCACAGATCCTTCTCCTAATCTAGATTGTAAATCAAACCAATTTGCTTGCAAGAAACGGCATGCTATAGCACCTCCTATTGGAGTACCGGCGATTGATTGAAGTACTTCTACGATTTCAGCGGTAGGTAACAGCGTAATGTGTGAAAGAAGACGGTTTTGAAGCCAAACATCTTTTGTTCTTCCAAGTGCTCGGAGTAGTTGCATTCGCTCGGTGAAATTTCCAGGAGTAGTTTGTAATGTAAGAAACTTTTCCCAACAAAACTGCCAGTATACATATTCTCCAGACAAAATTGCTCCAGTGTAAATTGCCTGAAATTAAATTGGAATTAGAAATTGAAATAGCGTTTTTTTATTTTAACTGTCACATCAAACATGTTGTTTTCAAGTTCATAAGAAAACGTGGGTTTAAAATAATACAATTAATGTTGGGAAAGACGGTATATTACATGTATTTTTTCATGACAATAATGACTTTAGAGGATTTCTCAATTCCTCAAAATAGGCAGTACCCACCATAGAACATTTAGGTGACACAGGCCGGAATTGAACCCAGGACGTTTGTAATGACAGTCCTATGTAACACAAATGTGTTTTTTCTGTTAAATCTAGTCGCTAAGAGTCCTAAGTCCTTAAAAGCATCTATTTTTGCTCTTTCTGTAGCTGTCAAAATGTGTCTGTCTGTTTCAAATTAAGACAAAACAGTTGTTTACAACGCTTAGTTAAATACTCTTCAAAAGTTTTCAAATGGTCGCACATGTACAATCCTGCACGGAAATATTTGCAATGGCCTCATCCTAGTGAAGTACCTGTTTAGTGTTTATACGCTTTTTTGTAGTTTCTTGTTTGATCTTGGGAAATTAAATTAAATTCAATTTTCCCTTTAATTTTATGTTCAAATGTAGTAAACTTTTGTGCTTACAAAGCTTACACTAGGCATAAAAAGCGAAAATCGATTCCAAAATTTGTTGCCTCATCCTATTGGTTGGCAGTGTGAAATTAAACTTTTTATGTTTGAATTTTGTTTAGAAACATAAACCCATTTTTTAGATATCGAATTTTGACAAGAAAAGTCAAATATTTTTTTTTAGTTAAAAACATATTGACGTTTTTGATCATCAAATATGTATTATTAAGCCATAACAAGAACTTGTAAAGAAAAACAAATATTTTAATCAGTTCATTACATTCTGTGGAAATTAAGAACTAAGAACTGTTGTATGAATGGGACCCTTCAGGAGTAATACAATTTTTTTTTTAATATATTATACAAGCCAATTAAGAAAAATTTTCAGGAGAAATTTCATAAAATTGTATAAGGTCTTTTTTGAGAAAAAAAAAACTCAAAAATAATCACGTTTAATTTTTCTCTTTTCACATTTTTTACGAATGCAAAATTTTCCATAAAGTTCCTATATGTCGCAAGTAAAAAAACACTATAGGATACAAAAACAAACAAAAACATCAACTCAGTATTGTGAGATTTTAACTTTCAAGATTTCTAGGGCTGATCAAGACGTTAAGTCTGCGTGGGGGGGAGGTAACACACCTACCTTGAAATTGAATGTTTGTATATAAAAATGTTATTTAATGCCGTGCCAGTGCAGCTGAAAAGAATGTAGGTATTTAAATAAAACAATGCGAATCTATCTTCACCTTATACATATTTAATAAATAAAACAAATTTGGTAGTGCAACAGTCTATTGAGAGCTAGGGCCTAGTGACTTACAACTCTCAACCATTCCTGTGTTCGAGTAATATTGTCAGAGATGGAGGGGACCTACAGTTCTAAATCTAATCCGAACGGGTAATTTAAGAAAGCACTTTTCACGACAAGAATTACTCTTGGAGGATTTGTCAATTCCTCGCAAGAGGAAGTGCCCGTGAAAAAAAAAACTTTAGATGGAAAAGGCAGGGTTTGAGCCCAAGACCTCTGGCAATCTTTTTTTATTTTTTTTTTAAATTCATTTTTATTAATTATTCTTAAGACTATCTTAAACCTAGACAAAAATTCATAAAACTAGACTAATTAACCATAACTTACAACTAACTAACTGGTCCCATACGGACACTCTTAGTTAAACTATAATACTTAATACTAATGCCTTTCGGCCCTATCTATTTAATTTCATTTACATCTTTTTAATTTCATTTACATTAGATCTAATTTTTTTTTGTATTGTATTAGAAAATTAGAAAAAAAATTATAAATTAATTTCAATATCTACTACTATAATTAGGTCCTTAAAATAAAACAAAGAACTAACTTAAACTACCTATTCTACCTTTAAATTAAATAAATCTAGAACAACCACAGCAGCAAATCTAGGTTTATTGATTTTTCGTTTTCTATTTTTTCGTTTTGTCGTGTTTTTTTTAAATTTTTTTTTTGTGTGCCACCATGCCTACTCTACTTAAAACTAAACCTCAAAACCATAAAACAAGTATGTAAGCCGTCAAAGGCTTAAAACTCCATCCCGACTAACCACTATCAAGTGCCAATTGAAGTGACCAAAACTGGTTCTCCTGCTTCACCCTATCAATTCGGTCCCGCTCGGACACAGCGCTACTAAACCGAAGGAGCTCTGCTCCGCCTTGTACCATGACGTCCCGATTGTACAAGAGGCGCCTATAGACGGTTCTTCGTCTGACGTGATAGATTTGCTGAACTGCCAATCTATCCTGTTCCTATCGTTCGGATAGAACGCCCCGAAAATTAAATTGTTGGTCGAAGACACAGCTCTTGCAATGTGACCTCGAACGAGTTATATCACGAAATTGTCAATTCTGTTGATTCGAGCCTCGTTGTATAGGACATCGTTCGATGTAAGCCGGTACAGCGTCGTAAACACTGCCGCTCGAACACCCGAAGCTTCTTCATCTAGGAAGGGGCAACGTTGAACCACACAGGACAACCATGAGCTAAAGCTCGATCTTCGTCACTAACAAGGGACTTGGTCCCGTTTGGTCGGCGATTATTGAATTTGCCAAGGAATCGTCATAGAATAGCATAAAACCGCGGTTCTTAGATTGCCATTGGGTCATTTCATTTTAAAGGTAAGAGTGATGAAGTAAGGTGTTTTCCAGGTCGTGGTTGCTGCGAATGGTAACATTCGCCTTGTAAACTTGCTGGAAAGCAGCTCCCACTGCCTCCACCTTTTCCTTCGGATCTTCAATTATATAAAAGTCATTGTCGAAGATGGCTTCTTCTGGATCTATTTGCGCTGTCCTACGTACGTATCTGTTCTCTTCAGTTTTTTGGAGTTTTAGACACGGAAGGTCATTATCGTTTTTTTTCCTGAATATCGTGTTGAATCACTGAAGTTGTCAGTGAAAGCTCGTGTGAGGAGGTTCATGTCCTCTTGTCGTGTTCTGCGTTTTAATTAATTGTTGTCTGTCTCCCGTCCCCGTCGCAGTCTCGTTTAATTTAATTTATTTAAAAACGAAAAAAAAACAAAAAGCTCAAATAAAATCAACAAAAATAATCAATTAAACAACAGAAAATAATAATGAACAAAAAAAAACAGTGAACAACAACAGCAATATAATAAAAAAAAGCAACACAAAGGGAAAAAGGCAATAATATAAATACCTACCAGAACGCAGTAAGTGCATTCCCCTCACTCTTTCTTTCATTTTTTGTACAGTTGAGTGGCTCAGCAGGTGCATGCATTGGGCTAAGCTTTTTGAAAGCTCGCTCAATTGTGTGTATGTGTTGGTTCATTCAATAACACATGGATTGTAGATTACTGTTTTGATTGTTAGGGTCCGCACCAATTTAACTTCACTACTAAAGGCATAACACTAGTAGTGTGGTTCTATTGTAAAGACCTCTTAAATAATCTCATACAGTGATATACTTAGAAGTTCGTCTGTTTTGATTTTAGGATTTTTTTTATATTGCAATGACTGGTAATTTTAGAGTAGATTATAGCAATGTTCGCGGGCTGAGATCGAATTTTCTGTCTGTGTACATCCACGCTAATTCTAACAGACCAGCTGTTTTGGCATTGAGTGAAACCCAAGTAGGTGAAGATTCCGATCCTGCTGAATTTTTTATTCATGGGTATTGCTTGGTGCCATTATTCTTTTCACACCATGGTCTCGCCATATATATTAGGAATGATGTTGCCTATCAACTTTTACCACAATATGGTCATTGTACCAACTCCTTCTTTAATTTCATGTGGTTAAAACTTTCCGTGAATAAGCACATCATTCACTATTGTTTCCTTTATCGAAGCCCAAACCTGGACAGAGTTTCGACTTCTCAGGAATTTGATGCTCTGTCTGACTCCATTCAAAGAATTGTCTCCCTGTATCCTCACACTGAAATCGTTATTACGGGCGATTTCAATGTACACAATTCTTCATGGCTTCAACATTCGGGTCAGACAACACCAGAAGGAGTGTGTGCTGAGATCTTCGCGGAGTTGAACCACCTAACTCAGCTGGTCAACGAGCCCACTCGAATATCGGACGTGGTAGGTCGAGCAGAAAACACTCTTGACTTGTTTCTTACCTCTGACCCTAGTAAGTACACTATTAGTGTTCTATCTCCTCTAGGCTCATCTGACCATTGTGTCATATCAGCAAATTTCTCGTGTCAAAACTCTCCAGTTAAAGAAAGAGCTCCTAAGAGAACCGTTTGGCAATACGAGAAAGCCAACTGGGACGGTCTTAATAATTATTTTAGGATCTTTAACTGGTCACTATGCTTCCTCGATAGTGACGTAGACGCCAGCGCTGATATGATCACAAGTTTGATTCTCCTTGGAATGAGAACTTTTATCCCGAATAGGGTTAAAAGCATCAGACCTAAGGAAAACGCATGGTTCGATGCGAGCTGTAAAGAGGTTATTAGGGTCAAGAAGGTAAGTTTCCGTTGTTTTAAAGCCAATCCAACTGAGGAAAACCGGAATAAGTTCAAGCAAGCCAGGAAGGCCTGCAACGTCCATATTCGACGGACCAAATTTTTACATGACCAAAAATTACGGCAAAAAATACTGCAATGTCCCAAAGGCAGTAAAAATTTTTGGTCATTTGTAAAAAACATGAGGAATTCTTCTTCTTCGTCGGTTCCTACCCTCGTTGTCAATGACACTCCACTTGTTAGCTCTTTAGAGAAAGCTAATCTCTTCGCTAGGCAGTTCGCCGCCAATTCAACGCTGCCAATGAGTGTTATGACTCCGCCTGTCATCGAGCGCGTTAGTGATTCTATGGGACCAATCTTTTTTCGCACTCGTACTGTGGCGAGAGTCCTAAAAGATCTTAACATACATAAATCCGCTGGTCCGGATGGTATCCCCGCTATTGTTCTGAAGAGGTGTTCTTCAACGCTGGCAAAACCACTGCGTAAGCTTTTTCATCTGTCCTACTCCTCAGGTCTCGTTCCGAGTGGATGGAAAACCGCATTTGTCCAGCCTATTCCCAAAAAAGGCGAATCTTCCTCACCCTCTAATTACCGACCGATTGCACTTACGTCCCTTCTTTCCAAGGTCATGGAAACGCTGATTAATTATCAGCTTAAGAAATATCTTGAGGAACGGAAGCTTCTTAATGACCGGCAATACGGCTTTCGTAGCAATAGGTCCACTGGTGATCTCATGGTTCATCTCACCGAACAGTGGAACAAATCTTTACATCGTTTTGGAGAAAGTAAGATTATTGCACTTGATATTTCAAAGGCATTTGATAAAGTCTGGCATCTTGCTCTCTTATCGAAAATGCGTGCTTTCGGTATCGACGAATCTCTTCTTCGTTGGATTAGAAATTTTCTTTCGAACCGTTCAATACAAGTTGTTTTGGACGGATTCAAGTCTGAAACCCATAAAATAAATGCTGGTGTTCCCCAGGGCTCCGTTTTGTCTCCGACCCTCTTCCTCATTTTTATAAATGATCTCCTGTCTGTTACTTCTAATCCAATACATTGTTTCGCTGACGATAGCACTCTTAGCTTTTCATATTCGTTTCCAGACTCACAACCCTCCTCTTCGGATGTGGAACTGCAACGACAAAATATGATTAGCTCATTAAATTCCGACCTACACAGCATTGTACAATGGGGAATAAAAAATCGTGTGGAATTTAATGCTTCGAAAACGCAATGCTGTCTTGCATCGTTAAAGCGAGATAAACCCTCTTTGCCACTATCTATGAGTGGCACTTGCATCAACGAAACGGAAAATCTCGACATCCTCGGAATGTGCATCAGCAACCACCTTTTGTGGAGCGATCACATACGCGATGTTGCCAAAAATGCCGCAAGATGTCTAGGTTTTTTGAGACGTTGCAAGAAATTTTTCTCTCCGTCTGATCTGGCTACAATCTACAAAACTTATATACGTCCGAAACTTGAATATAACTCTCATCTCTGGGCTGGTGCTCCAATAACTTATTTAAGCCTCTTGGACAGTATTCAAAGTAGAGCTTTTAAAATGATTGGTGACATTAACATCATCAACTCGTTTACGTCACTCGAACATCGACGCAAGGTTTCTTGTCTAACCCTTTTTTACCGTTATTTTAACGGACTATGCTCTAGTGAAATAGCCAGTTGCATTCCTCCCCTTAAACAATTTAACCGTAATACTCGCGCTTCTAGGAATGCCCATCAGTTTACCCTTGAGCCCAACTTCGGCCGTACTATGAAGTACAGAGATTCATTTTTTAGCCGTACTACGCGAATGTGGAACGCCTTGCCACGCTCTATCTTTCCCTATCATTGCAATGTTCAGGAGTTCAAAATCAATGTACACCGACACCTCCTATCCAACCCTTCCCTCCTTTCCTAATGCTCACACTGTGTCTTTGGCATATTAAAGGTATAAAAAAAACCCTTTTAGTGTTCGCTTATTATAAAAAAAAAAAAAAAAAAAAAAAAAAAAATTAATTTTAATATTAATTAACTAATGCTGCTGCTGCTCCTTCTGCCTTTGTCGTGGCTTTTGTTGTTGCTGAAATCGACCGAAGTCGATGGGCCTTTAGCAATTGGCACTGTTCCTGTTGGTGAAGCCTTCACATTTTGCTATGCTCCCGTTATTTTGGTGGCGGGCTTGGACGGTGGTTGTGGTTGCAGAGTCATCACCCTCTGAGACATCACTGTCTGACGTCACTTTACTTTCCTTCAGCTTTTGCTTCATAGCAAGATGCTTAGCTGCATTAGCTCGCTTTACTTAATTTGGTGTTTTCCTCCTTCTTTTGTTTACTAATGACTGGTCAGATAAATGAACTCATGTTACTGTTGCTTTGGGTACCGCTGGAACATCGCCTGATGTATTTGCAGAAGTATCTTTTGATACTACTGCTTTATTCTCCTTCACCATCTGCTTTTCTTCCCAACCAATAAAATCAACTATTTCATGGTTGTGGAAAAAAGCTATTATATTTTTCGTGGACTCAGCCCGGGACTCGAACCCACGACCTCTCGTGACATTTTTATCAATTTACGCGTTTTTTGCAAAGAGTGAAATTATTTTTAAGTCCTTCATCTATTCCCGAAAAATGCCAGATTTTAATCTGTAAATTGGATTTTTGTTCTGACGTACAAACGCACGAACCAACATCTTTCAAAAAAAATTGGATTGTAGGGCATTGAAACGTCGATAAATGTCAAAATTTTCAATTCGACTAATCGGACCGATTAGAATAAATTCCAATTGGAAGTTAAAAACCTAAAAGTAAATTGGACCGTCCATTTTCTTATTGGATTTTCATTTCCGAATAACGTTAAGAAGTTGCATTACTACGAGGGTGGAGTGAAATCTATCCGGCCTGACCAAGAAAAAATATGTTTTATTTTTTTTTGCATTACGGCTATACATCTCTAAATTGTCCGTAGAAATGTTTTTTCGGAGTAATTTTTGGCCGCGGTTACAATCTTGTAGACAGCTTTTCTATTTCTCAAATTGTTGTGTTAAATTTTTTGCACACGTTCAGCTGACATCTTACAGGCTTTCTCATACACTTTTTACATGCGGTCTTCCAACACTATGGTTTTCATAAGTTGTAACCTCAACGGTCTTGAGCGTGGTTCATAAGAGGTGCTCACACATCCCATTTTAAATTCCGAAACCCACTGCTTGATTGTTGAATATGACCTGGAGGATAGTCCTAGTGTTGAATCCGTTCAAACAGAAGAATTTGATGAAACATGATTTTCCAATTTTTCACAAGTGTGACTATTGGCCCCATCTCTCAGTCAGGCCAGAAACTTTTCAGCCCAACCTCTTACGTAAGCTATCCGTACAAATTTTGAACACAAATATACATGGCTATTCTTAGCTCTCTATATCGAATCCAAGATGAGCAAAATTAGTAAAAATGTCCTTAATTTGTATTACTGGCCTTGAAACTTTTAAATTATGAGTCCTATATAACAAAAAATGTTGGTAGAAAAGGAAAATTGCTTAATTTTCTAACAAGCATATACTTACATCTTAGTTTTCTATACGTTGAGCCGTTCTTGAGATATTTAAGCAGGTGTGATGAATAAAATAATTTATTAAAATGTTTTACATTAAATCGGATGGTTATATATTTTCTGCTCCATGAAAACTTTTTTGGTATGGCGATAAAAAAATCAGTTGACGGGAGAATGTTGTAACTTGTATTTATTATCATAAATTTAAACAAATACCGAAACTCAGATGTTAATCACATTCTCCTGCTTTTTACTTGCGCCAGATAGGAACTATGTATGTAGCAAATATTGCATTCGTAAAAAATTCGAACTAGAGATTTTGATTTGATTGACTTTACGATGTTAGAAAAGCCGAAAAAAGTGGGTGTCCCGATTCTGTCTGTCGGTCTGTCTGCCTATTTGCTCCCGCATCTACAGCCCAAACCATTCTGTCTATTGAGTTCAAACTTTGAAATTAGGGTTTTAAGCGTTTGGCGAAAATAACAGTAGTCGCCATTCAATTTTTTTGGCTAAAAATCGAAAATTCGAATTTTCTCAAAAACGAATCGATAGATTTTTATTAAATTTTCTCTACACATTTTTTTCTTATCTTGGCTTCTTTTAACAGAAAAAAACTATTTTTGTATTGCTCCAGAAGGTTTATTTTGTTTTTAAGTTTTCTCAAGAACCAATCAACCGATTTCAATAATTTTTGTCGGTACAAGCTTTGCTACTGTCTTCATAATATTTTATAATCAAAAATGTAATTGCTTTTATTTTTAATTTAAACAAAATACTGCAAATCCTGCAGATTTATATACTTTGAAGCTGTTGAGAGCCCAACGTAGTTTGTCATTGTTGCGGGTATGATACGATATTAATATGTATTTGGTTAAGACTGTTTTAAGTTGGGAACCTACCACGAAAGTGGGTATCCAGTAGCAAATTGATTATTCGCTAAAATTTGTGGAGGAGCCATCTTCATTTTTGTTAAAATAGCTGGGTATTACTGGTCGAGAGATTTTACCTTAGCCTAGATGCTTCTTATTGCACCACAAAAGGTTTGCCGGGAATATGGTTTGGATTTTCCTAGTTCCTTATTGTATCTTAATAAGGATTTCTTGTAAGAATCCCAGTCTGAAGTTTATCTTGTAACTTTCGCTCGATTAAAGAGTCTGCTACACTTTGTAGGAAGCTAGTCAAGCCCAAATACCCTTTTTCTCCTTATATCGATGTATCGATGATCAGAGAACGAGTGTTCTTTAGACACTTTCCAATTAAGAATAAAATGGTGAAGAGAATCAGAGAAGAGTTATGTCCAAAACTTCGAGTTTTAGTGACAAATGTAGGTTTATTACCAATATTACTTAATACGAGGTTAGTACGAAGGATATAATCAAAGAGAGACCTACTCCTGTCGTTGATGTCTGTACTTCTCCATACAGTACGATAACTGTTAACACCGCTACCAACAATTACGCTGATCTTCTGTCCTTCTGCTTCAGTGAATTCAGCTGCTTCATCTTTTTTGTAGACACGCAGGGTGATCATCTAAAATCCGTAATGAATCACGCCTTGTTCAGCGCTAGAGGAACGATGGATTCTTTATTGATCACCACAATTTCACTAGTATTAAGACATCTCACTTCCTCGAGATTAACAATCTTTATAATCTCAAGAATGTCCTCAATCTCAGTAGGTTTGACAGGAATCTAAGTGTGGGGCTCTAGGGATGTCTACCTTAGCAACAACCTCGAGTTTCGCACCAGCCAAACTTCACCTAACCGGCTGATAGCAAGTTTGTATATATCACAAGACATCATCACAAGACAGGAACATCGCTTATGGAAAGTGGTGTTCCTGCAAGCACGAATTTTTTCATTCGTGTTAAATATAATAATAAGTGTCAACACTAATAACACTCAACGCCCCCTTACACAAATAATCTAATGTTAATTCTAAAGTCACTTAAATACAAAATACATTTCCTCTAACCTTTTTTCCTTTTTTACTCTTTAATATACTTGTTACTTGAACTTTACTTAGCGTGGTCGTTTTATTTAATCTCTGGACATCTTCTTTTACAATAACTCTGGTATTCTACAGGTTATGGGACCAGCAGATAGGAAATTTAAAGTTCTTTTCATTTAATTAATTATTTTTTTTTTATTTTTCTGCACAAATAAAAATATTTTTGGTTGATTCGATATGGCGAACTCAAACATAGTGCATAGGCGTATAACTCTCTTCAATGGTGAGAATTATCCAACTTGGAGCGTGCAGATGGAGGGGATCCTCCATAAATCTAGATTTTTGAAGATAGATCAAGGTAAAGACCAACGACCGGAGGACAATGCTAAGAAACAGGAGTCATGGGACGACAAGGATATGGATGCGCAAAGCGAATTGTTGCTGGCAATGGAGCCACATATTGTAGCGCTGGTTAAAAATTTTCAAACTTCCAAAGAAGTATGGGACTTCCTGGAGTCGAGCAACAATAGAAAGAGCGTGCTTTAGAAGGTGGAGGAGTTTAGGAAACTTCTAAATATCCGTATGAATGCAACACAATCAATGGATGAGCATTTGCGAGGATTTTTTTCAATAATTAATCGGCTCCAAGAGCTAGATGCTAAATTAGATGATGATCTTCTCGTTATTTTATTATTAGATAGTCTGAATGAAGACTATAAAAGCGTACAATCTGCTATCGATGCTCAAGAGGAAGGCCCAACATTAGAAACGGTGCGAATACGATTAATGGAAGTGGGTGACAAAAAACGAGAACCATGTGAAAACAACGCACTCAGAGTACGAGAATTTAGATATAATTGTCGACGATGTGGAAGAAGAGCCCATAAAGCAAAAGAATGCTGGAGCTATGGTCAACAAGCTGCAAAACAGGTTTATCATTCAAGAGTTATCTGTGGGAACGTCATTAAAGGCATTAGGAGTTGTTGAAGAAGTTTGCAAAGGTAAACAAGTGAGCCGGTGGTGTGTGGATAGTGGGGCTACCTCCCATAATGTGTTTTGATGAAAAATTATTTTCTGATCTGTCAAAAAATCACATGGGGTATGTGAAATTAGCAAACGATAAAATTATCCAAATTATGGGAATCGATCTAACAGAAAATCTAATTTCAATTAATAAAGTAACTAATTGCGGAGGCCAAGTTACATTTGAAGGCGAGGTTGCGAAAATCTCAAACAAATTTGGGAACGTACTTTTGTGTGCCAAGAAGCAGGATGGTCTTTTCATCGTAAATCCAACAAAAGACACCAGAAGCCAACAATTTCGAAATGTGGCATAATAGAATGGGTCATTTAAATGGTGCATCTTTGATTCAACTACAGCGTAAAGGTTATGTGACTGGACTGCCAAATTTTAATTCAGTGGAGCTAAAGTGTACATCATGCATACGTGTAAAGCAGACTAGGCTGCCATTCATGGTAAAGCTGGAAAAGTCTACTACGCAGTGCTTGTAACTTATCCACTCTGACATATGCGGACCGATGCCCACCGAATCCCTGAGTAAGTCACTTTATTTCATTGTTTTTGTCGATGATTATTTTCGGAAAATATTTGTATATTTAACTCGTAAGAAATCTGAACTCTAAAGGTCCGGCCACGCAATGAGCGACTGAGTGACTGAACGACGAGTCGCTGAGCGACCAATCTGAGCAATGAGTGGGCATTTACTAAACGACACGTCGCTCAGCGATTAGTTGGAAAACTGCCACCGTCAAGTGCGGTTCGTCATAGCTTACTAGTTGAAAGTCGCGTTCATATTTATAGATCTGTAATAAGATCGAGAATCCGTAGATTTGGTGTACACCCCATAAATCGTGAAAGGGAAAATTATGGTGAATTTCATCATTTATATCTAAATCTTCGCAGATTTCCAGATCGATTTTGGCAATATTGTCGTATGTCAGTACCATCTTTTGATTTGCTGTTGGAAAAAGTTTGACCAAAATTAACAAGACAAAAGAAAGCAATTAGTCCAGAACAACGGCTGGTTTTATGTTTAAGGTTAGTTTTTTTTTTTATTTTTTTAATCTTTATTTGTATTCTTAAGTTTTTCCAATATAATATTTTAAATGGCAGTTCTTATCTCAAGTTTTTCGAAATTGTTAAATTGTGTCATAAATGGCAAAAGACTTTTGAAAAATTGAAGGTCATCACTATCCTCTTCTTTTTTTGCTACCTCTTGCTTTAAAATTTGGAGTCTTTCTTTTTCTAACTCGAGAAATTCTGACTCCAAATTGTATGTTGACGCTCTCTTATTTTTATTTTTTCGCACGTTTTGGGGGCATCTGAAGGAGTGCTGTTTGTAAGCGTATTGACACTTGAAAGGGTTACATCCTCTTCTTCCAGTAAATCTGATATTGTTTCAGAGAAAAAACGATTTTGAGCCATTGAATAACTTTCTGGTTCTCGAAGATTTCCCTCAGTTGGATCTGGATCAATTGTCTGCCTCGTAAAGGCCATCATTTCATAAAATGGCCATCTCGGTTTAGTTGGTGCAGCTTCGGGTCCCGATACTGGACGTGGAGCTTTTCGAAGAACCCTTCGAAAAGTGTCTTTTAGGTTTTTCCACTTTAGTTTTACATTGGATCCTGAAATTTGAAATATAATTATACGTATACTATTTACAATTTTTGTATCCTCAATGTTTTCAGATTTCTCGCAACAGGTCATTCGTTCCAGTTTTAGCTTTTGCTTTTCGAATGGGCTGAAGCACAGTAAGTAACATTGTCTTGGAAACTAGCGTTATCATATGGGAACAACTTGTGGAAGAATATATGCCTATACCAACAACTGACCACCTTCGAAATGTTATTAACGATTACTACCGGCGCTGGAAATTTCCTAACTGTTTTGGCAGTATTGATGGTAGACATAGCCAAATTCAATGTCCAGCAAATTCTGGCTCTCATTATTTTAACTATCTGCATTATTTTTCTATTGTACTGCAAGCTGTAGCTGATGCTGACAAAAAGTTTCTAACAATCGAGGTGGGTGGGAGAAACAAAGTGATGGTGGTAATTTTTCTGGATCTACTTTGTTCAAATTACTTGAAGCCGATAAATTTAACGTTCCACCTCCACAAGCATTACCAGAATCAAACATTGTTCTTCCAAATTTTATAATCGGAGATGAGACTTACCCCCTGAAAAACTATTTACTAAGACCTTATCCAAGGAGAAACTTAAATGCTCAAACAGAAAACTTCAACAAAAAACTTTCAATCGCAAGAAAATGCACTGAGTGTGCATTTGGCATATTAAGCAAGAAATGGCGGTTTTTACAAAAAACATCGGAACGAACCAAGCACTGCAGTTCGTTTAATTAAATGTGGTTGTATACTGCACAATTTTGTGAGAGAGTGCGATGGCGACAGTGACCTTGATTATATACACGTGTCTGCAGAAATGGCTAATGACTTAGCTCAAACAAATGCAACCACCCAAGAAGAACAGTCCCGTTATAACAGAAGCTCAAGCAATGCGTTGAATACAAGAAATGAGCTTGTACAATATTTTTGGGAATTCGGGCATTGAACAAAAAACACTATTTGTAATTAAAGATTAAATAAATTAAACTTACCAGAACAATTACAAATTTGTCCAACTTTTTCCCACTCTTTATTGTGACATTTTTATTTTGGTGATCTTTTGTGGGTGTCCTGCCATAGCACTGGGCGGCTTTGGACAGCTGAAATTAAACTTTCAGTGTTTATTGTAGACATCTTTTTTTACGTCGCTCAGCGATCGACTGAAAAATTAAAACAGATTTGATTGCTAAGCGACGTCGTCGCTCTGTCGCTTAAAAAATCGCTCAGTCGCTTACGGCTTATGTGGCCACCTCCATACGATTTCATGTGTTCTAATTTTTTTGAGTCGCTCAGCGGCTCGTCGCTCGGTCGTTCAGTCGCGCGTCGTTCATTGCGTGGCCGGACCCTTAGACAAATTTATTGAGTTTAAAAACTATGTCGATAATCAAACGATACTCAGAATTAGAAGATTAAGATCAGATAATGGTTCTGAATATACGAGTAGGGCTTTTTCCGAGATCTGTACGGCTAGTGAAATTAAACAAGAATTTACATCCGCATACACTCCCCAGCAAAACGGGGTTGCAGAACGTGCGAACAGAACCCTCGTAGAAATGGCACGTTGCCTAATGATTGATGCCGACTTGCCGAAATTTTTATGGGCCGAACTAGTTCATACCTCTGCGTATATTCGTAGCCGATGTCCCACTAAAACGAACGATAGCAAAACACCAGAGGAACTGTGGACTTCAAGAACACCAGTTGTCTCTCATTTTCGAGAAATCGGATCGAAAGCTTTTCTTTGATCAAAGATGGTAAAAATGGTAAATTTTATCCAAAAAGTGAGGAATACGTTTTGATTGGATACTGTAATGATGCAAAAGCCTACAGATTGTGGAAGTGTGGAAGTCGTTCAATTATAAAAAGTAGAGATGTAGTCTTTATTGAAGCAAGAAGTGGTCGATATGAAAATAAGTATCTTACTTACGATTTAATACAAAATGAAAATTTAGAACAGGACCAGCTGGATGCTGACATGCAAAACAAAAACGATGACTTAGAAGAAAAGGAAACTATTGATCAAGGAAAAGTGGACAAAATAGAGGAAAAGGAAACTTTCGAGGATGCTAATGAAAATTTTAATATGCCACTTAATGAATACGCAAATCTTGTGAATTTAACCGACCCAAAGACTATGACAGAAATAGAAATGTCAGAACAGGCAGATGAATGGAGAGACGCGATAAAAACAGAAATGGAGCTTCTAAATAAAAATGGGACATGGGAGCTTGTAAACCGACCAAAGGATACCAATATTGTCGTTTGTTGATGGGTTTTCAAGACCAAATTTCATCCTGATGGCTCAGTCGAACGCAGGAAGGCTAGACTGGTTGCGAAAGGATATACTCAACAGTATGGAGTAGATTATTTCGAAACGTTCGCGCCCGTTGCCGAAATAAGTTCAATTAGACTATTATACGCTATTGCTACAGAGGAAGACTTGGATCTTTTTCATATAGATGTGTCTACCGCTTTTCTCTATGGAGACTTGGATGAAACCATCTTTATTTAATTGCCTGAAGAATGTTTTCAAAATAAAAATAAAGTCTGTAAGCTTAAAAAGTCTATTTACGGCTTAAAACAATCTGGTCATCAGTGGAATAAGAAATTAGACACCATTTCAAAACAGGATGGTTTTATTAATTCCAGCTATGACAGGTGTATTTATTTTAAAAGAAATTTAAACTTAGTTACTTTCATAGCTGCTTATGTAGATGATTTGATCGTAGCAACAAATGATAACCTAACCTTTTCCAAACTTAAATTACATTTAAAAACTACTACTGAGTCAACTGTCTTATGTAAGAACTTTGTTAACCAAATACAATCTCTTGAATTGCAAGCCGAATACCCTACCAATGCCACCTAAAACTAAAATGGAGAAAGAGCCCTCACAGAATGAAGAACGAACACCTTTTGATAAACAATCATACCAGGAATTCATCGGTAGTCTTTTACATCTCACTACTTTTAGTCGCTTAGCAATCCTGCAATGTTAACATGTTGTCTCAATTCAATCAAGATCCAAGAAAGCAGCACTGGAATTTAGCTTTATCTGTTCTTAAGTATTTAAAAGGAACAATCAATTCAAAAATTCTCTATTCCAGAACAGGCAAACCAATTTCCGCTTACTCTGACTCCAATTGGGCAGAAGACATGAATGATCGGAAATCCCAATCGGGCATTGTTTTCGTAATGGCTGGAGGTCCTATTGACTGGGAATCAAGAAAAAAATCAATAATAACAACATCAAGTGCTGAAGCCGAATATGTGACATTTACATATGCGGCTAAGAAGGCAAAATATTTCAAGCTCTTACTCGTTGAACTCGGAATCCTACGTGAAGAGCAGCCCATAGATTTATACACTGATAGCCAAAGTGCTCAGTATATTGCACACTATCAAGGAAAGCGGTCCAGAACAAAACATCTTCACATTAAATTTCACTATATTCGAGAAGCTGTATCCGAGGGAACTATTCGACTAAAATATCTGCAAACAGGATTGATGTTAACTGATTCTTTAACTAAGTGTACGCCGTTTCCAAAACATCGTTTTTGTTTTAAAAATCTTGGATTAACTTATGAAAACTAGTTTTTAATTTATCGAATATTTAATGAATTTGATTACAAAACTTATGTATGTACATCTATTCAAAGAAATTTTTCATATTTGAATCTACATTTATTTAAATCCAGCTTTTTTAATTTTAAAGTGTTGAGAGGGTGTGTTAAATATAATAATAAGTGTCAACACTAATAACACTCAACGCCCCCTTACACAAATAATCTAATGTTAACTCTAAAGTCACTTAAATACAAAATACATTTCCTGTAACCTTTTATCCTTTTTTACTCTTTAATATGCTTGTTACTTGAACTTTACTTAGCGTGGTCGTTTTATTTAATCTCTGGACATCTTCTTTCATAACTCTGGTATTCTACAATTCGTGACATTGTTGAAAGTCGGAATGAATAATGAGTTTGAGGGTAATGCTGGTGTTGTGCACAAGAGGCCGTTATAGTATCCTTGTGGCTTTGACCTGTAGTAGCTGATGGTCCATCCTCTGTCAAGAACACCTTTTGCCAATTTTATACGACCTGCTTACTGCGAGTTCCTTCCAATCTCCCATGATACACCAGATGCCTTCAGGATGCTCGCTGCTTGCCACCTTTGTTTTTTAGAAGCTTTTGGAGACCTATCTTTCTTAATACTCTTGTTAAGATGTGTACTCTCGTTAGTAGTGGCAGCACGTTTATCACAACGCAGCCACTACTAAAAATAAGTATTGCTACCTTCCTACTCTCACTGCCACTACGAACAAAAAAAAGGACTGTGATTAGCCAAAGGCACCTTTTTGTGCTAACCGCAGGAGAAACGAACACAGTCTTTAAAGTCAAACTGCCACCCGGTCTTAAGGATGTAAAGGTGTCAAAAATATCTACTTTATTTATTTTGTCATTAATATTTTGGTAAAACGAATTCCGAAGAAAAAGAGGTTCGCCTTAATAGAGGTTAGCATTATTCAGATAAGGCTAGTTAATAGTGAAAATGGTGACAAAGGCTTCAATGGCAATTGTTGATTAAAAAGACTAAATTAAAAAAAAAACATTGTAGAAAAATGTTATCATTTTTCCACACAAATAAACGTAATAACATTAAAAAGTAAACTGGCACTATCCTGGCCGCTTCGCCAGACGTGTATTACCAGTCCTTCCTTTACTTTTGCATAGAGGTTTCTCAAAATTTGACTTTATATTATTCAAAAAATGGAATAGTTTCGAATCGAAAATATTTTATTGATGCTTTGTTACTCCGTCACTTAAAAAATAAAATAATGGATTGTTGGAATGAAAACATAAATTCCTTTCATTGCATTTGTGAATTATTGAAAGAAAAAACAAGTTAATCATTTGAACATAGTTGCGGTAAAATTTTCCACAACAAGTTTCACTAGCCTGTCTCATATCCTTTTTCCTTTTTAACCTTCCTTTCTTCGTTGCATCCTAGAGTTCAGTCGAATCCTGCTTTCCATCAGTCAGTGTCCTGCTCTTTTTGTATTTTGGAAAATTTTCAAAAATAAATCATCGAGTGGTAATGTGAAGTTGTGTGACAGAAGGTCCACATTGAACTCTACCTTTAAAAGTTGTGACCGGCGGTCACAATAAACAGCAAACTATCTGGAAGTTGTTCGCAGCAGTCGGTAGCAGCAAGAAAGTAACAAAGAGCAAGGGTTTATTTGAGTTTGTTTATTTTGTTTTCCTTCTTTTATACGTGCTTTAAAAGTGAGAACCAATTTATTTTCAATTGCCACTTAACAGCATTTATTTTTCATTTATATTGTTTCCTTAATTACATTTTGATTGTTTAATTTTATTTTCATTTTTATTTTATATTTTTCGGTATCCATTTAATTTTTGTTGGGTAGGGATATAGTTTGGTATCGCTCACACCATAATGGGTAGTCTAAATATTGTCTTGACATTTACATACATACATATTTCAACGTAGTGACCTTCGGGGCTGTTGCAATAGCGCAGTACCGTTTTTGATTCAATAGCACTTGCTAATACTTTTTCGAATACCTATTCTAGTCTTTTTAAAATTAAAAGTAAATTCTTTTGTTCTTCGGCAACTTTCCCAAGGTGACCTTTCTTTGTGTGTTTGTTACACACAAAATTGTTTTTTTTTGGTTGTCCTTTGCATTATTTTGAAGATTCTTTCCTTGAATCATTGGCCATCTGCCAAATATCAAGTAATAAAATTATACTAATTTTCGAAACAATTCTGGGTTTTCTACCTATATTTACATTACATTACATTACATTTCACACTACTCAGCACATAAATGTACAGAGTAGAGAACACAGCACCTTTAGCGACTAGACTATATAAGGTGATAACAACACAAGACATTAATACAAGGCCGTTGCCCTACCTATATTTATAAAGGTTTCCCAGATCATAGTTGCAATAAAAGACTTTAACCAATTCAGGTAAATTTAATACTTTTATTTTACTAACTTCTGATCCAATTTTGGATCAAATGGTTAGAAATTTCTTACTACAGACGCATCCGGTTATACTATAGGTGTTGTGCTTACTCAGGACAGCCACCCTATCTGCTATGCTTCACGAACGTTAAATAAACACTAGTCAAATTATTCCACCATAGAGAATGAGTTGCTTGAAGTTGTGTGGTTTGAAAAATATTTCAGCGATTATTTATACGGAAGAAGGTTTGAAGTTTAAACTGGCCACAAGCCTCTTGTGTGACTCGAGGGAATAAAGGAGCCAAAAATGAAACTCAAACGTTGAAAAATAATGCTCATCGAATATGATTTTGACATCGAGTACCTAAAAGTGAAAGAGAATTGCATTGCACATGGATTATATAGATTCATTGACAAACATGAGAGCGGGCAAACTATAAAAGATAATAACGAAATAAATTTAGTTGACTTTTTCACTAAAGAAACAGTTCTGGGTGACGAACTTGATAACGAAGAAGTTATTCTTCAAGTTTCATCGGCCAGGAGCCATAACGAAGAAGTTATACTATACCACTTTATAAAATAAAACTTGCAACATTTAAATAACAGAAAAACCTGTAAATATCTTTAAAACCCAAATGTGTCATTTTTATGGTTCTAATAAAAAAAAGTTCCAATGAAAATTGTACACAAGAAAATTAAAAATTTGGTTCATATTAAGAAAGATATTAGTTATTTGTTAGGAATTAGGGAAAGATTCCTCATTACAAAAGAACTCATCTACATTTACTACAATGAATTGTATTTGTTTAGTTTTTAAGATCTCAACGTAAAATACCTTTCAATGAATAGAAACCTAAAAATTTTAAAATCTAGTACGAAGTTAACTGCTATCATAGTTAGAAACGAAATGATTGAAGTAATAAAAAATGAACATGTTGCTGTAAAATTTCCCACAAAAAGTTTTACCTGCCATTCTATTCCTCCCACTAATGACATCTATTTAGCGCTGCTTGGAAGTAGTAAAAGAGTTCAGTGCAAGCCGTGTCTAAGAAGTATGACAAGAGTTCACACGGTAACTCATATTACTTGTGTGACGGACGGTCCACAAAAGTTCGTAAGACAGTTGGTCTACGAAACAATTCCGTGTGTGAACTATATTCACACTAACATAAATTGTAAGTTAATGAACGTAAATATTATATTTGTACAAATTGTTCGTAAGCGAGGGTATAATTAACATAAAATAGTTTTCGAATCCGTTGTAGTAGATTTTAATTTAGGAGAAATACGCCTACGAAGATAAAAGATTGATTATTTTCCTTGCATTTCGAATTCCACGCGTTTAGCTTTTTTGATAACTCGGAGAAGGCCCTGAAAACATTTTTCCTCGTTTTTCTTTATTCTTCTCAAACATTACGGCTATACATCTCTAAATTGTCCGTAGAAATGTTTTTTCGGAGTAATTTTTGGCCGCGATTACAATCTTGTACACAGCTTTTCTATTTCTCAAATTGTTGTGTTAAATTTTTTGCACACGTTCAGCTGACATCTTACAGGCTTTCTCATACACTTTTTACATGCGGTCTTCCAACACTATGGTTTTCATAAGTTGTAACCTCAACGGTCTTGAGCGTGGTTCATAAGAGGTGCTCACACATCCCATTTTAAATTCCGAACCCCACTGCTTGATTGTTGAATATGACCTGGAGGATAGTCCTAGTGTTGAATCCGTTCAAACAGAAGAATTTGATGAAACATGATTTTCCAATTTTTCACAAGTGTGACTATTGGCCCCATCTCTCAGTCAGGCCAGAAACCTTTCAGCCCAACCTCTTACGTAAGCTATCCGTACAAATTTTGAACACAAATATACATGGCTATTCCTAGCTCTTTATCTCGAATCCAAGATGAGCAAAATTAGTAAAAATGTCCTTAATTTGTATTACTGGCCTTGAAACTTTTAAATTATGAGTCCTATATAACAAAAAAATGTTGGTAGAAAAGGAAAATTGCTTAATTTTCTAACAAGCATATACTTACATCTTAGTTTTCTATACGTTGAGCCGTTCTTGAGATATTTAAGAAGGTGTGATGAATAAAATAATTTATTAAAATGTTTTACATTAAATCGGATGGTTATATATTTTCTGCTCCATGAAAACTTTTTTGGTATGGCGATAAAAAAATCAGTTGACGGGAGAATGTTGTAACTTGTATTTATTATCATAAATTTAAACAAATACCGAAACTCAGATGTTAATCACATTCTCCTGCTTTTTACTTGCGCCAGATAGGAACTATGTATGTAGCAAATATTGCATTCGTAAAAAACTCGAACTAGAGATTTTGATTTGATTGACTTTACGATGTTAGAAAAGCCGAAAAAAGTGGGTGTCCCGATTCTGTCTGTCGGTCTGTCTGCCTATTTGCTCTCGCATCTACAGCCCAAACCATTCTGTCTATTGAGTTCAAACTTTGAAATTAGGGTTTTAAGCGCTTGGCGAAAATAACAGTAGTCGCCATTTAAATTTTTTGGCTGAAAATCGAAAATTCGAATTTTCTCAAAAACGAATCGATAGATTTTTATTAAATTTTCTCTACACATTTTTTTCTTATCTTGGCTTCTTTTAACAGAAAAAAACTATTTTTGTATTGCTCCAGAAGGTTTATTTTGTTTTTAAGTTTTCTCAAGAACCAATCAACCGATTTCAATAATTTTTGTCGGTACAAGCTTTGCTACTGTCTTCATAATATTTTATGATCAAAAATGTAATTGCTTTTATTTTTAATTTAAACAAAATACTGCAAATCCAGCAGATTTATATACTTTGAAGCTGTTGAGAGCCCAACGTAGTTTGTCATTGTTGCGGGTATGATACGATATTAATATGTATTTGGTTAAGCTGTTTTACCACGAAAGTGGGTATCCAGTAGCAAATTGATTATTCGCTAAAATTTGTGGAGGAGCCATCTTAGTAGTTGTAACTAGAGGGTACGAGGCCACCGGCATCACCGGCAGCACCGGCATCACCGGCATCACCGGCATCACCGGGGTTCTGATCTATGCTAAATACCGGTATTATTTTGGGTTCTAGACCATGCTTAGCAAACGTTAGAACGTAAAAACGTAAAATTCACGTTCACGTTAAAACGCAAAAAAACGTAAAATTCACGTTAAAACGTAAAATTCACGTTCACGTTAAAACGCAAAAAACGTAAAATTCACGTTAAAACGTAAAATTCACGTTAACGTTAAAACGCAAAAAACGTAAAATTCACGTTAAAACGTAAAATTCACGTTCACGTTAAAACGCAAAAAACGTAAAATTCACGTTAAAACGTAAAATTCATGTTAACGTTAAAACGCCAAAAACGTAAAATTCACGTTAAAACGTAAAATTCACGTTCACGTTAAAACGCAAAAAAACGTAAAATTCACGTTAAAACGTAAAATTCACGTTAACGTTAAAACGCAAAAAACGTAAAATTCACGTTAAAACATAAAATTCACGTTCACGTTAAAACGCAAAAAAACAAGTTTTTTCAGAAAAGATGGTCCATATGAGTGAAGAGAGAAAAGAATCGTTAAGTAAAAAGACATGTTAATTTTTTATTATTTTTTTTTTGTTATTTTTTAATTAAATTTTAAGGCCACTGCCACAAGATCAGTTTTACATTTCATTTTCAAGATCTATTCGATAATGACTCCAAGCTAGTGTATTTATATTATTAGTACATATAAATCTTTTATCATCAGAACAATTTAAACTTAATTTGTTTATACATTCGGTGTATATAGTATGGTGTTTAGATCTAAAGTTCAACATTTTACTATAGAAGTTTTGTTTGTGTAGCAAACAGTCTCTGTAATTTTGTAAAGACATTTTTTTTACAGCTGCTGATTTAACACCCTTAGCCTTTTTTATTAGTGCTGCAACTTTTATGTCTATATAATACATTTTAGGTCTTAATCCTATAAATTCCTTCATTATTCTACCATTATTTTCATCCTTCATAAATCCTAACTTTTTCACATTGAGCTGGGCAATACCGTAGCGGTTTTGGGGTGGATAGTCTGAAGTATCAAATTTATCTATTATATCATTTCTTATATCATTGTAAAAATCATCTGTTCTTATTTTATAAATAAATGAATCGGTATCCATATAGGCCAGATGTAGGTTGTCAGTAAATTTAGGTTTCATATATGCATAATGAAAGTTGTACATTTTATACTTTGAAATCTCCAAAACACAAAAACCTAAGTATATAGGCTTATTATATACACTGTGAATTCGTTTTAACTGAATAGCAGCCATGGTTTCCGAAAATTCTAATATGCTATGAAAATTAGGTTTAGCTATAAGAGCGCGACTACCGAGATGGGTACCTTTGCTTTCTATTGAATCGACAATTCGAACATCTTTTCGTTTGTCTACATTTCCCATAGTTTTACCGAATACCGCATTATTGCAAAGTTTACGCTGATCCTTTTCAAACTTTGTGGTGGCTTTTTTTCTTAGTTCATTGTTTAAATCAATATATTTTTTCAGCCATTGAGATTGTTTGAATTGCATCACTCTTTGAATTTTCTTAAGCACCAAACCATTATCAAGGCATTGAATTAATGTTTTGTAATGAATTATATAATTAACTTTATTATTCAAATCAGCAATTAATTTCTTATTGGATTTACCAGACAATGAAATGTTTGAAGGACAGAATGGAAGATCATTGTGATTATCATGTATTTCTATGGGATACTCGAGAGCCACTTCTAAAACATAACCAATGTTTATATTTGAAATTAACCAGTCTTTAATCTCATCTAAATTAGTTGAAGTTCAACCCATTTAAAGTCTGAATGTGGGAGGTAATCAGACATAGCCCAACCGTATAGGTTATTAGCATCCAAGTACATTAAATAATCAGATGGTTTACTTGAATCATAATCAACCATATATTTATTATTTGCTTTACAAAGTCGCAAGCTACATTGTGTTAAACCTCCTCTTATACCCTTAGCAAAAAAGTTATACATGTTAATGTCTGTCAAAAGTTCAAGCTTAACACCTGTTTCTTTCAACATAGCATCCCACGAAAAACCTGGCAATGTATAATAGTGACAGGGGTCTAGATCATAAATTGTTCTAGAATCAATTCTAAACTTTTCAAAAATTGAAACATGCTAAGTGTGTGGTAAGGTATTACTTACATATGAAATGACTCAGAGTTCAACCCCTAGTTTTTATTTTATAGAGTATCTCAATCGTAGAACTATGAAACAAAAAAAAAAAATCTCTCGGTAGGACTTATGTTTTATAGATAGTATGCGGATGACTTGATTGAATTCGTATTTCTATCGTAATATAAAAGTATAAATGTTATGCTAACTAATGAACAGTCTTATTCCATATCGTGAGTAAAGAACATTGCTCTCCATATCAGTTTTTCAATTTTATTAAAGATATTTGTAGAATATTCATATCTAAGAAAAGTTATCCAAAAAGTGTGTGTCTTGCAATCGGTATAAACTGTGAAGTTAATATAATACAATGGCGAATTTTGTTTGTAACGTATGCAGTAGCAAATTTACACAAATGGGTACTCTTAACAGGCATATTAAAGCTGTACATGGTAATAAGATAAAATGTCCTCAAAGTGAAAAAACGTATACTCGAACGGATTCAATGAAGGAACACTTCCGTAAGAAGCATATGAACAACGCCTCCGATAATCTGGCAATTAATAATGAAATCGAAAAGTCTAATAATAAAAGAAAACTTCTTGATAATGATGAGCCTCCATCTTCATCGAACGTATCGAAAAAACGTAGATGCGCTACTTGTGAAATAGACGTGAGTACTTCTGAATGGACACATCACAGTAGAACTAATGATCATAAGAGAAAAAGTAGAGTTCCAGTTATTAATACACGGTTTAACAGAATAAAGCCTAGTACGCTGCTGATGCGAAACGAAATTTGTCGGTGGTCTCCAAGTGCAGAGCGAAATTAAAACTAAGACCACAGCGGAAAAATATTTGTGGAGAGTTCTGTCTGGAAGTTGAATTTCACTGCTTGTCTTCATCACTTCTTGAACATCACCAATAACATCCTGAGTTTCCGATTCAGAAATGCAATGTTGGAACACATTAGACAAATCCATTTTATTTTAAATTTTAAATCAAATATAAATCAAAGTCAAAACACCGAAAGTCACGAGTAAACAATTTTTTTTTTCAATAAAAAAATTAAACGTCAAAATTTCGCAAGCAAGTAATGTGCTGGGCAATTAAATTGAGAACGAAAAGAGTGGAGAATTGTACTAAGAAATCTAGTACAGGTATCCACTAAAATGTCACATTTCGTCGTTCAGCAGCGTACTGAAAAACGAAAAGCACAGCGAAATTTTTCGTTTATGATTTCGTAAAGTCATTTTTGTATGGGAATTTTCGTTTCGCATCAGCAGCATACTAGGCTTAAGGCATTGTTTTGAAGGTAAAGTGGAAACGTACTCATTAGAAAATACCGATGAGGGGGTTATAGACATTAATGTATTTTTGAAAAGTTGTAAGACTGATATTATACAACTGATTGGAAAATCGTTTAAAACAAATGGAAGTGTAAAGTTCAGCATTGAGCTGTTTGCAGAGTTTATAAAATATATAACAGTACATGAAGAATCAGAACAAACTGAGATAAGTATAAAATCTTTCAAATGTCCAATGCAGATAGCTCTTCAAAATGATAACTTGGAAGATATACTTGAAAATATGAGTAAAATCATTGAGACTAAAAGTGAAGAGTTTGAGGATAAAGATTCTGGATGGACACTATTTTGTATAAAACATATTGAAGTCAATATTAACGAATATAAGCCCTTAAGATGTTCAAGTTACTTAAAACTGCCGAGAAGTATTGAATTGAAACAAGCCTGTGTTAATGTGCAAAATAATGATAAATTCTGTTTCAAATGGGCAGTTATATCAGCTCTTTCCCCCATAGATGACCATTCGCATAGAGCTAGTAAATATCAGATTGAAAACATTCAAAACGGAGTGATAAGTTTAATGAATGGAACTCTAGTTAACTTTACAAATTTAGTTTTCCCTTTGAAACTTAAAGATATTTCGATTTTTGAAACTCTAAACCCTGCAATAAGTGTAAATGTGTTCGGAGTAGAAAAAAATGGAACTGGAGAAAACTATAAAGTTGTAGGTCCATATTATAATTCTAATCATAAGAGAGACCTACACATAAACTTGTTACTTATACAAGAAGGCGAAAACAATCACTATGTGTGGATAAAAAATATGTCCAGATTAATAGGAGCTCAAATAAATCATGGTAAACGATCAATTAGAATGTGTAATTCATGTCTGCTGATATTCAACACGGATAAAGGATTTGAGAAGCATGAAACTGAATGCAACAAAATTGTGACAGCCCTACCAAATGAGACAAATAATATACTACAGTTTGAGCATCAATCAAGGTCACTCGAAGTGCCATTTGCCATCTATGCAGATTTTGAATGCATGCTGGTGAATATTGATAGCTGCCAACCTGATCCCTCAAAATCATCGACTACATCGATTAAAAAACATGTTCCAATTGCTGTTTCATACTTTATCAAATGCTCATTTGATCCATCTCTAAATAAATTGTTCAAATACACCGGTAAGTAAATTTGTTTTAAAGGATTTATCTCTTATGCTATATGAAAATTAGGAGCGCTGTAATATAAATTTTTTTTTTTTTGTTTACTCTAGGTGAAGACTGTGTACGAGTTTTTGTTACAAACTTGATTGAAGACTCCAAACATATTCATCGACATTATTTGAGTAAGAAGATCAAAATTAACATGACACCCCAGGATGAAATCAAATTTCAGCAGGCAACAAGATGTCATATTTGTAAGAAGACAGTATGGGGCGACGTAAAGGTACGAGATCATGATCACTTGACTGGTAAATTCAGAGGAGCAGCGCATTCAAATTGTAACTTAAACTATAAAATACCTAAATTCATTCCAATTTTTTTCCATAATTTGACCGGTTATGATTCTAATTTATTTATAAAAGAGCTGGATAATATCAAAGGGGTTATCAATATTATTCCTCTCAACAAAGAGAAATATATATCCATATCAACAAAACTATTAATAATTAGTGAGCAGAGCGAGTTTCTAGAATTACCGTTCTTAGACTCATTTAGATTTTTACCTTCAAGTATAGATAAGATAGCAAAAACTCTTGACGAAAAAAAAGATTTTAAAATTTTATCAACATTTTTCAAAGATGATGAATCTATTCAACTTATGACTCGTAAGGGTGTTTTATGCTATGATTATGTAGATTCTATAGAAAAATTAAGTGAGACGGAGCTTCCTCCAATAGAATCATTTAGAAATTCTTTGGTTGAAGAGCATTGTAACCAAGATGATTATAATCATGCTGAGAAAGTTTGGTCACATGTTAAATGTAGTAATTTAAGAGAATATCTTGAACACTATTTAATTACAGACGTCTTAATTTTATCAGACATTTTTGAAAAATTTAGAATTGATTCTAGAACAATTTATGGTCTAGACCCCTGTCACTATTATACATTGCCAGGTTTTTCGTGGGATGCTATGTTGAAAGAAACAGGTGTTAAGCTTGAACTTTTGACAGACATTAACATGTATAATTTTTTCGCTAAGGGTATAAGAGGAGGTTTAACACAATGTAGCTTGCGACATTGTAAAGCAAATAATAAATATATGGTTGATTATGATTCAAGTAAACCATCTGATTATTTAATGTACTTGGAAGCTAATAACCTATACGGTTGGGCTATGTCTGATTACCTCCCACATTCAGACTTTAAATGGGTTGAACCTCCAACTAATTTAGATGAGATTAAAGGCTGGTTAATTTCAAATATAAACATTGGTTATGTTTTAGAAGTGGATCTCGAGTATCCCATAGAAATACATGATAACCACAATGATCTTCCATTCTGTCCTTCAAACATTTCATTGTCTGGTAAATCCAATAAGAAATTAATTGCTGATTTGAATAATAAAGTTAATTATATAATTCATTACAAAACATTAATTCAATGCCTTGATAATGGTTTGGTGCTTAAGAAAATTCATAGAGTGATGCAATTCAAACAATTTCAATGGCTGAAAAAATATATTGATTTAAACAATGAACTAAGAAAAAAAGCCACCACAAAGTTTGAAAAGGATCAGCGTAAACTTTGCAATAATGCGGTATTCGGTAAAACTATGGGAAATGTAGACAAACGAAAAGATGTTCGAATTGTCGATTCAATAGAAAGCAAAGGTACCCATCTCGGTAGTCGCGCTCTTATAGCTAAACCTAATTTTCATAGCATATTAGAATTTTCGGAAACCATGGCTGCTATTCATTTAAAACGAATTCACAGTGTATATAATAAGCCTATATACTTAGGTTTTTGTGTTTTGGAGATTTCAAAGTATAAAATGTACGACTTTCATTATGCATATATGAAACCTAAATTTACTGACAACCTACATCTGGCCTATATGGATACCGATTCATTTATTTATAAAATAAGAACAGATGATTTTTACAATGATATAAGAAATGATATAATAGATAAATTTGATACTTCAGACTATCCACCCCAAAACCGCTACGGTATTGCCCAGCTCAATGTGAAAAAGTTAGGATTTATGAAGGATGAAAATAATGGTAGAATAATGAAGGAATTTATAGGATTAAGAGCTAAAATGTATAGTATAGACATAGAAGATGCAGCACTAATAAAAAAGGCTAAGGGTGTTAAATCAGCAGCTGTAAAAAAAATGTCTTTACAAAATTACAGAGACTGTTTGCTACACAAACAAAACTTCTATAGTAAAATGTTGAACTTTAGATCTAAACACCATATACTATATACACCGAATGTATAAACAAATTAAGTTTAAGTTGTTCTGATGATAAAAGATTTATATGTACTAATAATATAAATACACTAGCTTGGGGTCATTATCGAATAGAACTTAAAAATGAAATGTAAAACTGATCTTGTGGCAGTGGCCTTAAAATTTAATTAAAAAATAAAAAAAAAATAATAAAAAAATTAACATGTCTTTTTACTTAACGATTCTTTTCTCTCTTCACTCATATGGACCATCTTTTCTGAAAAAACTTGTTTTTTTGCGTTTTAACGTGAACGTGAATTTTACGTTTTAACGTGAATTTTACGTTTTTGCGTTTTAACGTTAACGTGAATTTTACGTTTTAACGTGAATTTTACGTTTTTTTGCGTTTTAACGTGAACGTGAATTTTACGTTTTAACGTGAATTTTACGTTTTTTTGCGTTTTAACGTTAACGTGAATTTTACGTTTTAACGTGAATTTTACGTTTTTTGCGTTTTAACGTGAACGTGAATTTTACGTTTTAACGTGAATTTTACGTTTTTTGCGTTTTAACGTTAACGTGAATTTTACGTTTTAACGTGAATTTTACGTTTTTGGCGTTTTAACGTGAACGTGAATTTTACGTTTTAACGTGAATTTTACGTTTTTTGCGTTTTAACGTGAACGTGAATTTTACGTTCTAACGTTTGCTAAGCATGGTCTAGAACCCAAAATAATACCGGTATTTAGCATAGATCAGAACCCCGGTGATGCCGGTGATGCCGGTGATGCCGGTGCTGCCGGTGATGCCATTGATGCCGGTGCTGCCGGTGATGCCGGTGATGCCGGTGGCCTCGTACCCTCTAGTTACAACTACTCATCTTCATTTTTGTTAAAATAGCTGGGTATTACTGGTCGAGAGATTTTACCTTATAGTCCAGTCAAATTAGGCTTTCAGCTCGGAAAAATTCCCACCTAGCTGAATTTTGGTACACATCTTTTTTATATTGTTGTTAACAATGTGTAAAAAGTCGACATCGATATCATGTACGCGTCAAAGGTTATTCGAAGTCAAAGGTCACGGAATTAGCCTTTTTTCTAATATCTCGTTTTTTATTGGTCGTACAAAAAAAAGTTCTAGACACAAATTGTAGAGGAGGTAATTATCTACAAAAATGGTCTTCTAACATTTGTACGTCAAGTTGATAGTTTTCCCGTTATAAGACCAACAAAGTGTACACTTTTAATGAAATATGATTTTTTCGCTAAAAACAAGTAGCCTTTGCGTTAATATCTCGTTTCATACTGTTTGTACAATAAAAAGTCTCCAACAAAAATTGTAGAGGACAAAATTATCTACAAAATGGTTATATATGTATATATATCAAATCGCACTTGCGCTATACAAAATTACAATAATATATAATATTATATCATATTATAATAACGATATTAAGAATGCATTCGTTTTATGCAAGATGTATTGTATATGTAGGTACATAGTACATATTACTGTCGTCTGGATGCCAGACGGCGAACTGGGTGGTTGGGGGGTAACAGGTTGTACATATTCATATATAGTCTTTGTAAGGACTAGGTCGACCTTTTTTAGTAACAATAGACGCAGCTGTCTTCGACATTCATATGCCGGACCGGTACTGCTTATATTACATAACCAACTAAATGGCGGGTAATTGTTTTATATGTGAAAACTCGCTATCGGTCGGTGAAACTGTAAATGTCGAGCGTGGATTACTTACTTACTTAAGGTGGCGCTACAGTCCTGTGTGAACTAGGGCCTCACCCAACAAACTTCTCCATCTAGCTCGGTCCCTAACTAGATGTCTCCAGTTTCGCGCTCCAAGTTGGGTGAGGTCACTTTCCACTTGTGCGCGCCACCTGATCCGCGGTCTTCCTCTACTGCGCTGTCCTGTGGGTGTGGATTCGAAGACTTTCCGGGCCGGAGCATTGGTTTCCATGCGCTCTACGTGACCCAGCCATCTTAGTCGTTGGACTTTTACCCTTCTGGCTAAGTCTACGTCGCTGTACAGCCCGTACAGCTCGTCGTTCCATCTTCTCCTCCATTCCCCTTCGATGCATACGGGACCGTAGATCACACGAAGAACTTTTCTCTCGAAACGAACCAAAGTGCTTTCATCCGCTTTTGTCATAGTCCATGCTTCTGCACCGTATAGCAGGACGGGGATGATAAGGGACTTTTCCACTCAATTGCTTTCTTAGCCCAAAGAAACAGCGGTTAGCAAGAGTTATTCTTCGTTTGATCTCAGCGCTGGTGTTGTTTTCTGCGTTTACAGCGGAGCCTAGGTAGACGAAGTCCTTGACTACCTCAAAGTTACGTCTGTCGATGGTGACGTTTTCACCAAGACGTCGGTGTTGTAGGTCCTTTCTTGACGACAGCAAGTACTTTGTTTTGACCTCATTGACCGTTAAACCCATTTTTGCCGCCTCTGCCTCAATACTCACAAAAGCCCCATTGACATCACGCTGAGGTCTTCCGATTATGTCAATGTCATCAGCATAAGCTAGTAATTAGACAGACTTTTGAAAGATAGTGCCTCTAGTGTTGACGTGTTAGCTTTGCACTATTCTTTCAAGTACGATGTTAAAAAATCGCATGACAGCGCATCACCTTGTCTAAAACCTTTTTTGACATCGAAAGGTTCTGTTAAGTTGTTTCCAACATTTATGGAGCAGCGTGAATTCTCCGTGGTCATCCTGCACAAACGGACGAGTTTGGCAGGGATGCCAAAACTAGACATGGCTCTATACAGCTCGTCTCTGTAGATGCTGTCATATGCGGCCTTAAAATCGATGACAAGATGGTGGGTGTCGATTTGGTGTTCTTGGGGTTTTTCCAGGATCTGCCGTAATGTGAATATTGTTCGACTGTGGACTTTCCTGGTCTAAAACCACACTGATAAGGACCTATGACGATGACGATGGGCTTTAGACGTTCACGTATTACGGCAGAGAAGATTTTGTAGGCGATGTTAAGTAGAATGATTCCTCTTTAGTTGGTGCAGTTTAGAGGGTCTTCTTTTTTCAGGATCGGGCAAACAATACTGAGGTTCCATTCATCAGGCATGCTTTCTTCCGAGCATATCTTACAGATAAGTTGGTGCATGCTCCTAACCAACTTATCTCCAGCTGCTTTAAAGAGCTCGGCATTCAAGCCATCTGCCTCAGCGGCTTTATTAGACTTCAGCTTAGATATGGCAATCTTTACTTCATCTAAGTCGGGAGGACGGGATTGTTGGCTTTCGTCGTCTATGTTGAATGGATCATCCTGCCTGACAGCGGAATTCGGTTGGTCGTCGCCGTTATACAGTCTGCAGAAGTGGATTACAAACATTAAAAAACGATAGCAATGATAGAGACGATGGACATGTACCTACATATACATCTTGCATAAAACGAATGCATTCTTATTATCGTTATTATAATATGATGTAATATTATATATTATTGTAATTTTGTATGGTAAACATTAAAATTTGTATAGCGCAAGTGCGATTGGATATATATACATATATAACCATTTTGTAGATAATTTTGTCCTCTACAATTTTTGTTCGAGACTTTTTATTGTACAAACAGTATGAAGCGAGATATTAACGCAAAGGCTACTTGTTTTTAGCGAAAAAATCATATTTCATTAAAAGTGTACACTTTGTTGGTCTTATAACGGAAAAACTATCAACTTGACGTGAAAATGTTAGAAGACCATTTTTGTAGATAATTACCTCCTCTACAATTTGTGTCTAGAACTTTTTTTTGTACGACCAATAAAAAACGAGATATTAGAAAAAAGGCTAATTCCGTGACCTTTGACCTCGAATAACCTTTGACGCGTACATGATATCGAGGTCGACTTTTTACACATTGTTAACAACAATATAAAAAAGATGTGTACCAAAATTCAGCTAGGTGGGAATTTTTCCGAGCTGAACCCCTTTTTTCGTCTAATTTGACTGGACTATTAGCCTAGATGCTTCTTATTGCACCACAAAAGGTTTGCCGGGAATATGGTTTGGATTTTCCTAGTTCCTTATTGTATCTTCTTAAGGATTTCTTGTAAGAATCCCAGTCTGAAGTTTATCTTGTAACTTTCGCTCGATTAAAGAGTCTGCTACACTTTGTAGGAAGCTAGTCAAGCCCAAATACCCTTTTTCTCCTTATATCGATGTATCGATGATTAGAGAACGAGTGTTCTTTAGACACTTTCCAATTAAGAATAAAATGGTGAAAAGAATCAGAGAAGAGTTATGTCCAAAACTTCGAGTTTTAGCGACAAATGTAGGTTTATTACCAATATTACTTAATACGAGGTTAGTACGAAGGATATAATCAAAGAGAGACCTACTCCTGTCGTTGATGTCTGTACTTCTCCATACAGTACGATAACTGTTAACATCGCTACCAAAAATTACGCTGATCTTCTGTCCTTCTGCTTCAGTGAGTTCAGCTGCTTCATCTTTTTTGTAGACACGCAGGGTGATCATCTAAAATCCGTAATGAATCACACCTTGTTCAGCGCTAGAGGAACGATGGATTCTTTATTGATCACCACAATTTCACTAGTATTAAGACATCTCACTTCCTCGAGATAGTCAATCTTTATAATCTCAAGAATGTCCTCAATCTCAGTAGGTTTGACAGGAATCTAGGCACGAATTTTTTCATTCGTGTTAAATATAATAATAAGTGTCAACACTAATAACACTCAACGCCCCATTACACAAATAATCTAATGTTAATTCTAAGGTCACTTAAATACAAAATACATTTCCTGTAACCTTTTTTCCTTTTTTACTCTTTAATATACTTGTTACTTGAACTTTACTTAGCGTGGTCGTTTTATTTAATTTCTGGACATCTTCTTTTACAATAACTCTGGTATTCTACAGGTTATGGGACCAGCAGATAGGAAATTTAAAGTTCTTTTCATTTAATTAATTATTTTTTTTATTTTTCTGCACAAATAAAAATATTTTTGGTTGATTCGATATGGCGAACTCAAACATAGTGCATAGGCGTATAACTCTCTTCAATGGTGAGAATTATCCAACTTGGAGCGTGCAGATGGAGGGGATCCTCCATAAATCTAGATTTTTGAAGATAGATCAAGGTAAAGACCAACGACCGGAGGACAATGCTAAGAAACAGGAGTCATGGGACGACAAGGATATGGATGCGCAAAGCGAATTGTTGCTGGCAATGGAGCCACATATCGTATCGCTGGTTAAAAATTTTTAAACTTCCAAAGAAGTATGGGACTTCCTGGAGTCGAGCTACAATAGAAAGAGCGTGCTTTAGAAGGTGGAGGAGTTTAGGAAACTTCTAAATATCCGTATGAATGCAACACAATCAATGGATGAGCATTTGCGAGGATTTTTTTCAATAATTAATCGGCTCCAAGAGCTAGATGCTGTCGTATAAACAACCTTATAATTATTTGTCAGTTTAATATTTAATAAAAACTCATTCAATTATTAGATATCAAACAATAAACATATCTTTTATTTGGTACTCGATACTACATGGTGTCAGATGTGGGGTAGATGCAAAATTAGGCTGTTGTACTGCTTTCGAATATGATATTGATTTTATTGACAATCCTAGATTTAAAATTATTCCACCGCGCCGAATACCACATACCTTAAGAGACAAAGTTAAAATTGAGCTAGAGAATATGGAAAAATTAGGCGTCATTCAAAAAGTTACATACCCAACACCAGCAGTAAGCCCTATGATTATTGTTCAGAAAAGTGATAAAATTAGAATTTGCATGGATCCCACTGAATTGAATAAAAATATCAAGCGTAGACACTATCCACTAAAGACAGTAGAAGAAATTACAGCAAGAATAGGTAAAGCAAAATGGTTTACGAAGATGGATTGTCAAAAAGGTTTTTGGCAACTTAAGGTCAGTGAAAAAACGTCAATGTATCTAACATTTTCAACACCTTGGGGAAGATATAGATATCTGCGATTACCATTCGGAATAAGTTCAGCTCCAGAAATATTTTCAGAAGTTATGAATCGAACATTAAGTGGTATTGAAAACTGTGAAATAGCAATGGACGATATTCTCATTTACTCTGAAAGTAAAGAACAGTTACGAGATATTACAAAAAGAGTAAAAGATACTTTAAAGAAAGCTGGATTCAAACTAAATGAAAATAAGTGCGAATACGAAAAAAACCGTATGAAATTTTTGGGACATATCTTTACATCAAATGGATATGAGGTTGATGCAGACAAGGTTGAAGCAATTAAACAGTTAAAATCTCCAACAAACATTAAAGAATTACAACGTTTTCTGGGTATGGTTAACTACCTAGGAAAATTCATTTCAAATTTGTCGAAACTAACTGAACCATTGCGTAAGTTACTTCATAAAGATGTTGAGTGGTTTTGGGATGCTGAACAAGAAGCTGTTAATAAACTTAAGAAGATGATTTCAACTATTCCGGTGCTTAAGTATTACGATGTAAACAAAAGCGTGAAATTATCAGTTGACGCGTCTTCTAAAGCAATGGGTGCATGTTTACTTCAAGACGGTCAACCTGTAGCATATGCAACAAGAGCTTTTTCTAATACACAACAAAACTATCCACAAATTGAAAAAGAAGCAATGGCGATTAAATTTGCATGCAAGAAGTTTCATGAATACATTTATGGCAAACAATTGTTAGTAGAAACAGACCATAAACCCCTTGAAACAATATTCAAAAAACCAATGGAGAAAGCACCAATTCGACTTCAGAAGATTTTATGGGATGTGTTGCAATATTCACCAAATGTTAAGTACGTAAAAGGAACAGATATACCGATTGCTGATACCTTGAGCAGAGACTGTGAAACCAATGAAGTTGAAAGTGATGAACAATATCAAGTAAATATAGTATTAGCTCTAACAGATGACGCCAAGAAACGTTTTGTAGTAGCCACTAGTAAAGACAAGGAACTTTGTTTACTAAAAGAAATAATTGAAAAAGGATGGCCTAATGATCAAAAACTTTTACCAAAGTCTATGCGTAGATATGCTACTTTTGAAGAAGAATTGTCAATAGATGGTGGATTATTATTCAAAGCGCGAAAAGTTATTGTTCCCGAATCAGAAATTCATTCAACTATCAAGCAATTACATGCTGGTCATGCAGGAATTTTTAAGACTTTGACAAGAGCACGTCAATCTCTATACTGGTATGGTCAAACGACAGATATCAACAATTATGTTCAAAGATGCTCAGTTTGCCAACAAACACAAAAAAGCAATATTCGTGAACCAATCATTTTAAAGACAATTCCAGAATATCCATTCCAAATAGCATCATCAGATATATTTAAAGTATCTGGAAAGGACTATTTGTTGATTGCTGATCATTACTCGTGATTTTCTGATTTTTGCAAGCTCAAAACATCAACATCATCTGAAATTGTCTCATGTTTAAAGAAATGGTTTTCAGTGCATGGAATACCAGAAATTTTTGAAACAGATGGTGGTCCACAATACAACTCAAAAATATTTTCTGAATTTTCAAGAGACTGGAATTTTAAACATATTACTTCTTCGCCAAATTTTCCACAATCTAATGGTTTTGCCGAACGAAATGTCCAAACAATCAAAAATTTAATCAAACAATGTCAACTGGACAATAGTGATGTATATAAGGCAATGCTGATGCTTCGCAATACTGCACGCAGTGAAACGCTGAAGTCACCATGTCAGCGTTTATTTAGCCGTTCAACACGCACTATTATTCCGATCGACATCAATAGCCTGAAACCCAAAATTGTACCAAACATCCCATATGAACTAAAAAAAGCACGCTTGAAACAAAAAAAAACTGCAGACCTACATAGTAAACCAAGAGAACCTTTTAAAATTGGTGATAGAGTGAGAATTCAAACTGGACATCGAAAATGGAGCCCTGCTAGAGTTGTTGAAAATACAGAGTATCCTCGATCTGTTATGGTCAAAACAACTAACGGTACTAAACTAAGAAGAAATAACCATCACTTAAGGAAAACAAAAGGTTTTAACTTTAATCCGGATACAGATGATGGAGACTCCGATTTTCCAGAATTTGAAAAAGAAACAGAAATAGTTCAAAATAACAGTGCAGAAACAACAGATTCCCAAAACATAGAGGAACATAATACTTCTTTATCATCAACATCTGAAAGGTCTACAAATTCAAATGATCAAGATGACTCTTTTCAAAGAACAAAAAGAGGTCGCATAAGCAGACCACCAGAACGATTTGATCCAGCTAAATATTAATGTAATTCTATATTACTTGTACATACTAACATGTATAACAGTTTGTTATTTTCGTTAATTGTTATTTTTCTTTAAAACCTTTTATTTGAATTATTTATTATTTTTTTTTTAATATCTGTTAATATTGTCTTTCTTTATTTATTATTACCTACTTTGGTTTAGCAAATTACCGCATATTACCAGGTATATGTATGTATTCAACAACAAAAAAAAAGAAAGATGTCGTATAAACAACCTTATAATTATTTGTCAGTTTTATATTTAATAAAAACTCATTCCATTATTAGATATCAAACAATAAACATATCTTTTATTTGGTACTCGATACTACAGATGCTAAATTAGATGATGATCTTCTCGTTATTTTATTATTAGATAGTCTGAATGAAGACTATAAAAGCGTACAATCTGCTATCGATGCTCAAGAGGAAGGCTCAGCATTAGAAACGGTGCGAATACGATTAATGGAAGTGGGTGACAAAAAACGAGAACCATGTGAAAACAACGCACTCAGAGTACGAGAATTTAGATATAATTGTCGACGATGTGGAAGAAGAGGCCATAAAGCAAAAGAATGCTGGAGCTATGGTCAACAAGCTGCAAAACAGGTTTATCATTCAAGAGTTATCTGTGGGAACGTCATTAAAGGCATTAGGAGTTGTTGACGAAGTTTGCAAAGGTAAACAAGTGAGCCGGTGGTGTGTGGATAGTGGGGCTACCTCCCATAATGTGTTTTGATGAAAAATTATTTTCTGATCTGTCAAAAAATCACATGGGGTATGTGAAATTAGCAAACGATAAAAACATCCAAATTATGGGAATCGATCTAACAGAAAATCTAATTTCAATTAATAAAGTAACTAATTGCGGAAGCCAAGTTACATTTGAAGGCGAGGTTGCGAAAATCTCAAACAAATTTGGGAACGTACTTTTGTGTGCCAAGAATCAGGATGGTCTTTTCATCGTAAATCCAACAAAAGACACCAGAAGCCAACAATTTCGAAATGTGGCATAATAGAATGGGTCATTTAAATGGTGCATCTTTAATTCAACTACAGCGTAAAGGTTATGTGACTGGACTGCCAAATTTTAATTCAGTGGAGCTAAAGTGTACATCATGCATACGTGTAAAGCAGACTAGGCTGCCATTCATGGTAAAGCTGGAAAAGTCTACTACGGAGTGCTTGTAACTTATCCACTCTGACATATGCGGACCGATGCCCACCGAATCCCTGAGTAAGTCACTTTATTTCATTGTTTTTGTCGATGATTATTTTCGGAAAATATTTGTATATTTAACTCGTAAGAAATCTGAACTCTTAAGGTCCGGCCACGCAATGAGCGACTGAGTGACTGAACGACGAGTCGCTGAGCGACCAATCTGAGCAATGAGTGGGCATTTACTAAACGACACGTCGCTCAGCGATTAGTTGGAAAAATGCCACCGTCAAGTGCGGTTCGTCATAGCTTACTAGTTGAAAGTCGCGTTCATATTTATAGATCTGTAATAAGATCGAGAATCCGTAGATTTGGTGTACACCCCATAAATCGTGAAAGGGAAAATTATGGTGAATTTCATCATTTATATCTAAATCTTCGCAGATTTCCAGATCGATTTTGGCAATATTGTCGTATGTCAGTACCATCTTTTGATTTGCTGTTGGAAAAAGTTTGACCAAAATTAACAAGACAAAAGAAAGCAATTAGTCCAGAACAACGGCTGGTTTTATGTTTAAGGTTAGTTTTTTTTTTTTTTATTTTTTTAATCTTTATTTGTATTCTTAAGTTTTTCCAATATAATATTTTAAATGTCAGTTCTTATCTCAAGTTTTTCGAAATTGTTAAATTGTGTCATAAATGGCAAAAGACTTTTGAAAAATTGAAGGTCATCACTATCCTCTTCTTTTTTTGCTACCTCTTGCTTTAAAATTTGGAGTCTTTCTTTTTCTAACTCGAGAAATTCTGACTCCAAATTGTATGTTGACGCTCTCTTATTTTTATTTTTTCGCACGTTTTGGGGGCATCTGAAGGAGTGCTGTTTGTAAGCGTATTGACACTTGAAAGGGTTACATCCTCTTCTTCCAGTAAATCTGATATTGTTTCAGAGAAAAAACGATTTTGAGCCATTGAATAACTTTCTGGTTCTCGAAGATTTCCCTCAGTTGGATCTGGATCAATTGTCTGCCTCGTAAAGGCCATCATTTCATAAAATGGCCATCTCGGTTTTGTTGGTGCAGCTTCGGGTCCCGATACTGGACGTGGAGCTTTTCGAAGAACCCTTCGAAAAGTGTCTTTTAGGTTTTTCCACTTTAGTTTTACATTGGATCCTGAAATTTGAAATATAATTATACGTATACTATTTACAATTTTTGTATCCTCAATGTTTTCAGATTTCTCGCAACAGGTCATTCGTTCCAGTTTTAGCTTTTGCTTTTCGAATGGGCTGAAGCACAGTAAGTAACATTGTCTTGGAAACTAGCGTTATCATATGGGAACAACTTGTGGAAGAATATATGCCTATACCAACAACTGACCACCTTCGAAATGTTATTAACGATTACTACCGGCGCTGGAAATTTCCTAACTGTTTTGGCAGTATTGATGGTAGACATAGCCAAATTCAATGTCCAGCAAATTCTGGCTCTCATTATTTTAACTACCTGCATTATTTTTCTATTGTACTGCAAGCTGTAGCTGATGCTGACAAAAAGTTTCTAACAATCGAGGTGGGTGGGAGAGGAAGACAAAGTGATGGTGGTACTTTTTCTGGATCTACTTGGTTCAAATTACTTGAAGCCGATAAATTTAACGTTCCACCTCCACAAGCATTACCAGAATCAAACATTGTTCTTCCAAATTTTATAATCGGAGATGAGACTTACCCCCTGAAAAACTATTTACTAAGACCTTATCCAAGGAGAAACTTAAATGCTCAAACAGAAAACTTCAACAAAAAACTTTCAATCGCAAGAAAATGCATTGAGTGTGCATTTGGCATATTAAGCAAGAAATGGCGGTTTTTACAAAAAAAACATAGGAACGAATCAAGCACTGCAGTTCGTTTAATTAAATGTGTTTGTATACTGCACAATTTTGTGAGAGAGTGCGATGGCGACAGTGACCTTGATTATATACACGTGTCTGCAGAAATGGCTAATGACTTAGCTCAAACAAATGCAACCACCCAAGAAGAACAGTCCCGTTATAACAGAAGCTCAAGCAATGCGTTGAATACAAGAAATGAGCTTGTACAATATTTTTGGGAATTCGGTCATTGAACAAAAAACACTATTTGTAATTAAAGATTAAATAAATTAAACTTACCAGAACAATTACAAATTTGTCCAACTTTTTCCCACTCCTTATCGTGACATTTTTATTTTGGTGATCTTTGTGGGTGTCCTGCCATAGCACTGGGCGGCTTTGGACAGCTGAAATTAAACTTTCAGTGTTTATTGTAGACATCTTTTTTTACGTCGCTCAGCGATCGACTGAAAAATTAAAACAGATTTGATTGCTAAGCGACGTCGTCGCTCTGTCGCTTAAAAAATCGCTCAGTCGCTTACGGCTTATGTGGCCACCTCCATACGATTTCATGTGTTCTAATTTTTTTGAGTCGCTCAGCGGCTCGTCGCTCGGTCGTTCAGTCGCTCGTCGCTCATTGCGTGGCCGGACCGTAAGACAAATTTATTGAGTTTAAAAACTATGTCGATAATCAAACGATACTCAGAATTAGAAGATTAAGATCAGATAATGGTTCTGAATATACGAGTAGGGCTTTTTCCGAGATCTGTACGGCTAGTGAAATTAAACAAGAATTTACATCCGCATACACTCCCCAGCAAAACGGGGTTGCAGAACGTGCGAACAGAACCCTCGTAGAAATGGCACGTTGCCTAATGATTGATGCCGACTTGCCGAAATTTTTATGGGCCGAACTAGTTCATACCTCTGCGTATATTCGTAGCCGATGTCCCACTAAACCGAACGATAGCAAAACACCAGAGGAACTGTGGACTTCAAGAACACCAATTGTCTCTCATTTTCGAGAAATCGGATCGAAAGCTTTTGCTTTGATCAAAGATGGTAAACATGGTAAATTTGATCCAAAAAGTGAGGAATACGTTTTGATTGGATACTGTAATGATGCAAAAGCCTACAGATTGTGGAAGTGTGGAAGTCGTTCAATTATAAAAAGTGGAGATGTAGTCTTTATTGAAGCAAGAAGTAGTCGATATGAAAATAAGTATCTTACTTACGATTTAATACAAAATGAAAATTTAGAACAGGACCAGCTGGATGCTGACATGCAAAACAAAAACGATGACTTAGAAGAAAAGGAAACTATTGATCAAGGAAAAGTGGACAAAATAGAGGAAAAGGAAAGTTTCGAGGATGCTAATGAAAATTTTAATATGCCACTTAATGAATACGCAAATCTTGTGAATTTAACCGACCCAAAGACTATGAAAGAAATAGAAATGTCAGAACAGGCAGATGAATGGAGAGACGCGATAAAAACAGAAATGGAGCTTCTAAATAAAAATGGGACATGGGAGCTTTGTAAACCGACCAAAGGATACCAATATTGTCGTTTGTTGATGGGTTTTCAAGACCAAATTTCATCCTGATGGCTCAGTCGAACGCAGGAAGGCTAGACTGGTTGCGAAAGGATATACTCAACAGTATGGAGTAGATTATTTCGAAACGTTCGCGCCCGTTGCCGAAATAAGTTCAATTAGACTATTATACGCTATTGCTACAGAGGAAGACTTGGATCTTTTTCATATAGATGTGTCTACCACTTTTCTCTATGGAGACTTGGATGAAACCATCTTTATTTAATTGCCTGAAGAATTTTTTCAAAATAAAAATAAAGTCTGTAAGCTTAAAAAGTCTATTTACGGCTTAAAACAATCTGGTCATCAGTGTAATAAGAAATTAGACACCATTTCAAAACAGGATGGTTTTATTAATTCCAGCTATGACAGGTGTATTTATTTTAAAAGAAATTTAAACTTAGTTACTTTCATAGCTGCTTATGTAGATGATTTGATCGTAGCAACAAATGATAACCTAACCTTTTCCAAACTTAAATTACATTTAAAAACTACTACTGAGTCAACTGTCTTATGTAAGAACTTTGTTAACCAAATACAATCTCTTGAATTGCAAGCCGAATACCCTACCAATGCCACCTAAAACTAAAATGGAGAAAGAGCCCTCACAGAATGAAGAACGAACACCTTTTGATAAACAATCATACCAGGAATTCATCGGTAGTCTTTTACATCTCACTACTTTTAGTCGCTTAGCAATCCTGCAATGTTAACATGTTGTCTCAATTCAATCAAGATCCAAGAAAGCAGCACTGGAATTTAGCTTTATCTGTTCTTAAGTATTTAAAAGGAACAATCAATTCAAAAATTCTCTATTCCAGAACAGGCAAACCAATTTCCGCTTACTCTGACTCTAATTGGGCAGAAGACATGAATGATCGGAAATCCCAATCGGGCATTGTTTTCGTAATGGCTGGAGGTCCTATTGACTGGGAATCAAGAAAAAAATCAATAATAACAACATCAAGTGCTGAAGCCGAATATGTGACATTTACATATGCGGCTAAGAAGGCAAAATATTTCAAGCTCTTACTCGTTGAACTCGGAATCCTACGTGAAGAGCAGCCCATAGATTTATACACTGATAGCCAAAGTGCTCAGTATATTGCACACTATCAAGGAAAGCGGTCCAGAACAAAACATCTTCACATTAAATTTTACTATATTCGAGAAGCTGTATCCGAGGGAACTATTCGACTAAAATATCTGCAAACAGAATTGATGTTAGCTGATTCTTTAACTAAGTGTACGCCGTTTCCAAAACATCGTTTTTGTTTTAAAAATCTTGGATTAACTTATGAAAACTAATTTTTAATTTATCGAATATTTAATGAATTTGATTACAAAACTTATGTATGTACATCTATTCAAAGAAATTTTTCATATTTGAATCTACATTTATTTAAATCCAGCTTTTTTAATTTTAAAGTGTTGAGAGGGTGTGTTAAATATAATAATAAGTGTCAACACTAATAACACTCAACGCCCCCTTACACAAATAATCTAATGTTAACTCTAAAGTCACTTAAATACAAAATACATTTCCTGTAACCTTTTATCCTTTTTTACTCTTTAATATGCTTGTTACTTGAACTTTACTTAGCGTGGTCGTTTTATTTAATCTCTGGACATCTTCTTTCATAACTCTGGTATTCTACAATTCGTGACATTGTTGAAAGTCGGAATGAATAATGAGTTTGAGGGTAATGCTGGTGTTGTGCACAAGAGGCCGTTATAGTATCCTTGTGGCTTTGACCTGTAGTAGCTGATGGTCCATCCTCTGTCAAGAACACCTTTTGCCAATTTTATACGACCTGCTTACTGCGAGTTCCTTCCAATCTCCCATGATACACCAGATGCCTTCAGGATGCTCGCTGCTTGCCACCTTTGTTTTTTAGAAGCTTTTGGAGACCTATCTTTCTTAATACTCTTGTTAAGATGTGTACTCTCGTTAGTAGTGGCAGCACGTTTATCACAACGCAGCCACTACTAAAAATAAGTATTGCTACCTTCCTACTCTCACTGCCACTACGAACAAAAAAAAGGACTGTGATTAGCCAAAGGCACCTTTTTGTGCTAACCGCAGGAGAAACGAACACAGTCTTTAAAGTCAAACTGCCACCCGGTCTTAAGGATGTAAAGGTGTCAAAAATATCTACTTTATTTATTTTGTCATTAATATTTTGGTAAAACGAATTCCGAAGAAAAAGAGGTTCGCCTTAATAGAGGTTAGCATTATTCAGATAAGGCTAGTTAATAGTGAAAATGGTGACAAAGGCTTCAATGGCAATTGTTGATTAAAAAGACTAAATTAAAAAAAAACATTGTAGAAAAATGTTATCATTTTTCCACACAAATAAACGTAATAACATTAAAAAGTAAACTGGCACTATCCTGGCCGTTTCGCCAGACGTGTATTACCAGTCCTTCCTTTACTTTTGCATAGAGGTTTCTCAAAATTTGACTTTATATTATTCAAAAAATGGAATAGTTTCGAATCGAAAATATTTTATTGATGCTTTGTTACTCCGTCACTTAAAAAATAAAATAATGGATTGTTGGAATGAAAACATAAATTCCTTTCATTGCATTTGTGAATTATTGAAAGAAAAAACAAGTTAATCATTTGAACATAGTTGCGGTAAAATTTACCACAACAAGTTTCACTAGCCTGTCTCATATCCTTTTTCCTTTTTAACCTTCCTTTCTTCGTTGCGGTTCCAAGAGTTCAGTCGAATCCTGCTTTCCATCAGTCAGTGTCCTGCTCTTTTTGTATTTTGGAAAATTTTCAAAAATAAATCATCGAGTGGTAATGTGAAGTTGTGTGACAGAAGGTCCACATTGAACTCTACCTTTAAAAGTTGTGACCGGCGGTCACAATAAACAGCAAACTATCTGGAAGTTGTTCGCAGCAGTCGGTAGCAGCAAGAAAGTAACAAAGAGCAAGGGTTTATTTGAGTTTGTTTATTTTGTTTTCCTTCTTTTATACGTGCTTTAAAAGTGAGAACCAATTTATTTTCAATTGCCACTTAACAGCATTTATTTTTCATTTATATTGTTTCCTTAATTACATTTTGATTGTTTAATTTTATTTTCATTTTTATTTTATGTTTTTCGGCATCCATTTAATTTTTGTTGGGTAGGGATATAGTTTGGTATCGCTCACACCATAATGGGTAGTCTAAATATTGTCTTGACATTTACATACATACATATTTCAACGTAGTGACCTTCGGGGCTGTTGCAATAGCGCAGTACCGTTTTTGATTCAATAGCACTTGCTAATACTTTTTCGAATACCTATTCTAGTCTTTTTAAAATTAAAAGTAAATTCTTTTGTTCTTCGGCAACTTTCCCAAGGTGACCTTTCTTTGTGTGTTTGTTACACACAAAATTGTTTTTTTTTGGTTGTCCTTTGCATTATTTTGAAGATTCTTTCCTTGAATCATTGGCCATCTGCCAAATATCAAGTAATAAAATTATACTAATTTTCGAAACAATTCTGGGTTTTCTACCTATATTTACATTACATTACATTACATTTCACACTACTCAGCACATAAATGTACAGAGTAGAGAACACAGCACCTTTAGCGACTAGACTATATAAGGTGATAACAACACAAGACATTAATACAAGGCCGTTGCCCTACCTATATTTATAAAGGTTTCCCAGATCATAGTTGCAATAAAAGACTTTAACCAATTCAGGTAAATTTAATACTTTTATTTTACTAACTTCTGATACAATTTTGGATCAAATGGTTAGAAATTTCTTACTACAGACGCATCCGGTTATACTATAGGTGTTGTGCTTACTCAGGACAGCCACCCTATCTGCTATGCTTCACGAACGTTAAATAAACACTAGTCAAATTATTCCACCATAGAGAATGAGTTGCTTGAAGTTGTGTGGTTTGAAAAATATTTCAGCGATTATTTATACGGAAGAAGGTTTGAAGTTTAAACTGGCCACAAGCCTCTTGTGTGACTCGAGGGAATAAAGGAGCCAAAAATGAAACTCAAACGTTGAAAAATAATGCTCATCGAATATGATTTTGACATCGAGTACCTAAAAGTGAAAGAGAATTGCATTGCACATGGATTATATAGATTCATTGACAAACATGAGAGCGGGCAAACTATAAAAGATAATAACGAAATAAATTTAGTTGACTTTTTCACTAAAGAAACAGTTCTGGGTGACGAACTTGATAACGAAGAAGTTATTCTTCAAGTTTCATCGGCCAGGAGCCATAACGAAGAAGTTATACTATACCACTTTATAAAATAAAACTTGCAACATTTAAATAACAGAAAAACCTGTAAATATCTTTAAAACCCAAATGTGTCATTTTTATGGTTCTAATAAAAAAAAGTTCCAATGAAAATTGTACACAAGAAAATTAAAAATTTGGTTCATATTAAGAAAGATATTAGTTATTTGTTAGGAATTAGGGAAAGATTCCTCATTACAAAAGAACTCATCTACATTTACTACAATGAATTGTATTTGTTTAGTTTTTAAGATCTCAACGTAAAATACCTTTCAATGAATAGAAACCTAAAAATTTTAAAATCTAGTACGAAGTTAACTGCTATCATAGTTAGAAACGAAATGATTGAAGTAATAAAAAATGAACATGTTGCTGTAAAATTTCCCACAAAAAGTTTTACCTGCCATTCTATTCCTCCCACTAATGACATCTATTTAGCGCTGCTTGGAAGTAGTAAAAGAGTTCAGTGCAAGCCGTGTCTAAGAAGTATGACAAGAGTTCACACGGTAACTCATATTACTTGTGTGACGGACGGTCCACAAAAGTTCGTAAGACAGTTGGTCTACGAAACAATTCCGTGTGTGAACTATATTCACACTAACATAAATTGTAAGTTAATGAACGTAAATATTATATTTGTACAAATTGTTCGTAAGCGAGGGTATAATTAACATAAAATAGTTTTCGAATCCGTTGTAGTAGATTTTAATTTAGGAGAAATACGCCTACGAAGATAAAAGATTGATTATTTTCCTTGCATTTCGAATTCCACGCGTTTAGCTTTTTTGATAACTCGGAGAAGGCCCTGAAAACATTTTTCCTCGTTTTTCTTTATTCTTCTCAAACATTACGGCTATACATCTCTAAATTGTCCGTAGAAATGTTTTTTCGGAGTAATTTTTGGCCGCGATTACAATCTTGTACACAGCTTTTCTATTTCTCAAATTGTTGTGTTAAATTTTTTGCACACGTTCAGCTGACATCTTACAGGCTTTCTCATACACTTTTTACATGCGGTCTTCCAACACTATGGTTTTCATAAGTTGTAACCTCAACGGTCTTGAGCGTGGTTCATAAGAGGTGCTAACACATCCCATTTTAAATTCCGAAACCCACTGCTTGATTGTTGAATATGACCTGGAGGATAGTCCTAGTGTTGAATCCGTTCAAACAGAAGAATTTGATGAAACATGATTTTCCAATTTTTCACAAGTGTGACTATTGGCCCCATCTCTCAGTCAGGCCAGAAACCTTTCAGCCCAACCTCTTACGTAAGCTATCCGTACAAATTTTGAACACAAATATACATGGCTATTCCTAGCTCTTTATCTCGAATCCAAGATGAGCAAAATTAGTAAAAATGTCCTTAATTTGTATTACTGGCCTTGAAACTTTTAAATTATGAGTCCTATATAACAAAAAAATGTTGGTAGAAAAGGAAAATTGCTTAATTTTCTAACAAGCATATACTTACATCTTAGTTTTCTATACGTTGAGCCGTTCTTGAGATATTCAAGAAGGTGTGATGAATAAAATAATTTATTAAAATGTTTTACATTAAATCGGATGGTTATATATTTTCTGCTCCATGAAAACTTTTTTGGTATGGCGATACAAAAATCAGTTGACGGGAGAATGTTGTAACTTGTATTTATTATCATAAATTTAAACAAATACCGAAACTCAGATGTTAATCACATTCTCCTGCTTTTTACTTGCGCCAGATAGGAACTATGTATGTAGCAAATATTGCATTCGTAAAAAACTCGAACTAGAGATTTTGATTTGATTGACTTTACGATGTTAGAAAAGCCGAAAAAAGTGGGTGTCCCGATTCTGTCTGTCGGTCTGTCTGCCTATTTGCTCTCGCATCTACAGCCCAAACCATTCTGTCTATTGAGTTCAAACTTTGAAATTAGGGTTTTAAGCGTTTGGCGAAAATAACAGTAGTCGCCATTTAAATTTTTTGGCTGAAAATCGAAAATTCGAATTTTCTCAAAATCGAATCGATAGATTTTTATTAAATTTTCTCTACACATTTTTTTCTTATCTTGGCTTCTTTTAACAGAAAAAAACTATTTTTGTATTGCTCCAGAAGGTTTATTTTGTTTTTAAGTTTTCTCAAGAACCAATCAACCGATTTCAATAATTTTTGTCGGTACAAGCTTTGCTACTGTCTTCATAATATTTTATGATCAAAAATGTAATTGCTTTTATTTTTAATTTAAACAAAATACTGCAAATCCAGCAGATTTATATACTTTGAAGCTGTTGAGAGCCCAACGTAGTTTGTCATTGTTGCGGGTATGATACGATATTAATATGTATTTGGTTAAGACTGTTTTAAGTTGGGAACCTACCACGATACCTACGTGGGTATCCAGTAGCAAATTGATTATTCGCTAAAATTTGTGGAGGAGCCATCTTAGTAGTTGTAACTAGAGGGTACGAGGCCACCGGCATCACCGGCAGCACCGGCATCACCGGCATCACCGGCATCACCGGCATCACCGGGGTTCTGATCTATGCTAAATACCGGTATTATTTTGGGTTCTAGACCATGCTTAGCAAACGTTAGAACGTAAAAACGTAAAATTCACGTTCACGTTAAAACGCAAAAAAACGTAAAATTCACGTTAAAACGTAAAATTCACGTTCACGTTAAAACGCAAAAAACGTAAAATTCACGTTAAAACGTAAAATTCACGTTAACGTTAAAACGCAAAAAACGTAAAATTCACGTTAAAACGTAAAATTCACGTTCACGTTAAAACGCAAAAAACGTAAAATTCACGTTAAAACGTAAAATTCATGTTAACGTTAAAACGCCAAAAACGTAAAATTCACGTTAAAACGTAAAATTCACGTTCACGTTAAAACGCAAAAAAACGTAAAATTCACGTTAAAACGTAAAATTCACGTTAACGTTAAAACGCAAAAAACGTAAAATTCACGTTAAAACATAAAATTCACGTTCACGTTAAAACGCAAAAAAACAAGTTTTTTCAGAAAAGATGGTCCATATGAGTGAAGAGAGAAAAGAATCGTTAAGTAAAATGACATGTTAATTTTTTTATTATTTTTTTTTTTTGTTATTTTTTAATTAAATTTTAAGGCCACTGCCACAAGATCAGTTTTACATTTCATTTTCAAGATCTATTCGATAATGACTCCAAGCTAGTGTATTTATATTATTAGTACAAATAAATCTTTTATCATCAGAACAACTTAAACTTAATTTGTTTATACATTCGGTGTATATAGTATGGTGTTTAGATCTAAAGTTCAACATTTTACTATAGAAGTTTTGTTTGTGTAGCAAACAGTCTCTGTAATTTTGTAAAGACATTTTTTTTACAGCTGCTGATTTAACACCCTTAGCCTTTTTTATTAGTGCTGCATCTTCTATGTCTATATAATACATTTTAGGTCTTAATCCTATAAATTCCTTCATTATTCTACCATTATTTTCATCCTTCATAAATCCTAACTTTTTCACATTGAGCTGGGCAATACCGTAGCGGTTTTGGGGTGGATAGTCTGAAGTATCAAATTTATCTATTATATCATTTCTTATATCATTGTAAAAATCATCTGTTCTTATTTTATAAATAAATGAATCGGTATCCATATAGGCCAGATGTAGGTTGTCAGTAAATTTAGGTTTCATATATGCATAATGAAAGTCGTACATTTTATACTTTGAAATCTCCAAAACACAAAAACCTAAGTATATAGGCTTATTATATACACTGTGAATTCGTTTTAACTGAATAGCAGCCATGGTTTCCGAAAATTCTAATATGCTATGAAAATTAGGTTTAGCTATAAGAGCGCGACTACCGAGATGGGTACCTTTGCTTTCTATTGAATCGACAATTCGAACATCTTTTCGTTTGTCTACATTTCCCATAGTTTTACCGAATACCGCATTATTGCAAAGTTTACGCTGATACTTTTCAAACTTTGTGGTGGCTTTTTTTCTTAGTTCATTGTTTAAATCAATATATTTTTTCAGCCATTGAGATTGTTTGAATTGCATCACTCTTTGAATTTTCTTAAGCACCAAACCATTATCAAGGCATTGAATTAATGTTTTGTAATGAATTATATAATTAACTTTATTATTCAAATCAGCAATTAATTTCTTATTGGATTTACCAGACAATGAAATGTTTGAAGGACAGAATGGAAGATCATTGTGATTATCATGTATTTCTATGGGATACTCGAGAGCCACTTCTAAAACATAACCAATGTTTATATTTGAAATTAACCAGTCTTTAATCTCATCTAAATTAGTTGGAGGTTCAACCCATTTAAAGTCTGAATGTGGGAGGTAATCAGACATAGCCCAACCGTATAGGTTATTAGCATCCAAGTACATTAAATAATCAGATGGTTTACTTGAATCATAATCAACCATATATTTATTATTTGCTTTACAATGTCGCAAGCTACATTGTGTTAAACCTCCTCTTATACCCTTAGCAAAAAAGTTATACATGTTAATGTCTGTCAAAAGTTCAAGCTTAACACCTGTTTCTTTCAACATAGCATCCCACGAAAAACCTGGCAATGTATAATAGTGACAGGGGTCTAGATCATAAATTGTTCTAGAATCAATTCTAAATTTTTCAAAAATTGAAACATGCTAAGTGTGTGGTAAGGTATTACTTACATATGAAATGACTCAGAGTTCAACCCCTAGTTTTTATTTTATAGAGTATCTCAATCGTAGAACTATGAAACAAAAAAAAAAATCTCTCGGTAGGACTTATGTTTTATAGATAGTATGCGGATGACTTGATTGAATTCGTATTTCTATCGTAATATAAAAGTATAAATGTTATGCTAACTAATGAACAGTCTTATTCCATATCGTGAGTAAAGAACATTGCTCTCCATATCAGTTTTTCAATTTTATTAAAGATATTTGTAGAATATTCATATCTAAGAAAAGTTATCCAAAAAGTGTGTGTCTTGCAATCGGTATAAACTGTGAAGTTAATATAATACAATGGCGAATTTTGTTTGTAACGTATGCAGTAGCAAATTTACACAAATGGGTACTCTTAACAGGCATATTAAAGCTGTACATGGTAATAAGATAAAATGTCCTCAAAGTGAAAAAACGTATACTCGAACGGATTCAATGAAGGAACACTTCCGTAAGAAGCATATGAACAACGCCTCCGATAATCTGGCAATTAATAATGAAATCGAAAAGTCTAATAATAAAAGAAAACTTCTTGATAATGATGAGCCTCCATCTTCATCGAACGTATCGAAAAAACGTAGATGCGCTACTTGTGAAATAGACGTGAGTACTTCTGAATGGACACATCACAGTAGAACTAATGATCATAAGAGAAAAAGTAGAGTTCCAGTTATTAATACACGGTTTAACAGAATAAGGCATTGTTTTGAAGGTAAAGTGGAAACGTACTCATTAGAAAATACCGATGAGGGGGTTATAGACATTAATGTATTTTTGAAAAGTTGTAAGACTGATATTATACAACTAATTGGAAAATCGTTTAAAACAAATGGAAGTGTAAAGTTCAGCATTGAGCTGTTTGCAGAGTTTATAAAATATATAACAGTACATGAAGAATCAGAACAAACTGAGATAAGTATAAAATCTTTCAAATGTCCAATGCAGATAGCTCTTCAAAATGATAACTTGGAAGATATACTTGAAAATATGAGTAAAATCATTGAGACTAAAAGTGAAGAGTTTGAGGATAAAGATTCTGGATGGACACTATTTTGTATAAAACATATTGAAGTCAATATTAACGAATATAAGCCCTTAAGAGGTTCAAGTTACTTAAAACTGCCGAGAAGTATTGAATTGAAACAAGCCTGTGTTAATGTGCAAAATAATGATAAATTCTGTTTCAAATGGGCAGTTATATCAGCTCTTTCCCCCATAGATGACCATTCGCATAGAGCTAGTAAATATCAGATTGAAAACATTCAAAACGGAGTGATAAGTTTAATGAATGGAACTCTAGTTAACTTTACAAATTTAGTTTTCCCTTTGAAACTTAAAGATATTTCGATTTTTGAAACTCTAAACCCTGCAATAAGTGTAAATGTGTTCGGAGTAGAAAAAAATGGAACTGGAGAAAACTATAAAGTTGTAGGTCCATATTATAATTCTAATCATAAGAGAGACCTACACATAAACTTGTTACTTATACAAGAAGGCGAAAACAATCACTATGTGTGGATAAAAAATATGTCCAGATTAATAGGAGCTCAAATAAATCATGGTAAACGATCAATTAGAATGTGTAATTCATGTCTGCTGATATTCAACACGGATAAAGGATTTGAGAAGCATGAAACTGAATGCAACAAAATTGTGACAGCCCTACCAAATGAGACAAATAATATACTACAGTTTGAGCATCAATCAAGGTCACTCGAAGTGCCATTTGCCATCTATGCAGATTTTGAATGCATGCTGGTGAATATTGATAGCTGCCAACCTGATCCCTCAAAATCATCGACTACATCGATTAAAAAACATGTTCCAATTGCTGTTTCATACTTTATCAAATGCTCATTTGATCCATCTCTAAATAAATTGTTCAAATACACCGGTAAGTAAATTTGTTTTAAAGGATTTATCTCTTATGCTATATGAAAATTAGGAGCGCTGTAATATAATTTTTTTTTTTTTGTTTACTCTAGGTGAAGACTGTGTACGAGTTTTTGTTACAAACTTGATTGAAGACTCCAAACATATTCATCGACATTATTTGAGTAAGAAGATCAAAATTAACATGACACCCCAGGATGAAATCAAATTTCAGCAGGCAACAAGATGTCATATTTGTAAGAAGACAGTATGGGGCGACGTAAAGGTACGAGATCATGATCACTTGACTGGTAAATTCAGACGTAAAGGTACGAGATCATGATCACTTGACTGGTAAATTCAGAGGAGCAGCGCATTCAAATTGTAACTTAAACTATAAAATACCTTAATTCATTCCAATTTTTTTCCATAATTTGACCGGTTATGATTCTAATTTATTTATAAAAGAGCTGGATAATATCAAAGGGGTTATCAATATTATTCCTCTCAACAAAGAGAAATATATATCCATATCAACAAAACTATTAATAATTAGTGAGCAGAGCGAGTTTCTAGAATTACCGTTCTTAGACTCATTTAGATTTTTACCTTCAAGTATAGATAAGATAGCAAAAACTCTTGACGAAAAAAAAGATTTTAAAATTTTATCAACATTTTTCAAAGATGATGAATCTATTCAACTTATGACTCGTAAGGGTGTTTTATGCTATGATTATGTAGATTCTATAGAAAAATTAAGTGAGACGGAGCTTCCTCCAATAGAATCATTAAGAAATTCTTTGGTTGAAGAGCATTGTAACCAAGATGATTATAATCATGCTGAGAAAGTTTGGTCACATTTTAAATGTAGTAATTTAAGAGAATATCTTGAACACTATTTAATTACAGACGTCTTAATTTTATCAGACATTTTTGAAAAATTTAGAATTGATTCTAGAACAATTTATGGTCTAGACCCCTGTCACTATTATACATTGCCAGGTTTTTCGTGGGATGCTATGTTGAAAGAAACAGGTGTTAAGCTTGAACTTTTGACAGACATTAACATGTATAATTTTTTCGCTAAGGGTATAAGAGGAGGTTTAACACAATGTAGCTTGCGACATTGTAAAGCAAATAATAAATATATGGTTGATTATGATTCAAATCTGATTATTTAATGTACTTGGAAGCTAATAACCTATACGGTTGGGCTATGTCTGATTACCTCCCACATTCAGACTTTAAATGGGTTGAACCTCCAACTAATTTAGATGAGATTAAAGGCTGGTTAATTTCAAATATAAACATTGGTTATGTTTTAGAAGTGGATCTCGAGTATCCCATAGAAACACATGATAATCACAATGATCTTCCATTCTGTCCTTCAAACATTTCATTGTCTGGTAAATCCAATAAGAAATTAATTGCTGATTTGAATAATAAAGTTAATTATATAATTCATTACAAAACATTAATTCAATGCCTTGATAATGGTTTGGTGCTTAAGAAAATTCATAGAGTGATGCAATTCAAACAATTTCAATGGCTGAAAAAATATATTGATTTAAACAATGAACTAAGAAAAAAAGCCACCACAAAGTTTGAAAAGGATCAGCGTAAACTTTGCAATAATGCGGTATTCGGTAAAACTATGGGAAATGTAGACAAACGAAAAGATGTTCGAATTGTCGATTCAATAGAAAGCAAAGGTACCCATCTCGGTAGTCGCGCTCTTATAGCTAAACCTAATTTTCATAGCATATTAGAATTTTCGGAAACCATGGCTGCTATTCATTTAAAACGAATTCACAGTGTATATAATAAGCCTATATACTTAGGTTTTTGTGTTTTGGAGATTTCAAAGTATAAAATGTACGACTTTCATTATGCATATATGAAACCTAAATTTACTGACAACCTACATCTGGCCTATATGGATACCGATTCATTTATTTATAAAATAAGAACAGATGATTTTTACAATGATATAAGAAATGATATAATAGATAAATTTGATACTTCAGACTATCCACCCCAAAACCGCTACGGTATTGCCCAGCTCAATGTGAAAAAGTTAGGATTTATGAAGGATGAAAATAATGGTAGAATAATGAAGGAATTTATAGGATTAAGAGCTAAAATGTATAGTATAGACATAGAAGATGCAGCACTAATAAAAAAGGCTAAGGGTGTTAAATCAGCAGCTGTAAAAAAAATGTCTTTACAAAATTACAGAGACTGTTTGCTACACAAACAAAACTTCTATAGTAAAATGTTGAACTTTAGATCTAAACACCATATACTATATACACCGAATGTATAAACAAATTAAGTTTAAGTTGTTCTGATGATAAAAGATTTATATGTACTAATAATATAAATACACTAGCTTGGGGTCATTATCGAATAGAACTTGAAAATGAAATGTAAAACTGATCTTGTGGCAGTGGCCTTAAAATTTAATTAAAAAATAAAAAAAAAATAATAAAAAAATTAACATGTCTTTTTACTTAACGATTCTTTTCTCTCTTCACTCATATGGACCATCTTTTCTGAAAAAACTTGTTTTTTTGCGTTTTAACGTGAACGTGAATTTTACGTTTTAACGTGAATTTTACGTTTTTTGCGTTTTAACGTTAACGTGAATTTTACGTTTTAACGTGAATTTTACGTTTTTTTGCGTTTTAACGTGAACGTGAATTTTACGTTTTAACGTGAATTTTACGTTTTTTGCGTTTTAACGTGAACGTGAATTTTACGTTTTAACGTGAATTTTACGTTTTTTGCGTTTTAACGTTAACGTGAATTTTACGTTTTAACGTGAATTTTACGTTTTTGGCGTTTTAACGTGAACGTGAATTTTACGTTTTAACGTGAATTTTACGTTTTTTGCGTTTTAACGTGAACGTGAATTTTACGTTCTAACGTTTGCTAAGCATGGTCTAGAACCCAAAATAATACCGGTATTTAGCATAGATCAGAACCCCGGTGATGCCGGTGATGCCGGTGCTGCCGGTGATGCCATTGATGCCGGTGCTGCCGGTGATGCCGGTGATGCCGGTGGCCTCGTACCCTCTAGTTACAACTACTCATCTTCATTTTTGTTAAAATAGCTGGGTATTACTGGTCGAGAGATTTTACCTTATAGTCCAGTCAAATTAGGCTTTCAGCTCGGAAAAATTCCCACCTAGCTGAATTTTGGTACACATCTTTTTTATATTGTTGTTAACAATAAGTAAAAAGTCGACATCGATATCATGTACGCGTCAAAGGTTATTCGAGGTCAAAGGTCACGGAATTAGCCTTTTTTCTAATATCTCGTTTTTTATTGGTCGTACAAAAAAAAGTTCTAGACACAAATTGTAGAGGAGGTAATTATCTACAAAAATGGTCTTCTAACATTTGTACGTCAAGTTGATAGTTTTCCCGTTATAAGACCAACAAAGTGTACACTTTTAATGAAATATGATTTTTTCGCTAAAAACAAGTAGCCTTTGCGTTAATATCTCGTTTCATACTGTTTGTACAATAAAAAGTCTCGAACAAAAATTGTAAAGGACAAAATTATCTACAAAATGGTTATATATGTATATATATCCAATCGCACTTGCGCTATACAAAATTACAATAATATATAATATTATATCATATTATAATAACGATATTAAGAATGCATTCGTTTTATGCAAGATGTATTGTATATGTAGGTACATAGTACATATTACTGTCGTCTGGATGCCAGACGGCGAACTGGGTGGTTGGGGGGTAACAGGTTGTACATATTCACATATAGTCTTTGTAAGGACTAGGTCGACCTTTTTTAGTAACAATAGACGCAGCTGTCTTCGACATTCATATGCCGGACCGGTACTGCTTATATTACATAACCAACTAAATGGCGGGTAATTGTTTTATATGTGAAAACTCGCTATCGGTCGGTGAAACTGTAAATGTCGAGCGTGGATTACTTACTTACTTAAGGTGGCGCTACAGTCCTGTGTGAACTAGGGCCTCACCCAACAAACTTCTCCATCTAGCTCGGTCCCTAACTAGATGTCTCCAGTTTCGCGCTCCAAGTTGGGTGAGGTCACTTTCCACTTGTGCGCGCCACCTGATCCGCGGTCTTCCTCTACTGCGCTGTCCTGTGGGTGTGGATTCGAAGACTTTCCGGGCCGGAGCATTGGTTTCCATGCGCTCTACGTGACCCAGCCATCTTAGTCGTTGGACTTTTACCCTTCTGGCTAAGTCTACGTCGCTGTACAGCCCGTACAGCTCGTCGTTCCATCTTCTCCTCCATTCCCCTTCGATGCATACGGGACCGTAGATCACACGAAGAACTTTTCTCTCGAAACGAACCAAAGTGCTTTCATCCGCTTTTGTCATAGTCCATGCTTCTGCACCGTATAGCAGGACGGGGATGATAAGGGACTTTTCCACTCAATTGCTTTCTTAGCCCAAAGAAACAGCGGTTAGCAAGAGTTATTCTTCGTTTGATCTCAGCGCTGGTGTTGTTTTCTGCGTTTACAGCGGAGCCTAGGTAGACGAAGTCCTTGACTACCTCAAAGTTACGTCTGTCGATGGTGACGTTTTCACCAAGACGTCGGTGTTGTAGGTCCTTTCTTGACGACAGCAAGTACTTTGTTTTGACCTCATTGACCGTTAAACCCATTTTTGCCGCCTCTGCCTCAATACTCACAAAAGCCCCATTGACATCACGCTGAGGTCTTCCGATTATGTCAATGTCATCAGCATAAGCTAGTAATTAGACAGACTTTTGAAAGATAGTGCCTCTAGTGTTGACGTGTTAGCTTTGCACTATTCTTTCAAGTACGATGTTAAAAAATCGCATGACAGCGCATCACCTTGTCTAAAACCTTTTTTGACATCGAAAGGTTCTGTTAAGTTGTTTCCAACATTTATGGAGCAGCGTGAATTCTCCGTGGTCATCCTGCACAAACGGACGAGTTTGGCAGGGATGCCAAAACTAGATATGGCTCTATACAGCTCGTCTCTGTAGATGCTGTCATATGCGGCCTTGAAATCGATGACAAGATGGTGGGTGTCGATTTGGTGTTCTTGGGGTTTTTCCAGGATCTGCCGTAATGTGAATATTGTTCGACTGTGGACTTTCCTGGTCTAAAACCACACTGATAAGGACCTATGACGATGACGATGGGCTTTAGACGTTCACGTATTACGGCAGAGAAGATTTTGTAGGCGATGTTAAGTAGAATGATTCCTCTTTAGTTGGTGCAGTTTAGAGGGTCTTCTTTTTTCAGGATCGGGCAAACAATACTGAGGTTCCATTCATCAGGCATGCTTTCTTCCGAGCATATCTTACAGATAAGTTGGTGCATGCTCCTAACCAACTTATCTCCAGCTGCTTTAAAGAGCTCGGCATTCAAGCCATCTGCCTCAGCGGCTTTATTAGACTTCAGCTTAGATATGGCAATCTTTACTTCATCTAAGTCGGGAGGACGGGATTGTTGGCTTTCGTCGTCTATGTTGAATGGATCATCCTGCCTGACAGCGGAATTCGGTTCGTCGTCGCCGTTATACAGTCTGCAGAAGTGGATTACAAACATTAAAAAACGATAGCAATGATAGAGACGATGGACATGTACCTACATATACATCTTGCATAAAACGAATGCATTCTTATTATCGTTATTATAATATGATGTAATATTATATATTATTGTAATTTTGTATGGTAAACATTAAAATTTGTATAGCGCAAGTGCGATTGGATATATATACATATATAACCATTTTGTAGATAATTTTGTCCTCTACAATTTTTGTTCGAGACTTTTTATTGTACAAACAGTATGAAGCGAGATATTAACGCAAAGGCTACTTGTTTTTAGCGAAAAAATCATATTTCATTAAAAGTGTACACTTTGTTGGTCTTATAACGGAAAAACTATCAACTTGACGTGAAAATGTTAGAAGACCATTTTTGTAGATAATTACCTCCTCTACAATTTGTGTCTAGAACTTTTTTTTGTACGACCAATAAAAAACGAGATATTAGAAAAAAGGCTAATTCCGTGACCTTTGACCTCGAATAACCTTTGACGCGTACATGATATCGAGGTCGACTTTTTACACATTGTTAACAACAATATAAAAAAGATGTGTACCAAAATTCAGCTAGGTGGGAATTTTTCCGAGCTGAAACCCTTTTTTCGTCTAATTTGACTGGACTATTAGCCTAGATGCTTCTTATTGCACCACAAAAGGTTTGCCGGGAATATGGTTTGGATTTTCCTAGTTCCTTATTGTATCTTCTTAAGGATTTCTTGTAAGAATCCCAGTCTGAAGTTTATCTTGTAACTTTCGCTCGATTAAAGAGTCTGCTACACTTTGTAGGAAGCTAGTCAAGCCCAAATACCCTTTTTCTCCTTATATCGATGTATCGATGATTAGAGAACGAGTGTTCTTTAGACACTTTCCAATTAAGAATAAAATGGTGAAAAGAATCAGAGAAGAGTTATGTCCAAAACTTCGAGTTTTAGCGACAAATGTAGGTTTATTACCAATATTACTTAATACGAGGTTAGTACGAAGGATATAATCAAAGAGAGACCTACTCCTGTCGTTGATGTCTGTACTTCTCCATACAGTACGATAACTGTTAACATCGCTACCAAAAATTACGCTGATCTTCTGTCCTTCTGCTTCAGTGAGTTCAGCTGCTTCATCTTTTTTGTAGACACGCAGGGTGATCATCTAAAATCCGTAATGAATCACACCTTGTTCAGCGCTAGAGGAACGATGGATTCTTTATTGATCACCACAATTTCACTAGTATTAAGACATCTCACTTCCTCGAGATAGTCAATCTTTATAATCTCAAGAATGTCCTCAATCTCAGTAGGTTTGACAGGAATCTAAGTGTGGGGCTCTAGGGATGTCTACCTTAGCAACAACCTCGAGTTTCGCACCAGCCAAACTTCACCTAACCGGCTGACAGCAAGTTTGTATATATCACAAGACATCATCACAAGACAGGAACATCGCTTATGGAAAGTGGTGTTCCTGCAAGCACGAATTTTTTCATTCGTGTTAAATATAATAATAAGTGTCAACACTAATAACACTCAACGCCCCATTACACAAATAATCTAATGTTAATTCTAAGGTCACTTAAATACAAAATACATTTCCTGTAACCTTTTTTCCTTTTTTACTCTTTAATATACTTGTTACTTGAACTTTACTTAGCGTGGTCGTTTTATTTAATTTCTGGACATCTTCTTTTACAATAACTCTGGTATTCTACAGGTTATGGGACCAGCAGATAGGAAATTTAAAGTTCTTTTCATTTAATTAATTATTTTTTTTATTTTTCTGCACAAATAAAAATATTTTTGGTTGATTCGATATGGCGAACTCAAACATAGTGCATAGGCGTATAACTCTCTTCAATGGTGAGAATTATCCAACTTGGAGCGTGCAGATGGAGGGGATCCTCCATAAATCTAGATTTTTGAAGATAGATCAAGGTAAAGACCAACGACCGGAGGACAATGCTAAGAAACAGGAGTCATGGGACGACAAGGATATGGATGCGCAAAGCGAATTGTTGCTGGCAATGGAGCCACATATCGTATCGCTGGTTAAAAATTTTTAAACTTCCAAAGAAGTATGGGACTTCCTGGAGTCGAGCTACAATAGAAAGAGCGTGCTTTAGAAGGTGGAGGAGTTTAGGAAACTTCTAAATATCCGTATGAATGCAACACAATCAATGGATGAGCATTTGCGAGGATTTTTTTCAATAATTAATCGGCTCCAAGAGCTAGATGCTGTCGTATAAACAACCTTATAATTATTTGTCAGTTTAATATTTAATAAAAACTCATTCAATTATTAGATATCAAACAATAAACATATCTTTTATTTGGTACTCGATACTACATGGTGTCAGATGTGGGGTAGATGCAAAATTAGGCTGTTGTACTGCTTTCGAATATGATATTGATTTTATTGACAATCCTAGATTTAAAATTATTCCACCGCGCCGAATACCACATACCTTAAGAGACAAAGTTAAAATTGAGCTAGAGAATATGGAAAAATTAGGCGTCATTCAAAAAGTTACATACCCAACACCAGCAGTAAGCCCTATGATTATTGTTCAGAAAAGTGATAAAATTAGAATTTGCATGGATCCCACTGAATTGAATAAAAATATCAAGCGTAGACACTATCCACTAAAGACAGTAGAAGAAATTACAGCAAGAATAGGTAAAGCAAAATGGTTTACGAAGATGGATTGTCAAAAAGGTTTTTGGCAACTTAAGGTCAGTGAAAAAACGTCAATGTATCTAACATTTTCAACACCTTGGGGAAGATATAGATATCTGCGATTACCATTCGGAATAAGTTCAGCTCCAGAAATATTTTCAGAAGTTATGAATCGAACATTAAGTGGTATTGAAAACTGTGAAATAGCAATGGACGATATTCTCATTTACTCTGAAAGTAAAGAACAGTTACGAGATATTACAAAAAGAGTAAAAGATACTTTAAAGAAAGCTGGATTCAAACTAAATGAAAATAAGTGCGAATACGAAAAAAACCGTATGAAATTTTTGGGACATATCTTTACATCAAATGGATATGAGGTTGATGCAGACAAGGTTGAAGCAATTAAACAGTTAAAATCTCCAACAAACATTAAAGAATTACAACGTTTTCTGGGTATGGTTAACTACCTAGGAAAATTCATTTCAAATTTGTCGAAACTAACTGAACCATTGCGTAAGTTACTTCATAAAGATGTTGAGTGGTTTTGGGATGCTGAACAAGAAGCTGTTAATAAACTTAAGAAGATGATTTCAACTATTCCGGTGCTTAAGTATTACGATGTAAACAAAAGCGTGAAATTATCAGTTGACGCGTCTTCTAAAGCAATGGGTGCATGTTTACTTCAAGACGGTCAACCTGTAGCATATGCAACAAGAGCTTTTTCTAATACACAACAAAACTATCCACAAATTGAAAAAGAAGCAATGGCGATTAAATTTGCATGCAAGAAGTTTCATGAATACATTTATGGCAAACAATTGTTAGTAGAAACAGACCATAAACCCCTTGAAACAATATTCAAAAAACCAATGGAGAAAGCACCAATTCGACTCCAGAAGATTTTATGGGATGTGTTGCAATATTCACCAAATGTTAAGTACGTAAAAGGAACAGATATACCGATTGCTGATACCTTGAGCAGAGACTGTGAAACCAATGAAGTTGAAAGTGATGAACAATATCAAGTAAATATAGTATTAGCTCTAACAGATGACGCCAAGAAACGTTTTGTAGTAGCCACTAGTAAAGACAAGGAACTTTGTTTACTAAAAGAAATAATTGAAAAAGGATGGCCTAATGATCAAAAACTTTTACCAAAGTCTATGCGTAGATATGCTACTTTTGAAGAAGAATTGTCAATAGATGGTGGATTATTATTCAAAGCGCGAAAAGTTATTGTTTCCGAATCAGAAATTCATTCAACTATCAAGCAATTACATGCTGGTCATGCAGGAATTTTTAAGACTTTGACAAGAGCACGTCAATCTCTATACTGGTATGGTCAAACGACAGATATCAACAATTATGTTCAAAGATGCTCAGTTTGCCAACAAACACAAAAAAGCAATATTCGTGAACCAATCATTTTAAAGACAATTCCAGAATATCCATTCCAAATAGCATCATCAGATATATTTAAAGTATCTGGAAAGGACTATTTGTTGATTGCTGATCATTACTCGGGATTTTCTGATTTTTGCAAGCTCAAAACATCAACATCATCTGAAATTGTCTCATGTTTAAAGAAATGGTTTTCAGTGCATGGAATACCAGAAATTTTTGAAACAGATGGTGGTCCACAATACAACTCAAAAATATTTTCTGAATTTTCAAGAGACTGGAATTTTAAACATATTACTTCTTCGCCAAATTTTCCACAATCTAATGGTTTTGCCGAACGAAATGTCCAAACAATCAAAAATTTAATCAAACAATGTCAACTGGACAATAGTGATGTATATAAGGCAATGCTGATGCTTCGCAATACTGCACGCAGTGAAACGCTGAAGTCACCATGTCAGCGTTTATTTAGCCGTTCAACACGCACTATTATTCCGATCGACATCAATAGCCTGAAACCCAAAATTGTACCAAACATCCCATATGAACTAAAAAAAGCACGCTTGAAACAAAAAAAAACTGCAGACCTACATAGTAAACCAAGAGAACCTTTTAAAATTGGTGATAGAGTGAGAATTCAAACTGGACATCGAAAATGGAGCCCTGCTAGAGTTGTTGAAAATACAGAGTATCCTCGATCTGTTATGGTCAAAACAACTAACGGTACTAAACTAAGAAGAAATAACCATCACTTAAGGAAAACAAAAGGTTTTAACTTTAATCCGGATACAGATGATGGAGACTCCGATTTTCCAGAATTTGAAAAAGAAACAGAAATAGTTCAAAATAACAGTGCAGAAACAACAGATTCCCAAAACATAGAGGAACATAATACTTCTTTATCATCAACATCTGAAAGGTCTACAAATTCAAATGATCAAGATGACTCTTTTCAAAGAACAAAAAGAGGTCGCATAAGCAGACCACCAGAACGATTTGATCCAGCTAAATATTAATGTAATTCTATATTACTTGTACATACTAACATGTATAACAGTTTGTTATTTTCGTTAATTGTTATTTTTCTTTAAAACCTTTTATTTGAATTATTTATTATTTTTTTTTTAATATCTGTTAATATTGTCTTTCTTTATTTATTATTACCTACTTTGGTTTAGCAAATTACCGCATATTACCAGGTATATGTATGTATTCAACAAAAAAAAAAAAGAAAGATGTCGTATAAACAACCTTATAATTATTTGTCAGTTTTATATTTAATAAAAACTCATTCCATTATTAGATATCAAACAATAAACATATCTTTTATTTGGTACTCGATACTACAGATGCTAAATTAGATGATGATCTTCTCGTTATTTTATTATTAGATAGTCTGAATGAAGACTATAAAAGCGTACAATCTGCTATCGATGCTCAAGAGGAAGGCTCAGCATTAGAAACGGTGCGAATACGATTAATGGAAGTGGGTGACAAAAAACGAGAACCATGTGAAAACAACGCACTCAGAGTACGAGAATTTAGATATAATTGTCGACGATGTGGAAGAAGAGGCCATAAAGCAAAAGAATGCTGGAGCTATGGTCAACAAGCTGCAAAACAGGTTTATCATTCAAGAGTTATCTGTGGGAACGTCATTAAAGGCATTAGGAGTTGTTGACGAAGTTTGCAAAGGTAAACAAGCGAGCCGGTGGTGTGTGGATAGTGGGGCTACCTCCCATAATGTGTTTTGATGAAAAATTATTTTCTGATCTGTCAAAAAATCACATGGGGTATGTGAAATTAGCAAACGATAAAAACATCCAAATTATGGGAATCGATCTAACAGAAAATCTAATTTCAATTAATAAAGTAACTAATTGCGGAAGCCAAGTTACATTTGAAGGCGAGGTTGCGAAAATCTCAAACAAATTTGGGAACGTACTTTTGTGTGCCAAGAAGCAGGATGGTCTTTTCATCGTAAATCCAACAAAAGACACCAGAAGCCAACAATTTCGAAATGTGGCATAATAGAATGGGTCATTTAAATGGTGCATCTTTGATTCAACTACAGCGTAAAGGTTATGTGACTGGACTGCCAAATTTTAATTCAGTGGAGCTAAAGTGTACATCATGCATACGTGTAAAGCAGACTAGGCTGCCATTCATGGTAAAGCTGGAAAAGTCTACTACGGAGTGCTTGTAACTTATCCACTCTGACATATGCGGACCGATGCCCACCGAATCCCTGAGTAAGTCACTTTATTTCATTGTTTTTGTCGATGATTATTTTCGGAAAATATTTGTATATTTAACTCGTAAGAAATCTGAACTCTTAAGGTCCGGCCACGCAATGAGCGACTGAGTGACTGAACGACGAGTCGCTGAGCGACCAATCTGAGCAATGAGTGGGCATTTACTAAACGACACGTCGCTCAGCGATTAGTTGGAAAAATGCCACCGTCAAGTGCGGTTCGTCATAGCTTACTAGTTGAAAGTCGCGTTCATATTTATAGATCTGTAATAAGATCGAGAATCCGTAGATTTGGTGTACACCCCATAAATCGTGAAAGGGAAAATTATGGTGAATTTCATCATTTATATCTAAATCTTCGCAGATTTCCAGATCGATTTTGGCAATATTGTCGTATGTCAGTACCATCTTTTGATTTGCTGTTGGAAAAAGTTTGACCAAAATTAACAAGACAAAAGAAAGCAATTAGTCCAGAACAACGGCTGGTTTTATGTTTAAGGTTAGTTTTTTTTTTTATTTTTTTAATCTTTATTTGTATTCTTAAGTTTTTCCAATATAATATTTTAAATGTCAGTTCTTATCTCAAGTTTTTCGAAATTGTTAAATTGTGTCATAAATGGCAAAAGACTTTTGAAAAATTGAAGGTCATCACTATCCTCTTCTTTTTTTGCTACCTCTTGCTTTAAAATTTGGAGTCTTTCTTTTTCTAACTCGAGAAATTCTGACTCCAAATTGTATGTTGACGCTCTCTTATTTTTATTTTTTCGCACGTTTTGGGGGCATCTGAAGGAGTGCTGTTTGTAAGCGTATTGACACTTGAAAGGGTTACATCCTCTTCTTCCAGTAAATCTGATATTGTTTCAGAGAAAAAACGATTTTGAGCCATTGAATAACTTTCTGGTTCTCAAAGATTTCCCTCAGTTGGATCTGGATCAATTGTCTGCCTCGTAAAGGCCATCATTTCATAAAATGGCCATCTCGGTTTTGTTGGTGCAGCTTCGGGTCCCGATACTGGACGTGGAGCTTTTCGAAGAACCCTTCGAAAAGTGTCTTTTAGGTTTTTCCACTTTAGTTTTACATTGGATCCTGAAATTTGAAATATAATTATACGTATACTATTTACAATTTTTGTATCCTCAATGTTTTCAGATTTCTCGCAACAGGTCATTCGTTCCAGTTTTAGCTTTTGCTTTTCGAATGGGCTGAAGCACAGTAAGTAACATTGTCTTGGAAACTAGCGTTATCATATGGGAACAACTTGTGGAAGAATATATGCCTATACCAACAACTGACCACCTTCGAAATGTTATTAACGATTACTACCGGCGCTGGAAATTTCCTAACTGTTTTGGCAGTATTGATGGTAGACATAGCCAAATTCAATGTCCAGCAAATTCTGGCTCTCATTATTTTAACTACCTGCATTATTTTTCTATTGTACTGCAAGCTGTAGCTGATGCTGACAAAAAGTTTCTAACAATCGAGGTGGGTGGGAGAGGAAAACAAAGTGATGGTGGTACTTTTTCTGGATCTACTTGGTTCAAATTACTTGAAGCCGATAAATTTAACGTTCCACCTCCACAAGCATTACCAGAATCAAACATTGTTCTTCCAAATTTTATAATCGGAGATGAGACTTACCCCCTGAAAAACTATTTACTAAGACCTTATCCAAGGAGAAACTTAAATGCTCAAACAGAAAACTTCAACAAAAAACTTTCAATCGCAAGAAAATGCATTGAGTGTGCATTTGGCATATTAAGCAAGAAATGGCGGTTTTTACAAAAAAAACATAGGAACGAATCAAGCACTGCAGTTCGTTTAATTAAATGTGCTTGTATACTGCACAATTTTGTGAGAGAGTGCGATGGCGACAGTGACCTTGATTATATACACGTGTCTGCAGAAATGGCTAATGACTTAGCTCAAACAAATGCAACCACCCAAGAAGAACAGTCCCGTTATAACAGAAGCTCAAGCAATGCGTTGAATACAAGAAATGAGCTTGTACAATATTTTTGGGAATTCGGGCATTGAACAAAAAACACTATTTGTAATTAAAGATTAAATAAATTAAACTTACCAGAACAATTACAAATTTGTCCAACTTTTTCCCACTCCTTATCGTGACATTTTTATTTTGGTGATCTTTGTGGGTGTCCTGCCATAGCACTGGGCGGCTTTGGACAGCTGAAATTAAACTTTCAGTGTTTATTGTAGACATCTTTTTTTACGTCACTCAGCGATCGACTGAAAAATTAAAACAGATTTGATTGCTAAGCGACGTCGTCGCTCTGTCGCTTAAAAAATCGCTCAGTCGCTTACGGCTTATGTGGCCACCTCCATACGATTTCATGTGTTCTAATTTTTTTGAGTCGCTCAGCGGCTCGTCGCTCGGTCGTTCAGTCGCTCGTCGCTCATTGCGTGGCCGGACCCTAAGACAAATTTATTGAGTTTAAAAACTATGTCGATAATCAAACGATACTCAGAATTAGAAGATTAAGATCAGATAATGGTTCTGAATATACGAGTAGGGCTTTTTCCGAGATCTGTACGGCTAGTGAAATTAAACAAGAATTTACATCCGCATACACTCCCCAGCAAAACGGGATTGCAGAACGTGCGAACAGAACCCTCGTAGAAATGGCACGTTGCCTAATGATTGATGCCGACTTGCCGAAATTTTTATGGGCCGAACTAGTTCATACCTCTGCGTATATTCGTAGCCGATGTCCCACTAAACCGAACGATAGCAAAACACCAGAGGAACTGTGGACTTCAAGAACACCAATTGTCTCTCATTTTCGAGAAATCGGATCGAAAGCTTTTGCTTTGATCAAAGATGGTAAAAATGGTAAATTTGATCCAAAAAGTGAGGAATACGTTTTGATTGGATACTGTAATGATGCAAAAGCCTACAGATTGTGGAAGTGTGGAAGTCGTTCAATTATAAAAAGTGGAGATGTAGTCTTTATTGAAGCAAGAAGTAGTCGATATGAAAATAAGTATCTTACTTACGATTTAATACAAAATGAAAATTTAGAACAGGACCAGCTGGATGCTGACATGCAAAACAAAAACGATGACTTAGAAGAAAAGGAAACTATTGATCAAGGAAAAGTGGACAAAATAGAGGAAAAGGAAACTTTCGAGGATGCTAATGAAAATTTTAATATGCCACTTAATGAATACGCAAATCTTGTGAATTTAACCGACCCAAAGACTATGAAAGAAATAGAAATGTCAGAACAGGCAGATGAATGGAGAGACGCGATAAAAACAGAAATGGAGCTTCTAAATAAAAATGGGACATGGGAGCTTGTAAACCGACCAAAGGATACCAATATTGTCGTTTGTTGATGGGTTTTCAAGACCAAATTTCATCCTGATGGCTCAGTCGAACGCAGGAAGGCTAGACTGGTTGCGAAAGGATATACTCAACAGTATGGAGTAGACTATTTCGAAACGTTCGCGCCCGTTGCCGAAATAAGTTCAATTAGACTATTATACGCTATTGCTACAGAGGAAGACTTGGATCTTTTTCATATAGATGTGTCTACCGCTTTTCTCTATGGAGACTTGGATGAAACCATCTTTATTTAATTGCCTGAAGAATTTTTTCAAAATACAAATAAAGTCTGTAAGCTTAAAAAGTCTATTTACGGCTTAAAACAATCTGGTCATCAGTGTAATAAGAAATTAGACATCATTTCAAAACAGGATGGTTTTATTAATTCCAGCTATGACAGGTGTATTTATTTTAAAAGAAATTTAAACTTAGTTACTTTCATAGCTGCTTATGTAGATGATTTGATCGTAGCAACAAATGATAACCTAACCTTTTCCAAACTTAAATTACATTTAAAAACTACTACTGAGTCAACTGTCTTATGTAAGAACTTTGTTAACCAAATACAATCTCTTGAATTGCAAGCCGAATACCCTACCAATGCCACCTAAAACTAAAATGGAGAAAGAGCCCTCACAGAATGAAGAACGAACACCTTTTGATAAACAATCATACCAGGAATTCATCGGTAGTCTTTTACATCTCACTACTTTTAGTCGCTTAGCAATCCTGCAATGTTAACATGTTGTCTCAATTCAATCAAGATCCAAGAAAGCAGCACTGGAATTTAGCTTTATCTGTTCTTAAGTATTTAAAAGGAACAATCAATTCAAAAATTCTCTATTCCAGAACAGGCAAACCAATTTCCGCTTACTCTGACTCTAATTGGGCAGAAGACATGAATGATCGGAAATCCCAATCGGGCATTGTTTTCGTAATGGCTGGAGGTCCTATTGACTGGGAATCAAGAAAAAAATCAATAATAACAACATCAAGTGCTGAAGCCGAATATGTGACATTTACATATGCGGCTAAGAAGGCAAAATATTTCAAGCTCTTACTCGTTGAACTCGGAATCCTACGTGAAGAGCAGCCCATAGATTTATACACTGATAGCCAAAGTGCTCAGTATATTGCACACTATCAAGGAAAGCGGTCCAGAACAAAACATCTTCACATTAAATTTCACTATATTCGAGAAGCTGTATCCGAGGGAACTATTCGACTAAAATATCTGCAAACAGAATTGATGTTAGCTGATTCTTTAACTAAGTGTACGCCGTTTCCAAAACATCGTTTTTGTTTTAAAAATCTTGGATTAACTTATGAAAACTAATTTTTAATTTATCGAATATTTAATGAATTTGATTACAAAACTTATGTATGTACATCTATTCAAAGAAATTTTTCATATTTGAATCTACATTTATTTAAATCCAGCTTTTTTAATTTTAAAGTGTTGAGAGGGTGTGTTAAATATAATAATAAGTGTCAACACTAATAACACTCAACGCCCCCTTACACAAATAACCTAATGTTAACTCTAAAGTCACTTAAATACAAAATACATTTCCTGTAACCTTTTATCCTTTTTTACTCTTTAATATGCTTGTTACTTGAACTTTACTTAGCGTGGTCGTTTTATTTAATCTCTGGACATCTTCTTTCATAACTCTGGTATTCTACAATTCGTGACATTGTTGAAAGTCGGAATGAATAATGAGTTTGAGGGTAATGCTGGTGTTGTGCACAAGAGGCCGTTATAGTATCCTTGTGGCTTTGACCTGTAGTAGCTGATGGTCCATCCTCTGTCAAGAACACCTTTTGCCAATTTTATACGACCTGCTTACTGCGAGTTCCTTCCAATCTCCCATGATACACCAGATGCCTTCAGGATGCTCGCTGCTTGCCACCTTTGTTTTTTAGAAGCTTTTGGAGACCTATCTTTCTTAATACTCTTGTTAAGATGTGTACTCTCGTTAGTAGTGGCAGCACGTTTATCACAACGCAGCCACTACTAAAAATAAGTATTGCTACCTTCCTACTCTCACTGCCACTACGAACAAAAAAAGGACTGTGATTAGCCAAAGGCACCTTTTTGTGCTAACCGCAGGAGAAACGAACACAGTCTTTAAAGTCAAACTGCCACCCGGTCTTAAGGATGTAAAGGTGTCAAAAATATCTACTTTATTTATTTTGTCATTAATATTTTGGTAAAACGAATTCCGAAGAAAAAGAGGTTCGCCTTAATAGAGGTTAGCATTATTCAGATAAGGCTAGTTAATAGTGAAAATGGTGACAAAGGCTTCAATGGCAATTGTTGATTAAAAAGACTAAATTAAAAAAAAAAAAACATTGTAGAAAAATCTTATCATTTTTCCACACAAATAAACGTAATAACATTAAAAAGTAAACTGGCGCTATCCTGGCCGCTTCGCCAGACGTGTATTACCAGTCCTTCCTTTACTTTTGCATAGAGGTTTCTCAAAATTTGACTTTATATTATTCAAAAAATGGAATAGTTTCGAATCGAAAATATTTTATTGATGCTTTGTTACTCTGTCACTTAAAAAATAAAATAATGGATTGTTGGAATGAAAACATAAATTCCTTTCATTGAATTTGTGAATTATTGAAAGAAAAAACAAGTTAATCATTTGAACATAGTTGCGGTAAAATTTACCACAACAAGTTTCACTAGCCTGTCTCATATCCTTTTTCCTTTTTAACCGTCCTTTCTTCGTTGCGGTTCCAAGAGTTCAGTTGAATCCTGCTTTCCATCAGTCAGTGTCCTGCTCTTTTTGTATTTTGGAAAATTTTCAAAAATAAATCATCGAGTGGTAATGTGCAGTTGTGTGACAGAAGGTCCACATTGAACTCTACCTTTAAAAGTTGTGACCGGCGGTCACAATAAACAGCAAACTATCTGGAAATAATAGAAAGAACCTGAATAAACCAACAACAATTACTTGTGTGTACTTAGAAAAATGCTAATCGGTTCAGTATAGTTCGATAGAACGAAAAAACCTGTAATTGGCTTACAACTTTCATGTGGGTGCGGTGGCGTAGTGCGTAGTGCACTAGCTTCAGTCGTTCTTTGACTTGCAAAGAGAAAAGAAGTGTTAGTGATTACTAGTTAATTTTAAATTAAAAAGTAAAGTACATTTGTAGGGTTTCGATATTAACAAGGCAATAAACCACAATTTTGTTAAGTAAGCGGTAGCCTAGTGGAGGTGGCGTCAGAAAACAGCTCCAAAGGTCGTGGGTTCGAATCCCGTGCGGAGTCAACGAAAAATTTAATTGCTTTTTTTCACAATCGAGAAATTGTTGATTTCATCGATTGGGAAGAAAAGCAAATGGTGAAGGAGAAGAAAGCGGGGGTATCGAAAGATACCTCAGCTAATAAATCAGGTGATGTGAGTGTGGTTCCGGCAGCGGTACTTCAAATCACCGCAACATCAGGCCATCTGGGCGATCCAACGCACACAGCAACAACAATCAAGCGGAAGCGGGAAGCACCAAATCCAAATTTGGTGCAACGAAAGAGTGCTGCTACGCGTAGCGCGATAAGGAAGAGGATGGAGACGGAGAAGACCAAACTGATGACGTCGGATATCGAGAGTTCAGTGGTTGACGACGAAATTGATTACGTCTCGGAAGAAGGAGAAGGCCAATTTAAGTCTCCGAAAAATAAATTCGAGAGCCAGGCAGAGCCGTCGATAAAAAAGGTGCTGGAGGGGGATATGGACCTCCAAAATGAAGAAGGGCTGATGAGGGCCCTGCAAGCCAAACAGGCCACCATCAGCAAGTTTGAAGAAAGCCTTAAGAAGCTTCAGGAGGAGATCGAGCCGCTACTCACCCAACTGAGGCTGAAACAAGAGGCGCGCCGACAACAAGAGGCAGCGCAACGTCAACTGCAACAAAAACAGCAGCAACAACAACAACCACAGCAGCAACAACCACAAACCAAGCCCGCTACTAAAATCTCAGGAGCGGAGCAAGTTAAAAAAGCACCGCCAGCAAAAGCAGGCCTAAGTGTCGAGGGCCCATCGACCTCAACAAAAGCCAAACAGCAACAACAGCAACAGAAGCAGCAGCAGCAGCAACAGCAACAACAGCAACAGAAGCAGCAGAAACAGCAGCAGCAGAAACAGCAGCAGCAGAAACAGCAGCAGCAGAAACAGCAGCAGCAGAAACAGCAGCCGCAGCAACAGCAGCAGAAACAGAAGCAGCAACACCAGCAACAACCACAGCCCAAGAAAGAGAAGGTGCCACCAATCAGGACCTACCGGGTTGACCTGCAGGACTTGAAACAGGTATGTAAGTCGGCCACTAAGGGCAATTTTGTTATAAATATTTTGAATGAAAAAGAAAAGCGGTATTCGGTACAGTGCTTCTCACTGGCTGAATACAAGCTACTGAAAGAAGTGCTTAAGCAGGCCACCGCTGAGTTCTTCAGCTTCACACCGAAAAGCGAAAAATTTAAGACGGTCCTTCTGAAGGGCATAAGTTCCTGCACGGAACCGGAGGCGCTCTTAGCTGAGCTCCGCCAAAAAGCCATCGACGATCTCGATTTCATCGGGGTTAAGCCTTTCACTACGGTGAAGTCCAGGCGAGGGGGTTACAGGCTGCCAATGTTCCTCGTAACATTATCGCCCCAAAGTAGTTTTGAGAGTCTGAGGGTAATCAAATGCCTCGACTATCAAGCCATACACTGGGAGACATTAAAAAGGCACGACGACATTTTACAATGTACGAAGTGCCAGAGGTTCGGCCATGCCGGAGCCAACTGCAATATGCAGTTGCGCTGCGTCAGGTGCTCTGAAACCCACAACGAGGGAGAATGCAAGCTGGGGAATGAGCGGGTTGAGGATTTGACCCAGCTCAAGTGTGTCCTTTGTGGAAACCAAGGGCACCCGGCTAACTATAGGGGTTGCCCTAAGGTCCAGCAAATGAAACAAAAACAGGCCAGTCAAAAAGCCGAAGGAAGTCGAACAGTTCGACAGGCTCCAACACAAAAATTCGTGGATCCCAAATTCTCTTACGCCCAAATGGCGTCAGGGAATGGGAACACGAGACAGGCTCTACCAACGGTTGCCCCAAAGGCCCCTGTGCCTAAGGCACCAGAGGTGCAGCCTGACATTGTAGCCTTGTTGTTGAGCATTCAAGGTCAACTTACAGGGCTGCAAAGTCAGACAAAGGAGCAAGGCAAAAGGGTAGATCATCTCTACTCTTTGTTGCCTGGCCTTGCGCAATTTAGACCATAATGGGCGCGCTGCCGGAGACGCGCCTAAAAGTCCTAGCTGTGAATGTAAATTCACTGATTAGGATTGAACGAAGAGCCAATATGTTCCAATTGTTGAAAGATTACAGTCCCGATGTGTTTATGGCTAGCGAAACTAAGCTAAACCACAAACACAAATTGACTCATAAAAACTACAATACCGTAAGAAGAGACCGGCCCGACTCCACTCAAGGGGGTGGTGTCGCTCTCTTTATACGAAAAGGCATTAATTATAAAGTCATATACAACAATGAATTGCGAAAGCTCAAGACGCTAGAAGTTTGCGTTGTATGCATCTCTCTCACTCAAGGGAAGCGGATGTATATGATTGCGGCTTATGCGGCTGGAGCTCCGCAGGTTACTTACTTTGCTTCAGAACTCGAGATTCTTTTTAGGGAACTGAAACTGAGCTTGGAGGAAAACTATTTCATCTTGGCCGGTGATTTGAACGCAAAACATGAAGATTGGGGAAATCAACATAGTAATCCCAGAGGTAACCATCTTTTTAATTTGATGAATCTTTACAGCGTTGAATATGGCGTCGAACTGCTGGCTACTGAAAAGCCATCGTATCCAAGAACCGGCTCCTTTCTGGATCTTTTGCTGAACGACACCAGACTGACAGTAACAGACAAAGTGGGTAATCACCCTCGAAACTGCTTACAGACAGTCGAGTACGACAGTGATCACTGCGGACTGGCTGCTGTAATACAGATTCCGAACGAACGCGTGGAGTTGGAGGAATACGTTGCAACGCACTCTTACAATTACAGTAAGATGTGTTGGCCTCGTTTCACCAACGCCCTAGCGAGAGAACTTCGTTCGAGTGACTTAGCCCCACCAAACAACAGAAACCTGACAAATACAGAAATTGACCAACATTTACAACATATGGACGAAACAATAAAACGAACGATGGAAAGGACAATACCAAAGTACAAAGAACGGGACCAAATGGACGCTTACAGAAACGCGACTATTGACGCACTACGTAAGCACAAGAGTGGCTTACTGACAAGACTCAAAAACTTGTACAGACGATTTACAGACCCACACGACTTGGAGGTTAGGACACTGAAGTCGTCAATAAAAAATGTCAATCTGTTGATTAAGGAGAACTACAGGTTATCAATTAACAAGTACTGGGACCGCAGGATCCGGTCAGTTAATTCCAGTGACCCTGGTATGTTCCCTAAAATCAACAAGATATTTAGGAAAAAGAACGACAATGACCTTCCGTGTCTGAAACTCCAAAGAACTGAAGAGAACATAGACGTACTCAAGACAGCGCAAATAGATCCAGAAAAAGCCATCTTTGACGATGACTTTTTTATAATTGAAGAACCGACGGAAAAAGTGGAGGCGGTGGGAGCTGCTTTCCAGCAAGTGTACAAGGTGAATGTTAGCATTCGCCCCAACCACGACCTGGAAAACAGAGCCCTACTTAATCACTTTTACCTTCGAAATGATATAACACATTGGCGATCTGAGAACCGCGGTTTTATGCGGTTCGATGACGATTCCTTGGCAAATGCCACAATCGCCGAGCAAACGGACCAAGTCCCTTGTTAGTGACGAAGGTTGAGCTTCAGCTCATCTTCAACTCAATAAAAAATAAAAAGTCAGCAGGTGTCGATGGTATATCCAACGTTGTACTAAGACATTTACCGATGGAGGCAATTGACATTTACACCACACTCTTCAATAATGCACTGAATAATGCATATTATCCAGTGCATTGGAAGACCGCTGTGGTTCATCCTCTCCCGAAAAAGGGAAAGGACAACTCCAACCCGTCAAATCTTCGGTCGATAAGTCTTCTTCCGAGCATCAGCAAAGTTTTCGAAAAAATCATTAATAGGGCTCTGACTAAGTGGGCTGCGGACAACAAAATAATTCCGGATAAACAGTTTGGGTTCAAGGCGGGTCATGACACAATTCATGCTGCGTCTAAACTCGTTTCTGATATCCAATGGAACAAATCAAAACAACAATGCACAGGTGCTGTTCTGGTTGATTTGGAAAAGGCCTTTGACACCGTATGGTTAGAGGGTCTTTACCTAAAACTGAGCAGGCTTGGCATAAGCAAGCCATTGTTGTATATACTTTATGATATGCTTAACGGTAGAAAGTTTGTTGTCAAAAGTGGCAATGTAACTTCTACCACAACATTCTTAATTAAAAATGGTCTTCAACAGGGAGCGGTGAATTCGCCGATTCTCTTCAGCATTTACACCAGCGATCTGATAGGTAGTCTTACAAAGGCAATTGCGTACGCCGACGATCTAATTGCGTACAGAATGGCGCGAAAGGTTGAGGTTATTAGAATTCTCTTGCAGCGTGATTTCGACAAGATTCAGCGATATTGCGACGACTGGAAACTGAAAATAAATGTCCATAAGTCGGAGACAATTCTGTTCGAACGGCCCGAAAGGTTGAGGTTATTAGAATTCTCTTGCAGCGTGATTTCGACAAGATTCAGCGATATTGCGACGACTGGAAACTGAAAATAAATGTCCATAAGTCGGAGACAATTCTGTTCCGGACTCCGTTGGCTAGGGCCACGAGGGATATGTGCAGGAATTGGCGCAAGATGGTTATCGTTGATCTTCACGGGCAGCCATTAGCGAGCAAAAGTGTAGTGAAGTACCTCGGTATCTGGTTAGATCAGTATTTATATTTCGACAGACATATAAATGCTGCTCTGACCAGGGCCAGAGGAGCCTTCGCTCTGACGAAACGGCTGTTTTACAGCAGTCGGCTTGACCCCAGAGTGAAGGTAATTTGCTACATGGCCCTCATACGGCCGATGATCGTTTATGGTTGTCCTGTGTGGTTCAACGTTGCCCCTTCCCAGATGGAGAAGTTTCGGGTGTTTGAGCGGCAGTGTTTACGACGCTGTACCGGCTTATATCGAACAGCCGAATCTTCTTACGTGCATTACTATTCCAACGAGGTCCTATACAACGGGGCTCGAATCAACAGAATTGACAATTTCGTGATAAAACTCGTTCGAGGTCACATTGCAAGAGCTATGTCTTCGACCAACAATTTAATTTCCGGGGCGTTCTATCCGAATGACGAAAGTGCACGCTTGAGCGGCTTCATTCCACCAGAGGCATTCCTCTTTTTAGATAGATGCGGTCTGATACAGGATAGATTGGCAGTTCCGTTAATCTACCACGTGAGACGACGAACCGTGGATAGGCGACTCCTGTACAATCGGGACGTCATGGCACAAGGCGGAGCAGAGCTCCTTCGGTTCAGTAGGGCTGTGTCCGAAAGGGACCGAACTGATAGGGTGAAGCAGGAGAGCCAGTTTTGGTGGCTTCAATCGGCACTTGATAGTGAGTAGTAGGGATGGGGTTTTAAGCCTTGGCCGGCTTACATACTTGTTTTATAGTTTTAGGGTTTAGTTTTAAGTAGAATAGGCATGGTGGCACGAAAAAAAACATACAAAAAAAAATACAAAAAATACAACACAGGAAAAATACAAAAAAATACAAAAAAAAAATTTAAAAAAAAAACATGGAATAATCAAAAAAAAAAAAAAAAAAAAAAAGACAAAATATGAAAAACAAAAAACGTTCGATAGTTAGATTTGCTGCTGTGGTTGTTCTAGTTTTAAGTAGTTTATAGGTAGAATAGGTAGTTTTAGTTAGCTTTAAGTTTTATATTAAGGACCTTATTTTAAGTAGTTTTTAAGTAAAATAAAAAAGGATATTGACATTAGTTTTTTCTAAATTTTCTAATGAAGACAAAAATAAATAAAATGAATTGAAGTTAAATAGATCTTAGGGCCGAAAGGCATTAGCATTAAGTATTATTTTTTAACTTAGAGTGTCCGTATGGGACCAGTAAGCTAGTTGTAAGTTATAGATAATTAGGCTAGTTTTATGAATTTTTGTCTAGCTTTAAGATAGTCTTAAGAATGAATTAATAAAAATGAATTTGGAAAAAAAAAAAAAGTGCACTAGCTCCTCACACGCTAGGTCGCTTGTTCAAGCCCAGCTCGGGCAAAAGTTCTTCAAAAAATTAAATTGAACATAAAGCTATTAAGCACCACTAAAGCAGTCTGATGATCGGGTTGGCCCCCGTGAAATAGCTATAACTCCAGCCTATGAACTTGGTGGTAGCACACACAAGTTGTTGTTGTTTCATTCTAAATTTTCTATCTGGAAGTTGTTCGCAGCAGTCGGTAGCAGCAAGAAAGTAACAAAGAGCAAGGGTTTATTTGAGTTTGTTTATTTTGTTTTCCTTCTTTTATACGTGCTTTAAAAGTGAGAACCAATTTATTTTCAATTGCCACTTAACAGCATTTATTTTTCATTTATATTGTTTCCTTAATTACATTTTGATTGTTTAATTTTATTTTCATTTTTATTTTATATTTTTCGGCATCCATTTAATTTTTGTTGGGTAGGGATATAGTTTGGTATCGCTCACACCATAACGGGTAGTCTAAATATTGTCTTGACATTTACATACATACATATTTCAACGTAGTGACCGTCGGGGCTGTTGCAATAGCGCAGTACCTTTTTTGATTCAATAGCACTTGCTAATACTTTTTCGAATACCTATTTTAGTCTTTTTAAAATTAAAAGTAAATTCTTTTGTTCTTCGGCAACTTTCCCAAGGTGACCTTTCTTTGCCTTTGTTACACACAAAATTGTTTTTTTTTGTTTGTCCTTTGCATTATTTTGAAGATTCTTTCTTTGAATCATTGGCCATCTGCCAAATATCAAGTAATAAAATTATACTAATTTTCGAAACAATTCTGGGTTTTCTACCTATATTTACATTACATTACATTACATTTCACTCTACTCAGCACATAAATGTACAGAGTATAGAACACAGCACCTTGAGCGACTAGACTAGATAACAAGACAAGACATTAATACAAGACAGAAGGACAGAGGAGAAAGAAGAACGAACAGACAGAAAGAACACATGACAACAGCACGCGGTAGGTTTCGAGACGGTCCCCCATCTGACTACTAACCGCGCTCACTGATGCTTGATTTCGGTGATCGATGGGAACCAATGCTTTTTTTTTGTAAATTCATTTTTATTAATTCATTCTTAAAAAACTATCTTAAAGCTAGACAAAAATTCATAAAACTAGGCTAATTAACCATAACTTACAACTAACTTACTGGTCCCATACGGACACTCTAAGTTAAACTATAACAGTTAATACTATTTTAAGTAGTTTTTAAGTAAAAATAAAAAAGGATATTGATATTAGTTTTTTTGAAATTTTCTAATGAATAAAAAAATAAATAAAATGAAATTGAAGTTAAATAGATCTTAGGGCCGAAAGGCCCTGTGGGACACACTACTCAGCACATAAATGTACAGAGTAGAGAACACAGCACCTTGAGCGACTAGACTATATAAGGTGATAACAACACAAGACATTAATACAAGACAGAAGGACAGAGGAGTAACGCGACCAAACTAACGTCTACAGTAACGCGACTATAGACGCACTTTACAGACAAAAAAGCGGACTACTGACAAGACTTAAAAACTTATACAGACGATTTACAGACCCCCACGACCTGGAGATTAGGACACTGAAGTCGTCAATTAAAAACGTAAACACTTTGATTAAAGAAAATTACAGATTGTCTGTTAATTTGTACTGGGACAAGAAAATTCGGGCCGTTAACTCTAGCGACCCGAGTATGTTCCCGCAAATTAATAAGATTTTCCGGAAAAATAATCAAAACGACCTTCCGTGTCTTAAGCTCCAGAGAACGACAGAGAACAGAGACGTACTTCTGACAGCGCAAATTAATCCAGAGGAAGCTGTCTTGGACGATGACTTCTTTGTGATTGAGGATCCGCAGGAGAAAGTGGAGACAATTGGTGCTGCTTTCCAGCAAGTGTATAAGGTGAATGCTTGCACTCGCCCGAACCACGACCTGGAGAACAGAGCCTTACTTCACCACTTATACCTAAGGAATGATATTTCTCATTGGCGATCCGAGAACTGTGGTTTCACCCGGTTTGATGACGATTTCTTAGCAAACGCTATAATCGCCGAAAGAACGGGTTCAAATCCCTTGCTCATCACGAAGGTAGAGCTCCAGCTCATCCTTGATTCAATAAAGAACAAAAAGTCAGCAGGTGTTGATGGTATACCCAACATTGTTCTAAGACATTTACCGATTGAAGCTATAGACATTTATGCTACACTGTTCAACAACGCGCTGAATAATGCATATTATCCAGTGCGTTGGAAGACAGCTGTGGTGCATCCTCTCCCGAAAAAGGGAAAGGACAACTCCAATCCTTCAAATCTGCGTTCAATAAGTCTTCTTCCAAGCATCAGCAAGGTATTCGAGAAGGTAATCAATAGGGCTCTGGCTAAGTGGGCTGCGGATAACACAATAATTCCGGATAATCAGTTCGGGTTCAAGGCAGGACATGACTGTATTCATGCCGCGTCTAATCTCGTTTCTGATATCCAATGGAACAAGTCAAAAAAACAATGTACGGGTGCTGTTCTGGTTGACTTAGAGAAGGCCTTCGACACCGTATGGTTAGAAGGGTTGTACCTAAAACTCACCAGACTAGGCATCAGTAAACCATTATTGTATATGCTTTATGATATGCTCAATGGTAGAAAGTTTGTTGTCAAAAGTGGCAATGTAACCTCTACCAGCATCTTCGAAATTAAAAACGGTCTTCAACAGGGGGCGGTCAATTCGCCGATCCTCTTCAGCATTTTTACCAGTGATCTGATAGGTAGCCTAACTAACGCAATAGCGTATGCCGACGACCTGATTGCGTACAGAACGGCCCGAAAGGTTGAAGTTATTAGAATTCTCTTGCAGCGGGACTTCGAGAAGATTCAGCGATACTGCGACGACTGGAAACTGAAAATAAATGTCCAAAAGTCGGAGACAATTCTGTTCCGGACTCCTTTGGCTAAGGCCACGAGAGATACGTGCAAGAATTGGCGCAAGATGGTAATTGTGGGGCCCGACGGGCGGCCATTGGCGAGTAAAAGTGTAGTGAAGTACCTCGGTATCTGGTTGGACCAGTATTTGTATTTCGACAGACATATAAGTGCTGCTTTGACCAGAGCCCGAGGAGCCCTCGCTCTGACGAAACAGCTGTTTTACAGCAGTCGGCTTGACCCCAGGGTGAAGCTAATTTGCTACATGGCCCTCATACGGCCAATGCTTGTCTATGGTTGTCCCGTTTGGTTCAACATTGCCCCTTCCCAAATGGAGAAGTTTCGGGTGTTCGAGAGGCAGTGTCTACGGCGCTGTCTCGGTTGGCATCGGACACCGGAATCTTCTTATTTGCATTATTATTCTAACGAGGTCTTGTACAACGGAGCTCGGATCAACAGAATTGACAATTTCGTGATAAAACTTGTTCGGGGTCACATAGCGAGAGCTATGACTTCGACCAACAACTTAATTTTCGGGGCGTTCTATCCAAACGACGAATACTTCGGTATGGCACGCTTGAGCGGCTTTATTCCACCAGAGGCATTCCTCTATTTAGATAAATGCGGCCTGATACAGGATAGATTGGCAGTACCGCTTATCTACCACGTCAGGCGTAGAACCGTGGACCGGCGACTCTTGTACGAACGAGACATCCTCGCCCGAGATGGAGCAGAGCTCCTACGGTTCAGTAGGGCTGTGTCCGAACAGGACCGTATTGATAGGAGGAAGCAGGAGAACCAGTTTTGGTGGCTGAAAGAATTTAATATGGGGTAAACCGGGGTGGGGTATTTATTGCCTTGGCCGGCTTACATACTTGTTTTAGTCTTAGGTTTAGGTTAAGTAGAGTAGGGACGGTGGCACTATAAATTAAAAAAAAAAAAAAAAATACAAAAAAATACAAAAAAAAAAAAAATACAAAAAAAAAAAATACAAAAAATAAAAATAAAAAAAAAAAAACTAACACTTACAAACATAATCAACAACACATACATATATGGACATGGACATAGCTTTTGCCGCTGTGGTTGCTCTAGTTTTAAGTAGTATGTAGGTAGGTTAGGGGTAGTTTTAAGTTTTATTTTAAGGACTTAGTATGTAAGATATAAAATAAACGATAAAGATGTTAGTTTTTTATATTTTCTAACAAAATAAACGAAAAAAAAAAAAAAAATTAGTTCATAGGCCGAAAGGCATTAATTTAAGAAATCATGAATTCCTTAGAGCGCCCGTTTAGGGCCAGTAAGTTAAATTTAAGTATTATTAGTTAGGCTAGTTTTCTGAATTTTGTTAGCATGTAAGTAGATATAAGTTAATATTGAATAAAATTTGAATTAAGAAAACAAAAAAAAAAAAAAAAAAGGACAGAGGAGAAAGAAGAACGAACAGACAGAAAGAACACATGACAACAGCACGCGGTAGGTAAGCCGGCCAAGGCTTAAAACCCCATCCCGACTACTCACTATCAAGTGCCGATTGAAGCCACCAAAACTGGCTCTCCTGCTTCACCCTATCAGTTCGGTCCCTTTCGGACACAGCCCTACTGAACCGAAGGAGCTCTGCTCCGCCTTGTGCCATGACGTCCCGATTGTACAGGAGTCGCCTATCCACGGTTCGTCGTCTGACGTGGTAGATTAACGGAACTGCCAATCTATCCTGTATCAGACCGCATCTATCTAAAAAGAGGAATGCCTCTGGTGGAATGAAGCCGCTCAAGCGTGCACTTTCAAAATACTCGTCGTTGGGATAGAACGCCCCGAAAATTAAATTGTTGGTCGAAGACATAGCTCTTGCAATGTGACCTCGAACGAGTTTTATCACGAAATTGTCAATTCTGTTGATTCGAGCCCCGTTGTATAGGACCTCGTTGGAATAGTAATGCACGTAAGAAGATTCGGCTGTTCGATATAAGCCGGTACAGCGTCGTAAACACTGCCGCTCAAACACCCGAAACTTCTCCATCTGGGAAGGGGCAACGTTGAACCACACAGGACAACCATAAACAATCATCGGCCGTATGAGGGCCATGTAGCAAATTACCTTCACTCTGGGGTCAAGCCGACTGCTGTAAAACAGCCGTTTCGTCAGAGCGAAGGCTCCTCTGGCCCTGGTCAGAGCAGCATTTATATGTCTGTCGAAATATAAATACCGATCTAACCAGATACCGAGGTACTTCACTACACTTTTGCTCGCTAATGGCTGCCCGTGAAGATCAACGATGACCATCTTGCGCCAATTCTTGCACGTATCCCTCGTGGCCCTAGCCAACGGAGTCCGGAACAGAATTGTCTCCGACTTCTGGACATTTATTTTCAGTTTCCAGTCGTCGCAATATCGCTGAATCTTGTCGAAATCACGCTGCAAGAGAATTCTAATAACCTCAACCTTTCGGGCCGTTCTGTACGCAATTAGATCGTCGGCATACGCAATTGCCTTTGTAAGACTACCTATCAGATCGCTTGTGTAAGTGCTGAAGAGAATCGGCGAATTCACCGCTCCCTGTTGAAGACCATTTTTAATTAAGAATGTTGTGGTCGAAGTTACATTGCCACTTTTGACAACAAACTTTCTACCGTTAAGCATATCATAAAGTATATACAACAATGGCTTGCTTATGCCAAGCCTGCTCAGTTTTATGTAAAGACCCTCTAACCATACGGTGTCAAAGGCCTTTTCCAAATCAACCAGAACAGCACCTGTGCATTGTTGTTTTGTTTTATTCCATTGGATATCAGAAACGAGTTTAGACGCAGCATGAATTGTGTCATGACCCGCCTTGAACCCGAACTGTTTATCCGGAATTATTTTGTTGTCCGCAGCCCACTTAGTCAGAGCCCTATTGATTATTTTTTTGAAAACTTTGCTGATGCTCGGAAGAAGACTTATCGACCGAAGATTTGACGGATTGGAGTTGTCCTTTCTCTTTTTCGGGAGAGGATGAACCACAGCGGTCTTCCAATGCACTGGATAATATGCATTATTTAGTGCATTATTGAAGAGTGTGGTGTAAATGTCAATTGCCTCCATCGGTAAATGTCTTAGTACAACGTTGGATATACCATCGACACCTGCTGACTTTTTATTTTTTATTGAGTTGAAGATGAGCTGAAGCTCAACCTTCGTCACTAACAAGGGACTTGGTCCCGTTTGCTCGGCGATTATGGCATTTGCCAAGGAATCGTCATCGAACCGCATAAAACCGCGGTTCTCAGATCGCCAATGTGTTATATCATTTCGAAGGTAAAAGTGATTAAGTAGGGCTCTGTTTTCCAGGTCGTGGTTGGGGCGAATGCTAACATTCACCTTGTACACTTGCTGGAAAGCAGCTCCCACCGCCTCCACTTTTTCCGTCGGTTCTTCAATTATAAAAAAGTCATCGTCAAAGATGGCTTTTTCTGGATCTATTTGCGCTGTCTTGAGTACGTCTATGTTCTCTTCAGTTCTTTGGAGTTTCAGACACGGAAGGTCATTATCGTTCTTTTTCCTAAATATCTTGTTGATTTTAGGGAACATACTAGGGTCACTGGAATTAACTGACCGGATCTTGCGGTCCCAGTACTTGTTAATTGATAACCTGTAGTTCACCTTAATCAACAGATTGACATTTTTTATTGACGACTTCAGTGTCCTAACCTCCAAGTCGTGTGGGTCTGTAAGTCGTCTGTACAAGTTTTTGAGTCTTGTCAGTAAGCCACTCTTGTGCCTACGTAGTGCGTCAATAGTAGCGTTTCTGTAAGCGTCCATTTGGTCCCGTTCTTTGTACTTTGGTATTGTACGTTCCATCGTTCGTTTTATTGTTTCGTCCATCTGTTGTAAATGTTGGTCAATTTCTGTATTTGTCAGGTTTCTGTTGTTTGGTGGGGCTATGTCACTCGAACGAAGTTCTCTCGCTAGGGCGTTGGTGAAACGAGGCCAGCGCATCTTACTGTAATTGTAAGAATGCGTTGCAACGTATTCCTCCAACTCCACGCGTTCGTTCGGAATCTGCATTACAGCAGCCAGTCCGCAGTGATCACTGTCGTACTCGAGTGTCTGTAAGCAGTTTCGAGGGTGATTACCCACTTTGTCTGTAATTGTCAGTCTAGTGTCGTACAGCAAAAGATCCAGAAAGGAGCCGCTTCTTGGATACGATGGCTTTTCAGTAGCCAGCAGGTCGACGCCATATTCAACGCTGTAAAGATTCATCAAATTAAAAAGATGATTACCTCTGGGATTACTATGTTGATTTCCCCAATTTTCATGTTTTGCGTTCAGATCACCGGCCAAGATGAAATAGTTTTTTCCCAAGCTCAGTTTCAGTTCCCTAAAAAGTATCTCGAGTTCTGAAGCAAAGTAAGTAACCTGCGGAGCTCCAGCCGCATAAGCCGCAATCATATACATCCGCTTCCCTTGAGTGAGAGAGATGCATACAACGCAAACTTCTAGAGTCTTGAGCTTTCGCATTTCATTGTTGTATATGACTTTATAATTAATGCCTTTTCGTATAAAGAGAGCGACACCGCCCCATGGGGTGGAGTCGGGCCGGTCTCTTCTTACGATATTGTAATTTTTATGAGTCAATTTATGTTTGTGGTTTAGCTTGGTTTCGCTAGCCATAAGCACATCGGGACTGTAGTCTTTCAACAATTGGAACATATTGGCTCTTCGTTCAATCCTAATCAGTGAATTTACATTCACAGCTAGGACTTTTAGGCGCGTCTCCGGCAGCGCGCCCATTATGGTCTAAATTGCGCCAGGCCAGGCAACAAAGAGTAGAGATGATCTACCCTTTTGCCTTGCTCCTTTATCTGACTTTGCAGCCCTGTTAGTTGACCTTGAATGCTCAACAACAAGGCTACAATGTCAGGCTGCACCTCTGGTGCCTTAGGCACAGGGGCCTTTGGGGCAACCGTTGGTGGAGCCTGTCTCGTGTTCCCATTCCCTGACACCATTAGGGCGTAGGAAAATTTGGGATCCACGAATTTTTGTGTAAAAGCCTGTCGAACTGTTCGACTTCCTTCGGCTTTTTGGCTGGTCTGTTTTTGTTTAATTTGTTGGACCTTAGGGCAACCCCTATAGCTAGCCGGGTGCCCTTGGTTTCCACAAAGGACACACTTGAGCTGGGTCAAATCCTCAACCCGCTCATTCCCCAGCTTGCAATCTCCCTTGATGTGGGTTTCGGAGCACCTGACGCAGCGCAACTGCATATTGCAGTTGGCTCCGGCATGGCCGAACCTCTGGCACTTCGTACATTGTAAAATGTCGTCGTGCCTTTTTAATGTCTCCCAGTGTATGGCTTGATAGTCGAGGCATTTGATTTCCCTCAGACTCTCAAGACTACTTTGGGGCGATAATGTTACGAGGAACATTGGCAGCCTGTAACCCCCTCGCCTGGACTTCACCGTAGTGAAAGGCTTGACCTCGATGAAATCGAGATCTCGTCGATGGCTTTTTGGCGGAGCTCAGCTAAGAGCGCCTCCGGTTCCGTACAGGAACTTATGCCCTTCAGTAGAACCGTCTTGAATTTTTCGCTTTTCGGCGTGAAGATGAAGAACTCAGCGGTGGCCTGCTTAAGCACTTCCTTAAGTAAATTGTATTCGCCCAGTGAGAAGCACTGTACCAAATACCGCTTTTCTTTTTCATTCAACATATTTATTACAAAATTGCCCTTAGTGGCCGACTTACATACCTGTTTCAAGTCCTGCAGGTCAACCCGGTAGGTCCTAATCGGTGGCACCTTCTCTTTCTCGGGCTGTGGTTGTTGCTGGTGTTGCTGCTGCTGTTTCTGCTGCTGCTGTTTCTGTTGCTGCTGTTTCTGCTGCTGCTGTTTCGGCTGCTGTTGTTGCTGCTGCATTGATTTAGTTGAGGTTGATGGGCCCTCAGCATTTGGGCCTATCACTGCTGATGGCGGTTTTTTATTTTGCACAGTCTCTGTGCTTATGGTTGCGGACTTTTGCTGTTGCTGCTGTGGTTGTTGTTTTTTTGTTTGTTTCTGCTGTTGTTGTTGTTACTGAGCTCGCTCCGCTGCTTCTTTTTGGCGGCGAGCTTCTTGTTTTAGCCTCAGTTGGCTGAGTAGCGGCTCCATCTCCTCCTTAAGCTTCTTAAGGCTTTCCTCAAACTGGCTGATGGTGGCCTGTTTGGCTTGAATGGCCCTCATCAGCCCTTCTTCATTTTGGAGGTCCACATCCCCCTCCAGCGCCTTTTTTGTCGACGGCTCTGCTAAGATATCGTTGTTATTGTTCGGACACCTATAGTGACCTTCTCCTTCCTCAGAGACGTAATCAATATCTTCCTCAACCACTGAGCACTCAGTGTTCGACGTCATCACTTTCGTTTTTTCCGTCTCCATTGTTTTCCTCATAGCTCTACGCGTAGCAGCACTCTTTCGTGGCACCAAATTTGGGTTTGGTGTTTCCCTTTTCCTCTTACTTGTTGTTGCTAAGTATGTCGGATCGGACTGGTGGCCTGATGTTCTTGCGGTCATATGAGGTACCGCTGCCGGTACCACACTTACATCACCTGATGTATTTGCAGAGGTATTTTTCGATACCCCTGCTTTCTTCTGCTTCATTTGTTTTTCTTCCCAACAGATAAAATCAGCAATTTCTCTGTTGTGAAAAAAAGCAATTAAATTCTTCCTTGACTCTGGCTGGGAATCAAACCCACGACCCTTGGATCTGCTTCACGACGCCACTTTTTTTTTTTTTTTTTTTTTTTTTTTTTTTTTTAATTCATTTTTATTCCTTCAATCTTAAATCTATCTTAAAGCTTGACAAAAATTCATAAAACTAGCCTAATTAACCATAACTTACAACTAACTTACTGGTCCCATACGGACGCTCTAAGTTAAACAATAATACTTAATGCTAATGCCTTTCGGCCCTAAGATCTATTTAACTTCAATTCATTTTATTTATTTTTGTATGTATTTATTAGAAAATTTGAAAAAAAAACTAATATCCATATCCTTTTTTTTTATTTTACTTAAAAACTACTTAAAATAAGGTCCTTAATATAAAACTTAAAGCTAACTTAAACTACCTATTCTACCTATAAACTACTTAAAACTAGAACAACCACAGCAGCAAATCTAACTATCTAATGTTTTTGTTTTTCATTTTTTCTTGTCTTTTTATTTATTTTTTTTTCTATTCCATGTTTTTTTTTAATTTTTTTTTTTTTTTTGTATTTTTTTGTGTTTTTATTTTTTGTATTATTTTTTTTTTGTATTTTTTTGTGCCACCATGCCTATTCTACTTAAAACTAAACCCTAAAACTATAAAACAAGTATGTAAGCCGGCCAAGGCTTAAAACCCCATCCCGACTACCCACTATCAAGTGCCGATTGAAGCCACCAAAACTGGTTCTCCTGCTTCACCCTATCAGTTCGGTCCCGTTCGGACACAGCCCTACTGAACCGAAGGAGCTCTGCTCCGTCTTGTGCCATGACGTCCCGATTGTACAGGAGTCGCCTATCCACGGTTCGTCGTCTGACGTGGTAGATTAGCGGAACTGCCAATCTATCCTGTATCAGACCGCATCTATCTAAAAAGAGGAATTCCTCTGGTGGAATGAAGCCACTCAAGCGTGCACTTTCAAAATACTCGTTGTTGGTCGAAGACATAGCTCTTGCAATGTGACCTCGAACGAGTTTTATCACGAAATTGTCAATTCTGTTGATTCGAGCCCCGTTGTATAGGACCTCATTGGAATAGTAATGCACGTAAGAAGATTCGGCTGTTCGATATAAGCCGGTACAGCGTCGTAAACACTGCCGCTCGAACACCCGGAACTTCTCCATCTGGGAAGGGGCAACGTTGAACCACACAGGACAACCATAAACGATCATCGGCCGTATGAGGGCCATGTAGCAAATTACCTTCACTCTGGGGTCAAGCCCACTGCTAAAAAACAGCCGTTTCGTCAGAGCGAAGGCTCCTCTGGCCCTGGTCAGAGCTAATGGCTGCCCGTGAAGATCAACGATAACCATCTTGCGCCAATTCTTGCACGTATTCCTCGTGGCCCTAGCCAACGGATTCCGGAACAGAATTGTCTCCGACTTATGGACATTTATTTTCAGTTTCCAGTCGTCGCAATATCGCTAAATCTTGTCGAAATAACGCTGCAAAAGAATTCTAATAACCTCAACCTTTCGGGCCGTTCTGTACGCAATAAGATCGTCGGCGTACGCAATTGCCTTTGTAAGACTACCTATCAGATCGCTGGTGTAAATGCTGAAGAGAATCGGCGAATTCACCGCTCCCTGTTGAAGACCATTTTTAATTAAGAATGTTGTGGTAGAAGTTACATTGCCACTTTTGACAACAAACTTTCTACCGTTAAGCATATCATAAAGTATATACAACAATGGCTTGCTTATGCCAAGCCTGCTCAGTTTTAGGTAAAGACCCTCTAACCATACGGTGTCAAAGGCCTTTTCCAAATCAACCAGAACAGCACCTGTGCATTGTTGTTTTGTTTTATTCCATTGGATATCAGAAACGAGTTTAGACGCAGCATGAATTGTGTCATGACCCGCCTTGAACCCGAACTGTTTATCCGGAATTATTTTGTTGTCCGCAGCCCACTTAGTCAGAGCCCTATTAATGATTTTTTCGAAACCTTTGCTGATGCTCGGAAGAAGACTTATCGACCGAAGATTTGACGGGTTGGAGTTGTCCTTTCCCTTTTTCGGGAGGAGATGAACCACAGCGGTCTTCCAATGCACTGGATAATATGCATTATTCAGTGCATTATTGAAGAGTGTGGTGTAAATGTCAATTGCCTCCATCGGTAAATGTCTTAGTACAACGTTGGATATACCATCGACACCTGCTGACTTTTTTTTTTTTATTGAGTTGAAGATGAGCTGAAGCTCAATCTTCGTCACTAACAGGGGACTTGGTCCCGTTTGCTCGGCGATTATGGCATTTGCCAAGGAATCGTCATCGAACCGCATAAAACCGCAGTTCTCAGATCGCCAATGTGTTATATCATTTCGAAGGTAAAAGTGATTAAGTAGGGCTCTGTTTTCCAAGTCGTGGTTGGGGCGAATGCTAACTTTCACCTTGTACACTTGCTGGAAAGCAGCTCCCACCGCCTCCACTTTTTCATTCGGATCTTCAATTATATAAAAGTCATCGTCAAAGATGGCTTCTTCTGGATCTATTTGCGCTGTCATGAGTACGTCTCTGTTCTCTTCAGTTCTTTGGAGTTTCAGACACGGAAGGTCACTGTCGTTCTTTTTCCTGAATATCTTGTTGATTTTCGGGAACATACTAGGGTCACTGGAATTAACTGACCGGATCTTGCGGTCCCAGTACTTGTTAATTGATAATCTTTAGTTCTCCTTAATCAACAGATGGACATTTTTTATTGACGACTTCAGTGTCCTAACCTCCAAGTCGTGTGGGTCTGTAAGTCGTCTGTACAAGTTTTTGAGTCTTGTCAGTAAGCCACTCTTGTGCTTACGTAGTGCGTCAATAGTCGCGTTTCTGTAAGCGTCCATTTGGTCCCGTTCTTTGTACTTTGGTATTGTCCGTTCCATCGTTCGTTTTATTGTTTCGTCCATCTGTTGTAAATGTTGGTCAATTTCTGTATTTGTCAGGTTTCTGTTGTTTGGTAGGGCTATGTCACTCGAACGACGTTCTCTCGCTAGGGCGTTGGTGAAACGAGGCCAGCGCATCTTACTGTAATTGTAAGAATGCGTTGCAACGTATTCCTCCAACTCCACGCGTTCGTTCGGAATCTGCATTACAGCAGCCAGTCCGCAGTGATCACTATCGTACTCGACTGTCTGTAAGCAGTTTCGAGGGTGATTACCCACTTTGTCTGTAACTGTCAGTCTTGTGTCGTACAGCAAAAGATCCAGAAAGGAGTCGCTTCTTGGATACGATGGCTTTTCAGTAGCCAGCAGGTCGACGCCATATTCAACGCTGTAAAGATTCATCAAATTAAAAAGATGGTTACCTCTGGGATTACTGTGTTGATTTCCCCAGTCTTCATGTTTTGCGTTCAAATCACCGGCCAAGATGAAATAGTTTTCTTCCAAGCTCAGTTTAAGTTCCCTAAAAAGAATCTCGAGCTCTGAAGTAAAGTAAGTAACCTGCGGAGCTCCAGCCGCATAAGCCGCAATCATATACATCCGCTTCCCTTGAGTGAGAGAGATGCATACAACGCAAACTTCTAGCGTCTTGAGCTTTCGCAATTCATTGTTGTATATGACTTTATAATAAATGCCTTTTCGTATAAAGAGAGCGACACCGCCCCTTGAGTGGAGTCGGGCCGGTCTCTTCTTACGATATTGTAATTTTTATGAGTCAGTTTGTGTTTGTGGTTTAGCTTAGTTTCGCTAGCCATAAACACATCTGGGCTGCAGTCTTTCAACAATTGGAACATATTGGCTCTTCGTTCAATCCTAATCAGTGAATTTACATTCACAGCTAGGACTTTTAGGCGCGTCTCCGGCAGCGCGCCCATTATGGTCTAAATTGCGCCAGGCCAGGCAACAAAGAGTAGAGATGATCTACCCTTTTGCCTTGCTCCTTTATCTGACTTTGCAGCCCTGTAAGTTGACCTTGAATGCTCAACAACAAGGCTACACTGTCAGGCTGCACCTCTGGTGCCTTAGGCACAGGGGCCTTTGGGGCAACCGTTGGTGGAGCCTGTCTCGTATTCCCATTCCCTGACACCATTTGGGCGTAGGAAAATTTGGGATCCACGAATTTTTGTATTGGAGCCTGTCGAACTGTTCGACTTCTTTCGGCTTTTTGACTGGCCTGTTTCTGTTTCATTACTTGGACCTTAGGGCAACCCCTATAGCTATCCGGGTGCCCTTGGTTTCCACAAAGGACACACTTGAGCTGGGTCAAATCCTCAACCCGCTCATTCCCTAGCTTGCATTCTCCCTCGTTGTGGGTTTCAGAGCACCTGACACAGCGCAACTGCATATTGCAGTTGGCTTTGGCATGGCAAAACCTCTGGCACTTCGTACATTGTAAAATGTCGTCGTGCCTTTTTAATTTATCCCAGTGTACAGTTTGATAGTCGAGGGATTTGATTTTCTTCACACTATCAAAACTGCTTTGGGGCGATAATGTTACGAGGAACATTGGCAGCCTATAACCCCCTCGCCTGGACTTCACCGTAGTGAAAGGCTTGACCCCGATAAAATCGAGATCATCAGTGGCTTTTTCGCGGAGCTCACCTAAGAGCGCCTCCGGTTCCGTGCAGGAACTTATGCTCTTCAGAAGGACCGTCTGAAATTTTTCACTTTTAGGCGTGTAGCTAAAGAACTCAGCTGTGGCCTCTTTTAGTAACCCTTTTACTAAGTTGTATTCGGCCAGTGAGAAGCACTGGACCGAATAGTTCTTTTCTCTTTCATTTAATATTTTAATAACAAAATTGCCCTTAGTGGCCGACTTACATACCTGTTTTATGTCGTCCAGGTCAACGTTATGTGTCCTAATGGGTGGTATTTTTTCTTTTCCAGGCTGTGGTTGTTTCTGGTGTTGCGGCTGCTGTTTCTGCTGCTGTTGCTGCTGCTTCTGTGGCTGTTGTTGCTGCTTCTGCTTCTGCTGATGCTGCTGTTTCTGCTGCTCCTGCTGCCTTTGTTGTAGCTGTTGTTGTTGTTGCTGCTGTTTTGCCTTAACCGAAGTGGATGGGCCCTCAGCAACTGGGCCTGTCACAGGTAATGAGGCCTTCACATTTTCCTCCGCTCCCGTGATTTTGGTAGCGGGTTTGGACTGTCGTTGTTGCTTGTGTGGTTTTTGCTGCTGTGGTTGTTCTTGCTTTTTTTTGTTTTTGTCTATCTGTTGTTTTTGTTGCTGTTGCCGTTGAGCCGCGGAAGTCAAAGAACGACTCACTTCGGACGCCACCTCCACTAGGCTACCGATCACTTATATAGATGAGTGGCCACTTGCCAAGTTTACTTTAAATGAAACAATTGCACTTATTTAACTTTGAAATAAAAATAAATAATAGCACTTCTTCACACTCTGGAAGTCAAAGAACGACTGACGTTCTTCCGGACGCCACTTCCACTGGGCTATCGATTTGCTATTTTTGGTGGTGGCAAACTGCCAACTTTATTTGTAACTTAAATTGCACTATTTAACTAGGAAATAAATATAAAAAAATACACTTCTTCACACTTTGGAAGTCAAAGAACGATTGATGGGAACCAATGCTTTATCAGTGACTAGGCCGTTGCCCTACCTGTATTTATAAAGGTTTCCCAGATCATAGTTGCAATAAAAGACTTTAACCAATTCAGGTAAATTTAATACTTTTATTTTACTAACTTCTGATACAATTTTGGATCAAATGGTTAGAAATTTCTTACTACAGACGCATCCGGTTATACTATAGGTGTTGTGCTTACTCAGGACAGCCACCCTATCTGCTATGCTTCACGAACGTTAAATAAACACTAGTCAAATTATTCCACCATAGAGAATGAGTTGCTTGAGGTTGTGTGGTTTGAAAAATATTTCAGCGATTATTTATACGGAAGAAGGTTTGAAGTTTAAACTGGCCACAAGCCTCTTGTGTGACTCGAGGGAATAAAGGAGCCAAAAATGAAACTCAAACATTGAAAAATAATGCTCATCGAATATGATTTTGACATCGAGTACCTAAAAGTGAAAGAGAATTGCATTGCACATGGATTATATAGATTCATTGACAAACATGAGAGCGGGCAAACTATAAAAGATAATAACTAAATAAATTTAGTTGACTTTTTCACTAAAGAAACAGTTCTGGGTGACGAACTTGATAACGAAGAAGTTATTCTTCAAGTTTCATCGGCCAGGAGCCATAACGAAGAAGTTATACTATACCACTTATTAAGATAAAACTTGCAACATTTAAATAGCAGAAAAACCTGTAAATATCTTTAAAACCCAAATGTGTCATTTTTATGGTTCTAATAAAAAAAAGTTCCAATGAAAATTGTACACAAGAAAATTAAAAATTTGGTTCATATTAAGAAAGATATTAGTTATTTGTTAGGAATTAGGGAAAGATTCCTCATTACGAAAGAACTCATCTACATTTACTACAATGAATTGTAGTAGGAATGGGGGCACTGTGGCCTGGGAATTCGGCGTAAGAAAGAGACAGCACTATGTTGGAGTGAGAGAGGTGATTAAGAATACTTACATTTTTAAATAGTTGTGGTTAACGTTTGCGGTTATAGTTTGAATATATATACAGTGTTTGTTGTTGTTGTGGCGCGTGGATAGATGATAAGAAATGTTTAAATGTACCGCATGATGTATAATTTATGATTCATTGTAATTTGTGGTTTGTATTTTGTTTAATGGGTTTATATGTCTACATACATATGTGAGAAAAGAGGTCGGCAGCCTTTGTGGGTAGTGGGTGAGGCGCGGTTGTTGTGTATGGCTTATCAGTATTGATGTTTTGTGGTTAGGAGCGCGTGCCAGTGTGAGTTATAGAAATGTGAAATGGTGTTATCACAATATGTTTTTTATGATTCATTGTAATTTGTGGTTTGTATTTTGTTTAATGGGTTTATATGCCTACATACATATGTGAGAAACAAATTTATATTCTAGCAATGATTGCGGTAATCATTAAAAAAAAGCTAGAACGTTTGGCTTAAGTGTTTATTTTTAGAACAGCTCTGATATAGAGAACATTAATTGAGGGATGGTGTTATCACAATATGTTTTATATGATTCATTGTAATGTGTGGTTTGTATTTTGTTTAATGGGTTTATATGCCTACATACATATGTGAGAACAAAATTTATATTCTAGCAATGATTGCGGTAATCATTAAAAAAAAGCTAGAACGTTTGGCTTATGTGTTTATTTTTAGAACAGCTCTGATATAGAGAACATTAATTGGGGGAAGTAGAAAAAACAATATGTTTTGGTGTGAAAGATTAAGGGAAGGAGAAACATTTTGTATCTGTGAATCTGGATGGTTGGAGATAAAATTTTCGGATGTAATATTCTATAAGGACACATTAAAATTGATGCTACAGCCAGAATATGGAAGCGAATGCGTTTTGTTTCATATTAGAAATGGTGAGACCTTATCGCCTATTCTGAGTTTTAAGTTGCAGTTTCAATCTATGCAACATGTACGGTTTAAACTTTTAGGTGAGAATATTACTTTTCATAAAAAAAAAAAGTAAAATGAAATGAATAAAACATAAAATTATATTATAGGAGGGAAGTTAACACTGAGCGGAACGATCACACCTCATTCGAATGCTGTAAAGAGAAAAGAGGGTGAATATCCATCGCTTTGTCCATTTGGTGAGGCTGAATTACTTAATGAACCTCAAAAACTTAAAAAGAAAAAAAAAGACAGTCATCACATAGAAATAGAGACAGTTGAACGAGTTCATGACACATCATTTCAATCGAATGTATTTTAATATATACAAGATGAGATAAGAATAAAAGATGCGAGAGAGAGATGAATATAGATAGAATAAAAATTATATAAAATTTAAAATTTGAGTGTAATGTTTATTAGTTTATGACAAACCTTTGGTTAGCAAGCATCTTTTTTAAAAATGTTGTTTTACTCATCAGTCTTATGTCTGCTTTTAATTTGTCCTTCATTAATTGCTACTTTGCCATTACCTGTGGATATAAATTTGCAACAAGCAAACATAACTGACAATCTCTCTTTTTCATTGGGTTTACCTAATAATGATACTGTGCAGATAGGTTTATCGTTTCGTTTGTTAACCTTTACAAATGGTAAAAATTTGCTTAATACCACAACAACAACAACCGATACAAAATCATTTCAAAATGATGCATCAGTGACTTCAACAACAGCAAGAACGGTAAATAAAATTTTGGAGGAGACAAAATAGTAACCGTAGAGGAAGCAATCGAGAGTTTTAGGCAAGACTTAATTAAAAAAAGAAACTGAAATATCAGGAATTATACAAAGTAAGGATGTTTGTTATAGATATTTCAAGCTTGAGTTTGATGAAGATAAGGCACTAACTGTTCGATGTTCGTATGATAGCAATTATAATTTGCGCACTCTAAGCATTAAATGTTGTGAAGGGATCGCACCAGCGACCACTTAACTAATTGCCGCCAAACAATTAAGAATACATTCAACCTGCTTCGATACTTGATACTCGGTTTCCCATCCATATCCATCGCACATACTTTGTCCCGTCGCGTCGGTCACCGCGTTGGCTATAGCTATAGCTATAGAGCCGAATCGTAATAAACAAAAGTATTCATATTTCTATTGGCACACTTTTTTTATAATATACCCATATAGTTCAATCGGCACCTTCAGTGCACGAACTATAGGAGAAATACAATATAAACAAAAATACTCATATGACACTTTTAGTGCACGAGTATTTTTGTATTTCCTATTTCAAGTGTCGTTGATTTTTGAAACAAATGCATGGTAAGGTCAAATGCTGATTGTGCATATTGTGAGAATATCGACAGAACGTTATCGATTGTCGAAGTATGGTTGGGTGTATACGAAGTTTAATAATTTTGTGTATAAAAGGGAATGATAAAAATATATTCAATCACTTCAAACTCTGAAGTCAACTAGATCGACTCTTTTATTTAGCAACTCGCTGGAGGTTTCGATTGAGTTTTAATTCAGTAGTTCAGACGCCCTACAGAGCTATCCGCTTTTGGGTTAAGGTATACTTGGCTACTCGCCGGACCAAGTCTGCTCTACGGAAACTACTCATTATCAGGGGTACAAACATTGCATGGCGATCTTGCCAGGAGCAGCAAAACGTTTTCTATTAGATGTCCCGACAAACTCAACTGGCCCTAGCAGCCAATCTAATTAAAGAAGCCCAGGCACTGCTAAAAGAACCAACAATTCCCAAAGAAACCGATCAAATCAGAGTCGGCCCCAAACCCTTAACCATCGAAGAGTATTTGAGGCGAAATACTACCCGTGCTGCGGAACCAATTCCAGTACCCCCAACTCCAAAGGTACGAGCGGGAAAGAGGGTGCAGCTCAAGAAACACCTAATCGAACTACATCGGTTGGCAAACATACCCGGCCAACCCAACGATGTGAAGCAAAAATACTTGCGCCAGATCCAGCAAGTGAAGGGAGCAATCCGCTCCAGCAAAGCAGCTAAGCGGAAACAAAAGAAAGCCGAAGAGCAAGAGTTCCACAAGCTGTTCCAGTCGATGATGACAACAGCAAAGGAAATCAGCGAGAGCAAATATTAAATTTGTTTTCATTCAATTTTCAAAATATAAATTTATTTTTTATCTCAATTATTATTTTTCAATTACTGTAATGGGTAAATCCCAGTCTAAAGTAGAAGAGGTCATAGTTAACAATAACGGGCCTCAAATTAATAAGTCTAATGATAATTATGAATATGGAATAGATGTAGCGTCTATCATAATTATAATTATTATTATTTTTCTCGCCAAATATATTAGAAATCTAATCATAAGGAAATTTAATAAGGCAATTAGAAAAGAAATCGTCCAAAATAATACAACCAGAAGAATGTCTGTATAATTTTTTTTTTAATAAAAATTAAACCCACAAATTTTTCTTAAAATTTTTATTGGTTAATGGATTTCTCGACTTTAGAAGAAGCTTTAGGCACACTAAAAAACTGTTATCTAAACCTAAAAAAATCTCCAAATCGCAAAAGAAAACTCGAAGGGGCAAACAAAAAATTAAAAGAAATTTTGCAATTGTGGAATATTTTCATTGAACACTTCACAAATTTTAATCAAAAAAATCTTACAGAACAGGAACATAAGTATCTGACTCAGTTGACATCCAAGGCTAAAGAATACAGGGAACTTGCCGAAGCTATTGTAAAAAACAATATACAAGAAAATAATTCAGAAGAACCAGGTTCAGACCAAGAAAATCAGGAAATTAAGTCAGTCCCCGAAACTCAGGAAAAAGTGCCATTATCAAGTTCGAACAAAATGGCCGAATTCGATTTCAGTAAGGCACAAAAATTGCCTGTACTAACCTGCGAAGAAAATAACAAACGCACAGAAAATATTAGGGATTTTCTCAATAATATTGAATTTTACCATGACACCTTAAAGAAAGATTCACAGACTATGCTAATAAAATTTTTGTTAAAATGCAAAATTCAAGGTAGGGCATTAACTGAACTAGGAGCCGCCAAAATCGAAACTTTTGAACAATTAAAAGCAAATTTAGTTTCCAAATGTGGAGACAAAGATACAATAGAAAGCATTCAGTCCAAATTAGATAGGTCGCGTCAAAGAAACAGACCTATGCGAGAATTTGTTTCCGAAATAGAACAATTAATATCAAAAATGACTGAACTGGAAATAGGTATGCAAGGGGAAGAAGCTCGAGAAACACTTACTATAGCAAATGAACATAGAGGATTAGCTTTTCTCAAACAAGGAGTATACGATAGATATAGAATCATTCTCGATAGTGCAAGGCATACTAAAATGCAAGATGCTATAACCCATTTACTAGAGTTAGCTCCCAGTACGGTACCAATAACGGAAACTGTCCGGTATGCCCACAATACCAATTATTCCCAACACCACAATCGAAACCAAAACCGAGGGTATTTTCATAATTCCTATCAGTCCGGTTATAATAATACTAACTATCCCAACAAAAATTTTAGGAGACAGAATTATTTTCGTAGTAATAACTACTCTCCCAATTCCCCAAGACAAAATAATTTTAACTATAATCAAGGATTTTCTCAATCACAGCACGGAAATCCGTCATTACAGACTAATAACAATCGTATTAACACAAACCTTCCTAATGACAATAGAAGTATTCAAAGTAATAATAGGAATAATGTCAATACGAGGACTAATTTTTCCCGAAACCCCAGTAGAAATAACACACCTACCGGGACTAACAACAATGGTCACAGAGTATTAGCATTGGGAAACGATCTACCCACCGATGGGGAAGCCGACCAATCGGAGGGGAATTAAATAATCCACCAATGCCAAATGCCATTTGCACTGCTGGAATATCAAACGGCATTTACGTTCATTTAAAACTAGACTACGATCGACATATAAGATTTTTATTAGACACAGGAGCTTCAATTTGTGTAGTTAAAAACAGTTCAGTAAATACAAACATATCCATAAACAAAAATAAAAGCACAAAAATTCTAGGCATTTCAGGAGATTTACAAACAATAGGAACATGTAATATTCAAATCCATTTAGAAAATTTTATAGTTCCATACGAATTTCACGTAGTACCCGATAATTTCCCAATTCCGGTTGAAGGTATTATAGGGGCTAACTTCCTGCTAGAGTTTAACGCAATACTTGACTTAGAGAAATTCCTATTAACAACCAAAAAGGGAAGTAACATTATTCATCTGCCCATATGCTCCCTCGAGAATATTAATACAATCTCAATAGCCCCACGATGCGAAGCCACATATTGGCTAAACACAAAACACACCGAAGCTCGAGTATTTTACCCTCAGCAATTATGCGAAAACGTTTTTATGGCAGGATCATTATCCACTGCCATAAACGGAAAAATACCAATAAGAATTCTAAATGCACGTGATACAACAGTAACTCTCAAATGGGCTGAACCATTGTCCTCCCCAGCTTCGAAACACTACATTTTACGTTACAACCAGACAGATAAATCAATAAACGCTAGAGTTAATAAAATAATTAAAGAAATAAATTTTGACACATTAAATAGCGAAGAAAAATCAGAAATTGAAGCTATATGTACCAAATACCAAGACATCTTTCACGTTGACGGTGACAAACTCACGTATACACATATTGGCAAAGCAGATATCTCGCTTAAAAAAGAGGTATCACCAAAATATTCAAAACCATATCGTCTCCCACACACACAGAAACAGGATATAAAAGAAGAAATACGAAAGATGTTAGAAAACGACATTATAGAACCATCTGTTTCACCTTGGAACTCTCCAATACTAATAGTACCTAAAAAGAAAGACCCTATTACCGGTCTACAAAAATTCCGTATGGTGATCGACTATCGTCACGTGAACGAACGAATTGAAGATGATAAATTTCCACTACCCAACATAACCGACATCTACGATATGGTAGGAGGAGCAGCTTACTTCTCATGTATAGATTTAAGCCAGGGATACTACCAAATGGAATTGGATGCCAATAGTAGACCAATCACAGCGTTCTCAACAGAAGATGGTCACTACCAGTTAAAACGACTACCCATGGGCTTGAAGATCTCACCCAGCAAATTTTCCAGAATGATGTCTATAGCGATGTCAGGACTAACATATTCACGATGTTTTGTATATCTCGACGATCTCATAGTCTTTGGTAGAAGTTTAATAGACCACAATAAAAACTTAATACAGGTGTTTGACCGGTTAAGAGAGGTAAACCTAAAAATACACCCTGGAAAATGTTCTTTCTTGCGAAAGGAAGTGTTATACCTAGGACACGTTATTTCCAATAATGGCATCCTACCCGATCCCACTAAATCCTCCGCAATGAAAAACTACCCCACACCCACCAACGCTGATGAAGTAAGAAGGTTCGTTGCATTTGCCAACTACTATCGTAAATTTATTCCTAATTTCGCTACCATTTCCATCCCACTAAACCGATTGTTGAAAAAGGATGTCGAATTTAATTTTAATAAAGATTGTGAAAAATCTTTTGAATTACTTAAAGAAATCCTAACTAGTCCGAAAATTTTACAATTCCCAAACTTTAACGAAGAATTTATTTTACGTACAGATGCCTCAGGTTTCGCTCTAGGAGCTGTTTTATCCAATTTCGACGATAAACCAATTGCCTATGCAAGAAAAACTCTTAATAAAGCAGAGAAGAACTATAGTACAATTGAGAAAGAATTACTTGCTATTGTATGGGCAGTTAAGCACTATCGTCCCTACCTATTCGGAAGAAAATTCAAAATTTTAACAGACCATAGACCGTTAGTGTACTTGTTCTCACTTAAAGAACCTAGTAGCAGACTAACCAAATTTAGACTACTACTAGAAGAATATAATTTTTACATAGAATATTCTCCAGGAAAGGATAATTGTACAGCCGACGCACTGAGCCGCATAAAAATAGACTCCGAGGACTTGAGACAATTGTGCATCTGTGTTGTAACAAGATCTCAGTCAAAAATGGAAAATAAAAATCATGAACAAAAACAAATAGATGTAAGGGATACGAAAACTGACGAACAACTCATAACCGAACTGCTTAAATTACCAGAAAATGGACTTAAAGTCATAGAGCTGAAGATTGTTGACAACTTCGAGGAAGATTTAGTTAATTTCAAGGATACGGACATTATCATTGGTCCCAACAAGGTTTTGGCGTATATCCCAAAAGAAAATTGTTTACTCCTAAAGAAGTCCAAGGACAGCACTACAACCCAATCGACAGTATTTGGCAAAATATTGTCGAGGGATGTGCAGAAACTCTGCGGATTGAACTGTATTAAAAAGATATATAGGTATTACTAAAAATGAAATGAAGAAGCTCGTATGCGGCCGCAAAGAGAGCAATATTAATGAATTAAAAAAATTATTAGGAGAAATATTTAAAGAAAGTAACATTAAAGTGCACATTATAGAAAAAAATATTGAAATAACTGATCCTTGTAAAAAGAAATTAATACTTAATGACTACCATATTCTTCCAACCAGTGGACATGCATGAATAAACCGCATGCTACAAAATATAAAGAAAAAATACTTTTGGACAGGTATGCAAAACGATGTGACGACATTCGTAAAGCATTGCCAAATTTGTCAACGAAATAAATATATTCAGCCAAAAAAACAACCAATGACTATCACATCAACAGCCGAATCGGCTTTTGACAAACTATTTTTAGATCTCGTAGGACCATTAGAAGAATCAGAAGATGGATTCAAGTATATCTTAACTATACAAGATGAACTAACCAAATTCACGGAAGCAGTACCCATTTCAAACAAAGAAGCAAGTACAGTGGCAAAAGCTCTAGTAGAAGGTTTTATTTTAAGATACGGAGTACCTCACATAGTAGCCTCCGATCAGGGAACTGAATTTCTGAACCAGGTTTTCCAAAACATATGTAAATTATTAAAAATAGAACAGTTGCAATCCACAGCATATCACCATGAAAGCATAGGAGCCTTAGAGAACTCCCATAAAGTCTTAGGAGCATATCTGAGAAGCTACGTTTCAGAAAAGCATACCGATTGGAGCACATGGCTACCATACTACGTTTTCTGTTATAATACATCAGTACACTCAGAAACCGGATATACACCTTTCGAACTAATATTCGGAAGACAGTGTAACTTACCATCAAATTTGGTTAAGCAGGTAGACCCTGTGTATAACTATGACGATTATGTGATTGAGTTAAAACATAAATTACAAATCGCTCATAAAGATGCTCGAGAAACTCTGATAGGCAAAAAGACAGCAAGAAAAAATAGATTTGATCTAGAGGAGCGAACAAAAAGCTCAAATTTTGAAATAGGAAGTTTAGTTTTACTTAGAAACGAAAATAGAAAGAAACTTGATCCAATCTACATAGGTCCATACGAAGTTTTGTCCCAAAAAGGTGTGAATTGTGATATAAAATATGAAAACAAAAGGATAACAGTTCATAAAAATAGACTAAAGCCCTTTTATGTATATTTAACTCTTAAAAGTTGACAAGAAACTCTCTAGACTCAGATGAATTCCATTAACTAATAATAAAAACAAAAAACTTATAAAAACTTGTAAACACGATTGTATAAAAAAAAAAAAAAAAAAAAGGGGGCGAGGAAGGTCCGCCGTAAATACCAAAATGTACGAACCAAAAAGAAAAAATAATATTAATATGATATCATGTATAGATAAACTTGTAAATATAGATTAACATAAACTTAGGTGCACCTAAAAAAAAAAAAAAAAAAAACAATAAACCTAGAGTAAAAAAAAAAAACAATAAACCTAGAGAAAGAATATATATAATAGGTACTATATCTTTAAAATGTAAAATGCTAAAATAATTTAAACATAAATATTGATAAGCAATTTGATATAAGTACTAAATCTTTAAAATGTAAGAAGCTAAAATAATTTAAACATAACTATTGATAAGCAATTTGATATACATAGGTACTAAATCTTTAAAATGTAAAAAGCTAAAATAATTTAAACATAACTATATAATGATAAGCAATTGGAAACAAAATTAAATAAAATAATTTAAACATAATTACATATTGATAAGCAATTTGAAACAAAAAAAAAAAACAAAACAAAAACATACAATATTCAAAGTTGAAAATCATAAACAAAATACAAAATCAAAATCCCCATTGTACAAGTGTCGCATAAAAAGAAGAAATCATAATATGCCATGATTTCTCCTTTTTCTCCCTGGAAGGGTGGTGTGAAGGGATCGCACCAGCGACCACTTAACTAATTGCCGCCAAACAATTAAGAATACATTCAACCTGCTTCGATACTTGATACTCGGTTTCCCATCCATATCCATCGCACATACTTTGTCCCGTCGCGTCGGTCACCGCGTTGGCTATAGCTATAGCTATAGAGCCGAATCGTAATAAACAAAAGTATTCATATTTCTATTGGCACACTTTTTTTATAATATACCCATATAGTTCAATCGGCACCTTCAGTGCACGAACTATAGGAGAAATACAATATAAACAAAAATACTCATATGACACTTTTAGTGCACGAGTATTTTTGTATTTCCTATTTCAAGTGTCGTTGATTTTTGAAACAAATGCATGGTAAGGTCAAATGCTGATTGTGCATATTGTGAGAATATCGACAGAACGTTATCGATTGTCGAAGTATGGTTGGGTGTATACGAAGTTTAATAATTTTGTGTATAAAAGGGAATGATAAAAATATATTCAATCACTTCAAACTCTGAAGTCAACTAGATTGACTCTTTTATTTAGCAACTCGCTGGAGGTTTCGATTGAGTTTTAATTCAGTAGTTCAGACGCCCTACAGAGCTATCCGCTTTTGGGTTAAGGTATACTTGGCTACTCGCCGGACCAAGTCTGCTCTACGGAAAATACTCACTATCAGGGGTACAAACATTGCAATGTTATGAGTATCATGAATATGAAACTGAGAGAGTATTAAGTAATGGAGAAGTTGAGGTCTTTATGAAGGAGGATCTCGCATACAAATCTGATGTCGAATTACTGAATTTCAAATCATTAAAACAATCATACCATATGAATATCTCTTAAGAAAAAAAAATGTATAAGTGTATATATCAATAAAGATTTGTATTAAAAAAAAATTACAAAAAGATGTGTCTTATTTATTAATTTTAGGTATAGGAATCCAAGAGTTGTGATCGGATGAAAAGCCGAGCCATTTAACAAATAATCGATCTTTTTTCCTTTGAAGCACTTCCTCGACTAGATATGTATCGGGGAACTTAGTTTTCTGTAGTTCAAGCTCATAAAACCCTCCTTTAATGGGATGTCCTTGGTGATCTTCCAATAGGTACGTTTTTGGATTTGAGCGTTGCACTTTGGCTATCTTAAAGATTTCTGTGGTCCAATTCGGTGTGTATCCTTTATCGAAAACATGTTTGTATTTACTAATTCTGACAAAATCCCCGGTTTTAAACTTTGGAGTAATATGTATTTTGATGTGATTATAGATCTTGGAGAGTAATATTTTTTCATTTGCAGCATTGACTTCAGATGGTTTCATATTTATCGTACGATGTTTGGAATTATTGTACGTTTTTGTTAGTTGTTCTATAATATCAATCCAACGATATGAACAATTTAAACTAAATTCTTTCCACATCCAAGTTTTCAAGGTACGATTAAATCGTTCAACAATGGAAGCTTTGAGAACACTAAATGTAGAGTAATGATTGATTTGAAACTTTTTCATAAGTTTTTGATCTGTTTGTAAATATTTTGGGTGACGACCTTTATTAAATATATCTTCCATAGCCTGAGTGACACTCGTTCCTGTTTTATTTTTAATAGGAGCCGTCCAAGCAAATTTAGAAAATGTATCAATAACTGTGAGAAGATATCGATAATTTTCGTTTTCGGGTGAATACACAACCATCTCGACTAGGTCGGCTTGCCATAAATCATCTAGACCCTTAATAATTACTCGTATTTTTGGAAAATTCCTTTGAGCAGGCTTATGTAGTTCTTCAACAACGTTTCTCTGACTCATCTTTTTATTGAATAATAAAAACAAAGTATTTGTTCATGCATTTTATTAATTAAAAATATTTCTATATTTATATTTCTATATTTCTACCAGTTTAAGTCATACTATTTCAATCTTTTTTATACAAAGACATCAGTTTTTTTATTTTTAACAGTCTATTTTCAAGCATGTAACATGCACATGTATCTGGACCATTTTTGCATAAGTTTGAAGACCATGATGGGCAGTTATCGAAATGACATCCATGTTTTGATGTTGTAGTAGATACATTCATAAATCTTTTCAAAAAGATTACACAATTCAAAAGCTCTTCATGATGTTCTTCCTGTATATTATGATGATTTGTTTTCAGAAACTGTAGAATTTCATCAAAAATTAATAAAATATCTATGTTACACATAATGATTGAGTTCTCCACACTGAGGAGATAGATTAAAGACTAAAGTTATATAATGACTGGTTTTAAGTTTTAATAATTAATAGAATTGTCTTCAATTTCATTTTCAGATTTTTTTTTTCTTATTATCAATTGTGTCAAACAGTAGTTTCTCAAATTTTTCAACTACTCCATATTGGATGTATTCTTTAAGTTGTTGGTATGTTTCATCAACATATTTTTTGGTAGCAGCGTCTTCCTGTTCTTGTGGTTCTTGAACATTTGTTAACCGTTTAAAGTGTATGTTGTAATCTCCGCTTTCTGTTTTGAGGAATCCCTCTCCAGCTGGTCCAGGCAAACCTCGCTCTCCCTGCACACCTGGTGGTCCCTGCTCTCCTTGTTTTCCTCTTGGTCCTCTGGGTGGGGTTCTATTTGAGAAACGCCCAAATTTATCAACACTCATCTTTTTTTTATTATTATTCGATAATATTGGCTTCTTTAAGTTCTTCAATGATTGAAATAATTTCGTTAGAGTGATTGTTGTGTCCAGCTTGTTGTGAACCAATAAAGAGTCTCAATCGATCTACTAGTTCATTGGGATTATCCCAAAATATATAGTCTTTTTTCAAATTTGATAATTGCATTATTCCACTTCCTGAAGGTATTTGTAGTTAAGGTTTAACTCACTATTACCGATGTACATTTTTCCATCTTTTGAATGTACACCATACGTTTTATCAAGGGTGTTGGAATTACTTAGAAATAAATCTATATATTTTTTAGGTGTGTCATGAAATTGTTCTTGTGACAAGCGTTCTGCAAAGCTACTATGACTTGACTTGTTCTTTGTTCTTTTTGGAGTAGTATTACTATCGACGGAAAAAATTGTGAATCATCATCATCATCAATAGAAGTTTTGGGGGTGGTGAATTCTTCATGAAAATGTTTCTTCTTATCATAATCATTTTCTTCTGATTGAGGATGTTCAAAATTGAGTTTTATTTTCTTTAAAAGACCATTTATAAGGTTATGTTGATCTTGTTTGATATTTGATTTTTTTACTAATTCGTTTAGTGGTTTCGTAAGAGGTTTAAGAGTTTCTTCAATTTGAGTTTCGTAAGCTTCCCTACCGATCTTAAGAGCTTTGTATTTCTTTCGTAGAGCATCTGTAGTTTTAATTAATTCCTTTGTTAGTTTTACATCTATATTCATCATAATGTAAACATTTATTTCTTCCTACAGAGGCAAGTGGTTAATAAGTTTCGAAGTTGTAGAAAGAATCGTTCAAAAGTTTTTAAACTGAATTTGATATTGAGATTACTGGTCTTAACTGAAGAATACTGGGTCTCAATCTGGGTGGAACTGCTTTTTACTGCTACTATCTGCTCGCTGTACTGCTCTGTACTGTTCCCATAGAACATTTCTATACATATGGTATTAAATCAAAAGTGTTATTTGTTTTATAACTTAAGAAAACAGTCAAAGCCTTTCCTATAACGACCTTCATTCAAAGGACTATCCTTGTCAATTACCACAAATCCGTAATTTGTCTTCCAACATTCTGCACAAACTATTCGGAATGTATTAAATGTCATATCTGAATTAACATGATCATTATATATATGTTTTAGATTCATATCGTCCTGTTTGAAGATGATTAGTAAATTTGCATTGTCTCGAATTAAGTGTTTGGGTATTCTTGTATAAGTTTGGCATAAGTAAAAACTATCAATATGATGATGCCGTCCCATACTGAAGTAAACTCGAACTGTGTCTTGTTTTTCACAGGCAATATCGTCAAAAATAAATATAGAATTTGGTTTAGCCTCTTCGGGTGAAATAACATCACTGTTATTGGCAAAAGTGAAGAAACACATATTTTTAATAGGTTTTATGGCTTTTCGTAAAAACTCATACTTCGGCTGATATAAGGATTTAGAATATATATAGATATTTTCAAATTTTAATCCATTTGGATGTTGTAACAAACTCATCATGACATTTGTTTTTCCGCAATTTGAGGGACCAGTAATTAACCCTCTTATAGATACTATGAGGGAATAGTTTACCATGTTTTTTTCTTTCAATATTGTTAGTCAGTTCCATATTTATTACTGGTAACTGGCATTGTTGTTTAACGAAACGCATAGTTATTAAAACTAAATGATTTCCTATAAATGACAAGTTTATATTTTAAAAGTGTCATATGACATCCAACCATTCTTACGCTAAGATAATCATTTAAAATGATTGATTATTCCAAAAAATCTATCAGTCGACGAAACATTGTGAAAGGAAAAGGTTTATTAAATACTTTAATAAACAAACTAACTCTTGAACTACATTTACCTGGTTATCAATACTGTGGACCTGGAACAAAACTCCGACAACGTCTAGCTCGAGGGGATCCGGGAATTAATTTGCTTGATCAAGCGTGCAAGGAACACGATATATCTTATTCTAAATTTAAAAATACATCTGATCGACACATTGCCGATAGGATTTTAACTGAAAAAGCTTGGCAACGAGTTCAATCCGGAGACGCTAGTATAGGTGAAAAGGCAAACGCACTATTGGTTACCAATCTTTTGAAGGCAAAAACAAAATTCGGTATGGTTGTTCTAAGAATAAAGACAAAAAGCCTAAGAAAAAAGCGAAAAATAAAAAAGAAAACGACAATAAGTCAAATTTAGATAAAAATGCTAAGCAACTCTCATTTAGAAAAATAATAACAGTTATTGGAAATAATATTAAACGTAAAAGACCCTTCAATCTGGAAAAGGCAATCCAAATAGCCATATCATCTGCTAAGAAAACAGTAAGAAAAAACAGTAATAACATTAAGACACCCAGAGTTATTTCTGTACCGAAAATTGGTGGTGTAATTCCATTTCTTGTACCGTTGTTTGCTGGACTTTCAGCTCTTGGAGCTTTAACGGGAGGTGCTGCAGGCGTAGCAAAAGCTGTCAACGATATTAAAATCAATAAATTAGGTGGCGCAACAGTTCATGAAGAACCAGGGCCTAGTGATTCGAATAAACTTACATTATTGAAACAAATACAATCAAATCCAATTTAAATTCATTTTCGAAATTGGGAAATGTACGAATATCCAACACTACCAACCACCACTGATCATGTATGGACAGTTAAAACTTCAAGTCAGCTTGAGAAACCAAGATATATTATCATTGCTCTACAAACTGATAGAAATTTTTTCTATCAGTTTGTAGAGCAATGATAATATATCATATAGCATATAACGAAATAAAGATGCTAGCATATTTGATCATTGTGATGTGAGCAATGTAAAAGTACATTTAAATTCCGAATCTTACCCTCGCGAAGATTTAAATGTTAAATATAAACTGGATCGATATGCTATTCTCTATGAAATGTATAGTTAATTTCAACAATCGTATTATCAACAACAATCAAATCCACTTTTATCGCGACAAGAGTTTAAAGATATCGCCCCAATTCTGGTTATTGATTGTTCTCATCAAAATGAGTCAATCAAAACGGGTCCTGTGGATGTAAAAATTGAACTTAAAACATTAACTTCGATTCCTGCTTCAACAACTATGTATTGTTTAATACTTCATGATCGCATAATCGAGTACAATCCATTGACTGGAGAAGTTAACAAACTTATTTAAATTGGAGTCATAATCTATATTTTTTCAGTAGAAAAAGAGCATTTGCTTAGAACACATCTAAACATGGATACCTGTTTTGTAGACTTTCAAGGTTTTAGAGGAATGAACAATGAGTTTATCTTAAAGGAAATGGCTGTGCTTTTTAATGGATATCACCAACATTTCATACTTACTCCACCATTTCACTCTAACTTTCTTCCGTCACCCCTCAAAAGACAAGCTCATCGGTTGCGTGAGTATCATCATGGTTTTACCTGGGATGGAGGAGATACAGATTTTTGCAAAGTTAAGTCATATCTTCGAAAAAAAATTAAAAATGTTGTTTACGTCAAGGGTAAAGAAAAGAAACATTGGCTACAAAAACTTATTAATAAAGAAAATGTTGAAGTCATTAACCTTGAAGATCTTAACTATAAGTGTTCTAATTTAAAATAAATAAAAAGAATTTATCCAGATATAACTTTGAAATGTTGGTATCATGGAAAAATATGTGCACTCCAGAATGTTTATCTTTTGAGCAGATACATTAAAGAAGCTAAAAATTGTAATTAATATTTTCAAATAAAACAAAAAACTTTTGCTTAAAATTTTAAATTATTTTTTTATTTTAATATTTGCATAAAGTGCGACTTTTTATTACTATAATGAGTATTATGATGATGGTGGGTTGGGTTTTTTTCTTTTATATCCGTACGGCAGGGAACTGTGATCGTCGAAAAATTGACGTTTTTCAGCTCTTGGTTTATATGTCTTGACTTCTTCTACAGTAACTACCTGATGTTCTATGGTACGTCGTATATTGTTAGACTTTATGACAATACTTTCTTCAGAATCTTCTTGTATAGAAGAATTTAAAACCGATTCTTTTATTGAATCGAAATTAATTTTTTGGGAAGATTCATAATTGAGGAAGACACCCTTCACTTTACAGACAGTGTGTTCTTTTTTATCCTTTGTACTGTATACTTTGTAAGAATAATTTTTTGGTCCACCACTTACAAATTCGGTAATGTAACTTCCTTGACCATAGCAATTCAGTTCGTTTGTCATATCACCGATAAAGTCTCCAGTAGGTGGATGGAATTCTCCTTGACGACAAACATAAATAACGGAATCAGTGTCGTAGTACAAAACTCTTTCCTGAAGTTTTTCTAAGTAGCTATATAATTTCAGGCGACCTTGAGTTGTGGTATATGCGGCAATAGAAACATTAACAGTTGATAGAGTTTCAACTGCTTCTTCTTTCATTTCGAAGCTTATCACAATATTGTTTTCATTAATTGGTAGAATTTGAGAAACTTCTATAGATGGATGAGTAAGCAAATCAAACAAATCTGAAGGATTATTAATAATACAGGTTTTTTGTTGATTTTCTCTTTGTCCAAATTTACCCCAAAAAGAATTTAAAATCAGCTTGGCAAGTGATCTCTTGCCAGGATTATCGGTTATTTCGGAGTATTCCAACTTGATTTTTTCCTTCTCGAGAAAATCCGTAATATATTTGTTTTTATCCTCTTCAGATAAACATATATTTGGCCACCCTGAAGCTTCTTGCTTTATTTTAAGGTATTTATTCATCATTGAGGTAAATAATCCTTCAGAACCTGTAGTAGGGTTATATTGGATTACTTCGTATTCCCAAATTTCCATTATAGTTAGTAGCTTATAACCCATTTCAATAGCTTTTACTACTTCGTCAATCACCCATGTTCCTAACAAGGCCCTCTGATCATCAGAATGGGTACAAACTCTTTCCTTAGTTTTTTCACTGCTACAGGTTCTACACAATGAAAACATTAGTTTATTGTTCTGTTTTTGGGGTAAGGCAGGGTGAAATAAGTTTTCTGGTGTCAGAATTTTACATTTAATGAGCCCATTGATGCCATCAAGTTGCATATTAGAGCAAATATCATCATTACTTGTATGAACTTTTGGATGTCCAACGGGAAACTTCCCATTTTTACATACCCAGGGGTATAGTGAACATACATCAATGTATTTTATTTGCTCACCTTCCTTACGCTTGTAGTAATTAAATGTATTCCCAGTTCTTCCTCCAAAGAAACCATCTCGTGGATTTAACGGGGCATTCTGTACTAGTGGGTAATTGTTTAAGAAATGTAACTCTTCATCTTTTAGAAAACTTAGTTGGGTCTCAAATTCACAACTCCACTTTTCGATCACTTCATAATTAAACGATCTCAAACGTGCTGTTTTGGCCATCGTTCTCTCGAATCTGTAATTCAACGTATCGTATTGTTCTTTATCAGATAGAGGATCGTCTCGTTTATATTTTAGACAAGCAGAATGACCGTGATAGTAGCAACCATGAAACTCAAAAACTTGTTTATTTTCTTCGTAGAAACCATCGACTTTAACTCCGTTAATTATGGCTTCGCGTCCTTTAGCAGCATGTTTTATGTTGATTTTTCGACTTTTCTCTTCCAAAATCAACCACTTAATTGCTTCCGTTGACTGATTATCGACGCACCTGATATTGAGTAAAAACACATTTGTTTTAACATTTATTTTAGATATTATATTCATTTAAATAACAATTTACCTGTAGCCATTTTTGGGTATTAACCCAATAGTGTTCGGCTGTAGAAAATTTCTTCGGTACACCAGATTGCATGAAGAAGCTATAGTCGTAGCTTCTAAGAATGGCTCAATATTACTTTCAATAAGAAAAAAACGTCTGAACTTCAGACAAGCCTCAGTCAGGATATTGACATCACTGATGCAATACTCCAAAAGCTCACGTTGGAGTTCAAAAATGTCGTTTTTATGTTCTCCGTACCATTTTAGAAATACTTCAAGTTCTTCTGCTTTCATAGTATTCGAACTGTAGAATTCTAAGGCTGGTAACTTCCCGACATAGTTTCTATTTCCTCTTGTATTGAACAAATGAGGAAAATATCCTTTTTTCAATTCCGACGATAGCTGGAAGGTTTTCGGTAGCTTAGAGAGAGCCATCGGGAAATAATTTAAGGAATCTATAAATTAAGATTGTCCGTTATGTGCTAATACAATGACGTTTTTAAATTTTTGTCGAACATTCAGAATATGTTTTAAGAATTTGGGGATAATATTTCCTTCTTCTTCTTCTTCAGATTCCTGAACAATGTTCAATGAATGCCCGCACTTATTACAAAAGGCCAAATTTGGGATATCAAAACATTCATAAAACTTTTGTTTAAAAACACACAAATTAGGCTCATGTATTTTCACCTGAGTATTATAAGTATCATCTGCAATAGATATGATTTTTTCACCGATAACTCTCTCTTGACGACTCTCTAAATCATAAAAAATGTAAAGAGTGTCTTTACATCTAGGTAATCTACTATCGGGAAGTATATAGCACAAATGATCTTCTTCCACGTGCTTACTACATAATTTACAGTAGTATTCGCCACAGATATGAGTTCGATTGCCACTATATGTTTTTAAACATAGTATGCATCTTTTAACTTGTTCACAAATATTGTTTCCTTTTGAGCTGCCTGCCTTGTGTTTGTCGAAACAGTTTTTCCCTCTAAAATTTTGATTACAATCTACACAATTAATTTCTTTTGCAATTTTCGGGCACGGAGGTGTGTTTTGACATTGTGGACATGTTTTTTGACACCTATGTTTGCTCTTCATATTGTAGGGTACATGGCAACCATCGCAATAATAACTGCAACAGAATGCAGCAGTTAAGGACGTTATTAAATTAAAGTGATTATTGTGGTAGATTAAATTGATTTTTTTTTCTCATCATTATCACCTTCAAATATGATATCACGCCCTTTTGTTCCGTGGTTATACACCGTTATTTTGTATTCCTTTAAATGTTGTTGGAATATTTTTAATTCCGGAATGCCACACCCTTCAGGGGGTATATTTATGTGTGCCTCATTAATTAGTTTTAAGGCATTCTTTGTTTGAATTTTTCCTATATCTCTTCTTATTGCTTTCTTGTTTAACACACTTTCTTTATCGGCACATGCTTTGGCAACGACTTGCGCTCGAGGCAAGCATAAATTATCCGTATTGTGTACAGATACAATACCCTTTCTTTTGGTGCATTCCTCTTCAAATGTGTTATAGATGATAGATCTTTTTTTTTCCAGAACCTGAAGGGAGCTTCACGGATGTTATACTTAAATTGAAATCATCAGTGCTCAGTCCTGTAGAATTACTTTGGAAGATTCTACTGACCATCTCCCAAATATCGCTAAATTTAATGGCTGAACAGTCTTTAAAGTTGATCCAACCGCTACCCCGTTCAGTGGAAAAACTCTTTCCGCTAAAAGTTATTCCCACTTTATCAAGATCTTTCAAAGCATGTTTGAACATGCCGTTCAAACCTTCCCTTATCCAGGAAGTAGGCTCCTTATTTTCTGGAATAGGTTTTATTTTGAACTGGATTTTTCTTCCGTTCAAACCAAACCTTTTGTTCGGTGATGAGTAAAAGAAAACAAATTTAATTTTTCTTTTGCACGAATTTATTTATATCAAGAAAAAAGAATGGACTGTGTTGTGTTGCTCTGCTCGCTGCTCAGCAAAGAATGACTACTAGGAAAAAGGTTTTCCATCAGCACAGCACATCTGTTGGCAGCTGCCCTGCTGCCTGCTCTCGGTTGCAAGTACCGCTCATCGACATTGTATGAAAAAGGGTGTGTCCTAAATCACCCCATGTCGGATATTCGATGCGACCGTTCTCGGTCCGCAAGTACCTCTCATCGACACACTATGAAAAGGGGTGCGGCCTGCACACCTGCATGTTGATGGTCTGATTTTGGTTCGATCGTCAACGTCGTCGATGATGAAGATGCGCAGCGTTAATGTGGTTGTTGTTGTGCTCGTTCCCAACAATCTACCAGACGAAGAATACTTTCTTGTCGGCGCCGTTGCTCTGCTCATGGTTATTGTTGTTGGAAATTTGTGGACCGAGAAATAGGTCTCGTAAATGCTCGCGCATTGTTGTTGTGCTCGCGCGCAAATGCAGCTGGTGGTTGGAATGTTGTTCGTTCGATGCTACGGTGCCGTCGGTGTTGTGCCTTGTTGCTCTAATCTCTAACATTCCTCCCCCCAATTGAAGGCTCGTCTTCAATTCCTTGTTCAGGCTCTTCGAGTGGTAGCACGCACAACTTATGAATCGCTCGCACTAGCGTCGTATGCTCTAGTCGCACTTCGGCACTTCGCACTAGTCCGTCCTTGCCTCGGTGGACGGCCATAACTCGCCCCAATGGCCAGACTGTCGGTGGCATATTTTCCTGCTTGACCAGGACCAGGTCGCCCGGCCGGATGTTTTTACGCTCCTCTTTCCATTTGACACGCTGCTGTAAGGTGTGGATATACTCGTTGCTCCATCTCTTCCAAAAGTGCTGCTGCATTTGGTTAATCACACCCCACAGTTTGAGTCGCCCTTGAGGAACATCGCTCACGTCTGCGCTGAGGGGTAGCACAACTTGCTCACCAATTAGGAAGTGCCCTGGTGTAAGCGCCTTGAAGTCGCCAACGTCATCTGAGAGAGCGCATAGAGGCCTGGAGTTGAGGCAAGCTTCGATCAGTACCAGCGTCGTAGCAAGCGTCTCAAACGTAAACACCTGCTTACCCATGATCCTCTTCAGGTGGTATTTTGTAGATTTCACGCCAGCCTCCCAAATTCCTCCCATGTGTGGTGCGGCGGGGACAATGAATTTCCATTCTGTGCCCAAGGCGTTGACCTGCTCGATAGGCAATCTGTTCTTCCACTGCTCACTGCTTCTCTTCAACTCGGCGTCCGCTCCAACGAAAGTTGTTGCATTATCGCTCCATAGAACTGCGCACGCACCGCGGCGTCCAGTGAAGCGTTGAAAAGCTGCCAGAAATGCGCTGCTCGTCTGATTGCTCACTAGCTCTAGATGTATGGCTTTTGTAACCATGCATACGAAAACTGCGATGTAGCCCTTCTCAATGACTCTTGATCGCCCTGATCTAGCCTTGATTTGCACTGGCCCAGCATAGTCCACTCCACTATGCTTGAATGCTCTTGTTGGCTGGACACGATCCTTCGGAAGGCTGCCCATAAGCTGCTCTGATATCACCTTGCTTTGACGAAAACAGATTATGCACCGTGAAATGTATGTTCTTACCGCTCGTCTCAAAGATGGAATCCAGAACTTGTGCCTTATGTACTGCATGCACAGTTGTATGTATCCATGCAATGTCCTAAAGTGCGCTTCTCTAAGTAGGAGTTCAGTTAATCTGCTCTTGGAAGGTAGAATCATTGGATGAATCATCTGGTAAGGCATCGCTGAATTCTGTAGTCTTCCTCCAACTCTGAGTATGCCCTTGACATCGAGGAACGGATTCATGGAGATGATATTGCTCGAACCATCTAACGGAGACTTCTCAGACAGCTGTTGAATCTCCTTGCCATACGCACGACGTTGCTCAACCATAACCCAATAGGTTAGGGCTTCTTCACGCTCCTCCAGTGTAATCGTCTTGCTCTGCTCTGCCTCAAATTGCACTAGCGCAGAGTTGATCGCTCCAGGCTCTGTTGCTTCGCACTGTGTCGACTTGCGCAGTCTCGCTTTGCGCTGTTCTTTGCACCTTCTTGGGAATCTCATCACAAAGGCTGTCAATCTGAGGATGCTCTGTAACGTTGACCTGCGCTCCAGAAGATCGGTACCACCCATGCTCAGCACCGGCACTCGCACCGTGATAAAACTGACAGCGGCTGGTGGTTTAAGCTCATCCGAAACCCCTTCTGGTTGGTGCTCGCTCGATTGTTGCTTCGCAGTTGGCCATTCTTCTTCACGCAATGTAAGCCATGGCGGTTCTTGCCACCAAAGGTTAGATTCGGCCAGTTGTTCTGCCTTGATGCCCCTGGATCCTAAGTCGGCAGGGTTGTCACTGGATCTGACATGCCGCCAACGGTGGTCTCCGCTCAGCTCTTGAATGCTGGCTACTCTATTCGCCACGAAAGTCTTCAGCTCACATGGCATCTTGCTGATCCAACAGAGGGTAACTGTAGAGTCGGACCAGTATGTCTTCGCTAGACCTTTTATTGCGCACGAATTGCTCACCTGCACCATTAACTTGCACAAAAGCTCAGCTGCACATAGCTCAAGTCTCGGCACAGAAATTACCTTAATTGGGGCCACTTTGGTCTTCGATGCAATGATCCTGCAAGTCGTTTCCCCTGTTAGGGAGGTAGCACGCATGTAGACGACTGCTGCATAGGCTCTGGTGGATGCATCTGCGAAACCGTGTAACTCCAGCTGGTGCTGCTCTGTGCTGCCAAGCCATCTCGGAATCCTGATCACTTCCAGATGCGACAGCTGCTCATAGTACTTCCGCCATACAGGCAGAATGGTTGCGGGAATTTGCTCGTCCCATCCAACTCCAGAGCGCCATAGGTCCTGAATGAGTATCTTGGCAACTATTATCACCGGCGCAAGGTAACCATTTGGGTCGTACAGCCTTGCGATGGCACCAATTACTGCTCTCTTTGTAGTGGCCAAGTTGCTCTCGGTTTCTCGTACTTTGAACAAAATCTCATCTCTTGCACAATCCCATACAAGGCCCAGCATAGATGCACTATGCTCCTCCGGAAATTGTAGCTCTCCTTCACTCGTCCAGGTCCTAGTAAGCTTCGATAGTACGCTCTGACTCGAGGCCAAGAACTTGCTCAACTTGAATCCTCCAGCTCGCAGTGAGGAATTTATTTGATAACACTTCTGGATCGCTCGCTCTTCAGTGTCTGCGCCGGTCAACATGTCGTCCATGTAAAAATTGCTCTTTATTGCTTCGCAAGCCAGTGGATATTGCTCTTCATGATCCAATGCGCACTGATGCATAGCTCGTACTGCGTTAAAACCGCTCGACGCCATGCCATACGTAACCACTGTCAGGTAATATTCGCGCAGTTGCTCATCTGGGTTCTCCCTCCAGAAGATTCGCTGGAGATCCCATTGCTCTGGGTTCACACCTACTTGGCGAAACATCTTCTCGACGTCTGCTGAGACCGCAACCTTGTAGCACCGGAAACGGATTATGATCGCCGAGAGATCGTCTTGGAGCTTAGCACCAGAGAACTGCACATCGTTCAATGACACTCCACTATCGCTCTTACATGATGCATCAAAAACCACGCGAAACTTCTTAGTGACGCAATGATGGGGAATGTGGTATGCTCGCTCGCTCGTATTTGGTCGGACGACTTCCTTCATGTGACCGAGATGCTCGTATTCGCGCATAAATTCGACATATTTCTGTCTAAGCTCTGGATCTGCACACAATCTCTTCTCGGTTTGTAGGAATCTCTTAATGGCCACCGCCCTGGTTGAACCCAGCGCTCGTGCTCTAGGATTTATCGGAATTGTCACCACATAGCGCCCAGATGGCGCTCGGTAGAATGTGCTCTTGAAATTCTCTTCGACCCATTCGTCTTCTGCTGACAAGGTGAACTTCCAGCTCGGCTCTTCTAACTCCCAGAATCTCCTCAGCGACTGATTAAGGTCGAAAAGCAAGGATTCTGAGATTGCGCACATTGCTCTGGCCGCTCGCTCGTGCCTCGGTTCTGGCTGTCCAAAGACGATCCAGCCCAGATGTGAGTCTTGCGCCGTCAATCCAGACTTGAACCTCTTGACTCCATTTTTAATTATCTCTGCCCATACTTGCGCACCTAATAGCATCTCAATCTTGGCTGGGCGACTGAATTTCGGATCCGCCAACTTTAGCTCGCTCGTTTCTATCGCCTGCTCTTGCGATAAAGGACTTCCTGGCAGGCAAGAAGTGATTTTCCTGACGGTGAACATCTCGCACTCCAGGTAAAAGCTCGGATCATTTCCCGAAAGAATGCTCAAGCTCACGAGCCCGTTTGGTCGTATGGCAACGCTCGACCCAATGCCACACACATCAAAAACGCATCGGCGTTTGATCAGGCCCAGTCTCTGTGCGCACTGCTCTGTTATTAAGTTTATCTGGCTTCCGCTGTCGAGAAGCGCCCTTGCTTCCACGGGTTGCCCTGCTCTACTCTGCACCCTAATGCATGCTGTTGCTAGTAATGCACACTGCACCCCGTTAATTTGCTCTCGCTCAGTTCGCCCAAGCATTACGTCCGCCAAAGGGGGAACGTTATCTATGGCCTGCTGCTCTGCAGGCATCGTTGCCGTTGGTTGCTATTGCTCTTGCGGTGTGGCGACTGACTGCTCGTCTGTTGAGCTCGCACTTGGCCCCGCCACTGCCGCCAACGCATTGCCAGACGCTCGCTGATTTGGACAAAGCACACTGTTGTGCTTCTTGTCGCACTTACGATATGCTCCGCCTGAACAAGCTTGCCCAAAATGCCCTGGATGCAAGCAGTTTGCGCATAACTTCCAGCTCCGCACTTTATCATTCCTTCCTGTGATGGACAGTGCAAGGAAATCCCCACAGCGATACAGGAAGTGTGGCTCTCTGCACAGTGGACACTTGAGTGTCGCCATTGCTCTGGCGGTGCTCGTTCCGGGTGCGCTCCTTTGCACTGGCCTCTGGTTGACGGATGCGGTGTCCACCACCCGCATATGCTCTTCCAAAAGCCTGTCATACGCGGCGCTCGCTGCCCCCCGCTTAGCTCGAAGCAGTGCCAGGGCAGCAGACGCAAAATCGACGAATGCTGACACCCTCATCAACGACGAGCGATGATCGTCTCGGCGTGTGACGTCGCCCATTGTTCCTGATGGATATAAGGAACTGCTGCTCTCCAAAGCACTTGCCCGTAAGACCGCACGCGATCGCAACAACTCAGGTCGACCCTTCGGAAGTAGCAACGATCTGCGCGGAATCAGTGCACAACGCCAAGTTGTTGTTATTTATGCAAGTCACTGCACGGGGTATCCACTTGCTGCTCTCAGCACTAGCGCTCACTTGCTGGAATCGCTCTGATTCTGGGATTGCTCTATTTATTTGCTTGCTTTGCACTGAAATTAAAAAAAAACAAAAAAACAGGAAATTGCTCTTAATGGTTGCTCATTTTTACTTAACCTCTGCACGCTGATAAAACCATTCGGCTCGAATGGACCAGAATGTTCGGTGATGAGTAAAAGAAAACAAATTTAATTTTTCTTTTGCACGAATTTATTTATATCAAGAAAAAAGAATGGACTGTGTTGTGTTGCTCTGCTCGCTGCTCAGCAAAGAATGACTACTAGGAAAAAGGTTTTCCATCAGCACAGCACATCTGTTGGCAGCTGCCCTGCTGCCTGCTCTCGGTTGCAAGTACCGCTCATCGACATTGTATGAAAAAGGGTGTGTCCTAAATCACCCCATGTCGGATATTCGATGCGACCGTTCTCGGTCCGCAAGTACCTCTCATCGACACACTATGAAAAGGGGTGCGGCCTGCACACCTGCATGTTGATGGTCTGATTTTGGTTCGATCGTCAACGTCGTCGATGATGAAGATGCGCAGCGTTAATGTGGTTGTTGTTGTGCTCGTTCCCAACAATCTACCAGACGAAGAATACTTTCTTGTCGGCGCCGTTGCTCTGCTCATGGTTATTGTTGTTGGAAATTTGTGGACCGAGAAATAGGTCTCGTAAATGCTCGCGCATTGTTGTTGTGCTCGCGCGCAAATGCAGCTGGTGGTTGGAATGTTGTTCGTTCGATGCTACGGTGCCGTCGGTGTTGTGCCTTGTTGCTCTAATCTCTAACACCTTTTAATCCTCGTCACCATTTCGTCTATTATTTCAAATCGCTATACAAATGGGGAAAAAGAAAAGAGTGAAAGTGAACAAAAACCTTAATTGCTTGAAATAGAAGCGAAACAAACAAACAAGCAGGTATAGAAAAAAAAACTTTTAAAAATTTGTATTTAATTTTTTTTTTATTTTAACAAAAAAAAAACATTTTTTTTAATAAAAAGAGTTGTAAAATAGTTTTTTCTGTGACTGTACAAAGTCATGTTGATTCATTACCTCCTCCTCGTCTTCTCTATGATTGTTGATGTTGTTGTAATTATTGCTGTTACTGCTGCTGCTACTGTTGTCATTGATACTGTTGTTGTTGATGTTGTTGTCATCGCTGGTGGTGGTAGTGGTGGTGGTGGTGGTGGTATTGTTACTTTCTTTTGCATGAAAGTCTATCACGAAGGTTGATTCGTGAGGAGCTACGACCTCCAAACAAAGTTTAGGTAGCTCCCGTATTTCTTCCTCACCGAAGGAGTCGGCACACCTTTTTGGTAAAAAGACGTAACAATCCTTCAGTTCGACACGAAGCTGTTGACCGTAGCGCGTGGTGCACCTCTTGGCACCCACAATCGCATATTTTTTTTCAGGGTCAGCTTTTTCATACTGGCTAATTCTTTGGTCACAGCGATTTTAGAGTTCGCTTTGATTTTGTTTAAAATTGAAGACATTTTTTTTAGTTTTAAAAAATTATTTTGAAAGTTTAACTTCACTTGTTTACTTTGTCAAGAGTGACTGAATTCAATAGCTGAGTATACCCTGATTTTATACTTACGAAAAAGTATAGACATTTAGCTTAATCTCTATATGTGTTTTTTTTTTATAAAATGTTACTCTAACATTTATCATTATTTTCTTTAATCTGTAAAATTCCCATACATATATTTATGAAACCACAATTTCTATTTACGACAAAATATAGAACATTTGCACATCTAAACTGTGAAATTCCCATACATATTTTTATGAAACCACAGTTTCTATTTATGACAAAATATAGAACAACTGCGCGTCCGAAAAAATATGTTTCCAGCGGACATTAGATTTTTTTTCTTTTTTTTACTGATAAGCCATACACAACATTCAAAGGTTGCCGACCTTTTTACCACGCGCTCCTAAACATTTCTTATCATCTATCCACGCGCCACAGATAAAATATAGAACAACTGCGCGTTCGAAAAAATATGTTTCCAGCGGACATTAGATTTTTTTCTTTTTTTTACTGATAAGCCATACACAACATTCAAAGGTTGCCACATCTTTACCACGCGCTCCTAAACATTTCTTATCATCTATCCACGCGCCACAACAACAACAAACACATGTATATATATTCAAACTATAACCGCAAACGTTAACCACAACTATTTAAAAATGTAAGTATTCTTAATCACCTCTCTCACTCAAACATAGTGCTGTCTCTTTCTTACGCCGAATTCCCAGGCCACAGTGCCCCCATTCCTACTAATTGTATTTGTTTAGTTTTTAAGATCTCAACGTTAAATACCTTTCAATAAATAGAAACCTAAAAATTTTAAAATCTAGTACGAAGTTAACTGCTATCATAGTTAGAAACGAAATGATTGAAGTAATAAAAAATGAACATGTTGCTGTAAAATTTCCCACAAAAAGTTTTACCTGCCATTCTGTTCCTCCCACTAATGACATCTATTTAGCGCTGCTTGGAAGTAGTAAAAGAGTTCAGTGCAAGCCGTGTCTAAGAAGTATGACGAGAGTTCACACGGTAACTCATATTACTTGTGTGACGGACGGTCCACAAAAGTTCGTAAGACAGTTGGTCTACGAAACAATTCCGTGTGTGAACTATATTCACACTAACATAAATTGTAAGTTAATGAACGTAAATATTATATTTGTACAAATTGTTCGTTAGCGAGGGTATAATTAACATAAAATAGTTTTCGAATCCGTTGTAGTAGATTTTAATTTAGGAGAAATACGCCTACGAAGATATAAAAGATTGAATATTTTCCTTGCATTTCGAATTCCACGCGTTTAGCTTTTTTGATAACTCGGAGAAGGCCCTGAAAACATTTTTCCTCGTTTTTCTTTATTCTTCTCAAACATTTCTCCGACATCCAATAACTTGCTGAATCTGATGAATGTGTACATGCAGAGCGGCCGCTACCATATGTGCGAAATGTGCGGCGCACAAGGGCGCCAAAATCCTAAGGAAAATTAAGAGATCGATCTAACTCAATTTTTAGAGCATGCTCCAAGTCTACGGAAAAAAAACAATTGTTTTCTTTAACCTAATCCAAAGTGTTTACATTTTTCCGTTAACTACGTGTGCTCACACACAATCTTCTAAAAATCTGTATATTTTGTTTAACATTACTTATTTTATCGATGAAACACGTAAACAAACCACCTTTACAGCGAAAAGAACAGCAAAAATACACAGTTGAGAAAATCACCGACAAGGGCGCAGATGAAAGGAGATTAAAAATGTTTTGTATCTCTAAGTAAAATATTCACCAAGCGCTCACGTATAAAACAAATATTTATGAGCGCCAATAAGTAATGAGCGATGATTACGGCAACAAACATTTATGTGTATTTTAAACTAATTTTAAAATTGAATTGATAAATAACTTAAATGTCAACACATTGAGCAAAATCAAAATTTTCAACAGTGCAATATACAATAAATAAAACATGTTTTGGTATATTTTCTTCTTGATTTACAGAGATACACATTTGATTATGTTTGTGAAATCATTATATGACTACCCGATCTTATAAATTTTTATTTTAATACCATTTTTAATGTTTTTTCAGACTCTGTTTTAGTTTTTTTTTGATCCGCATACCCTGCTGCAATATATTTTTCGTAATGATTTTATGTCAACGTTTCCAATATGGCATTCACATTACGAACTTTTCTTTCAATACCGGTCTCTGTTGTATCTGGTAAAAGATCATTTTCAAAATTAAAAATAATAAAAAATTATTCAAGGTCCACTATGTGCCAACAAAGACTCACTAATTTAGCAATAGTCTCAATAGAACATACTATTTTAGAACGGTTCCATACCAAATAAATCATAGAAGACTTTGCTTCTATTAAAGTGAGAATGGTTAAGTTCAACTAGCATAAAATAATGCGAATGCATTAAGAATACCCTCTACCTTATATGTATGTATGAATATTTCTGTAACAATTATTATTAATATGTTTTGCAATATTAAATATAAAACCTATATTTATTAACACATTAGCTGTTATATATATTTTATTTTTATGTTATTAATTTGTTTAAAATAAATTTTGTGAAAGAGAATATGCATTATTGCTTATTTTGTTGGTTTTGATCCTTGAAAAGATAAAATTGGAATTGGGTTTGAAAAAGATAAAGTTGTAATTGTATTTGATATTCGGATTTGCAAGAGTGTGTACACCCTCCCCCCTCCCTCACAAAACGTAGGGCGGTATTTTGGGCTCTGGCACGCGGGCGCCAAAACACCCAGAGGCAGCCCTCTGCACATTAGAGTAAAGTTTCGTTCAGAAGTCAACAACGGTGGTTTTCTCGGGAGCAACTAGCTTCCTGGAAGCCGTAATACCTTGAGCGACAATCACGAAAACGATTGGTTGGTTGTATTTATGTGGAAATGATTTCAATGGTTGAGGTGGTTGTTTTATTTTTTTTTTTCTCTTAAAACCAAAAAAAGACTTCGCTTAGTATGTTTTTTTTTTTAAATATTAATAATAAATTGCTTATCAAATCGCGTCGGTAGATTATCATACAATTAAAAAGTTAGAGTCGCTTCACGTGGAACCAACCATTTGGTGCCCAACGTGGGGCTCTCTTTTTTCTTTTAAAATTTCTTGTTGGTGTTATTTCAGTTTGTTTTACCTACTTATTTAGGGAATTGTTTTTGTGTATAACAAAAAAAAAATTACTTGGTGCTTTTATCTTTTCATTCAGTTAGAGGATATGTTTTACAGGACATATTTTGTTTGCAGAGGGTACTCCATGGCAGAGTGGGTAGCGGAAGGTGGAGGAAAAGCAACAAGGAAAGAAGTAAGGTTTTTGTCATTTCTTTTTTTCGTGTTTTAAATTTTGTTCCAAGTGAGAATATTTCTTAATTGCCACTCTAAACTGTAAATTTAAGTTTTTATTTTTGTTAATTCTTTTAAAGCTTAATTTTCAATATTTTTGGCATCCATTTTAATTATTATTCTGTGTTAGTTAAATAAGTATAGTGTGGCCTATTTTAGACCTATTTCTCATTCGTGGCTCAATTAATAAAGTGACAGGTGTGGTAAAAATTAGTGCTGCTGTTGCAGCAGTACTTATTTATACTTTGATTTTTTTGTTAAAATACATAATTGTGTTGGGGTAAATTTTTACTTGTTTCGGTTTTGAAAAATTTGATTTTCGGTTAACGATTTTTTTTGTCTGGTTTTTTTTTTTTATTTGGTTCTTGTTTTTAAATGTAAAGATGGAGTCAATCCAGGTCAATGGATTGTCGCAGGATGAAATTTCGTACGAAACACAATGTCACGGGGTAGTAGAAGGAACTGTTGAGGAAAGGCGTAAAGCTTCCTGGTTACCTTTATAATTTTGAAGACAATTTCCAGGTTCTGAAGAATAAATTAGAGGAAAAAGTAAAACTTTTAGAAAATCCTCTGAGGTCGGAAACTTCAAAGGAATATTTAAAAATTCTCAGTAAGGTAGAAAGAAGAATTGATTGGTCCATACCGGAAAACGAGACACAAGAAAAGAGTAGGCTATAGTTGAAAAACAAATAAAGTATGGCTATAGCAGAATTGGAAGGGGATGATAAAGAAAAAGAAAGTGATATGGATGAGGACGACATTAACAAACAAAACAGATAGAGAGAAATGAGGTTAAAAAGCAGCGTTCAGCCAGTACAATCGAAGGGATTAAGAGTTGAAATTAGTAGTGTAGAGAACAATAGGGATAGTTCGAGCAAAGGCACCACGTTTGTAGAATAAAAAGTAGTTGGTAGGGATAAGTTTTAGAATATTTCAAAGTAGGATGCAAAGTTCACCAGTGAGCGCTGTGGTGCCTCAGTGAATCCGTTCATGGAAAGAGACCAAAGGCTTCAGTTGACCTTTTTGTGAGAAAAGCTCTCATTTGGTACATGGTGGTTAGATTATTGGTTAATTCGTGGTCAGGACTCGTCAGAGAACTAAAACTGGAGTTCCTACCACCGAATTACGATAGTTCACTTTAGATGAGATTAGGCGTCACACACCAGGCAAAGATGAATACATTCATGTGTGCCGATCTTGCGCCATTCGTATTCGTCTATTTAGACGACATTATAATCATTGCAGATGATTTCGAAAAACATCTTCAAATCCTGAATGGGGTGTTGAGGGAAGCGGGTGTGAAAGTCAGTATGAAAAAATGAAAACCATCTTTAAAATGTTTAGGGTATATAGTATATAGTAGTAAATGGTTTACACACAAATCCATAGAAAGCGAAAGCATGGTTAGGATTCCAGAACCGAGCGTTCACCAAGCGTTCAAAAAAAAAGCGTTCGAAAAAAAGCAACGAAAGATCTGTTGTGATGCATTTTCCATCAGATACTAAGGCAAACAAGGTTGAATTTGCTAAACAAACTTGTTTGAACCTTCTTGATCTAAGCGAAAATGCTTACTTAGCTTTGGATAACACACAAGAATTTAATAATCGCCACAATAATAAAACAACGATGGTTTTGAATTTTAAAAGCACAGACACTGCAAACAAAATTATTGAAGCCGCGCCTAAACTAAAGAACACTGATATCTTTGTGCACAGAGAACAGTCTTTATTATATCGCAAAAAAAGGAGATCACTTAACGAAATCAAAAGTAAACTCATGCAAATAAATTCGAGAACAAAAATTTATATTAAGGGATCTAAATTGCAAATTGACAAGTTTTCGCATTTCTATGACTCTTTACGTGGACTACAAATCAAAACAAACGAGGAACTGTCATTTATCAAAACAACATTTGGAGAAGATGCAATGTGCTTCTTTGACAATCCTAACTCCTTATCAAGAGCAGAGCCACCTGTCAATCAACTTACGCGCGACCATGATGGGACGCGCCCCAGCTTTTCTCATCATAATAAATAGGATAGGGTTGCCGTCTCCCAAAAAATGATCAATTATTGTAAATTTAAAATTTTGTGCTATAATATCACAGGTCTTGAAAGTAAATTATTTATGACAGATTTTTTAAAATTAGTTTTAAGTTATGATATTATTATTTTATTAGAAACTTTCTCAGAGGAGGGAAAAGAACTGGAATATCTAAAATATTTTAAAAATTTTAGCGTAAAGTGCTGTCCAGCTGTTAGAAATAATAGACTGAGGAGAGCTAGTGGTGGAATATTATGCGATTTTAAAAATAATATATGCGTTGATAATATAAGTTTCAACAATTATCGAAACAAAATTTTGATTGACATAGTTTGTGGTTTAAAACATTTTCAAATTTGTCCTGTTTATTCAAATTATAATAATTGGAGCTCAGAACATGATGAGCTACAAAACTTTTTAGTAAATTGTAATTTAGAAAACCTCATCATTATTGGTGATCTCAATGGTCGTATTAAAAATTTTCAAAACTCTCAGCTTCAGAACGATGGGAGGTTTTTCTCCACGAGAAACTCACTGGATGAATGTCTTAACGGAAACGGAAAGTTACTGTTAGAAATGTTTGAAGATTTTGTTTTTTTTTGTATTGAATAGGGTTACGAATGAAGATTCTTGTAGTATCTATACATTTATTTCAACCCAAGGATGCTCTGTTATAGATTTGTGCGTAGTGAATGGAGATTGGCTCAATTTAGTCAAAAGTTTTGAAGTACACCTTGCCTGGCAAAAATTCCTCGTTTCAAACCCTCCTAGTGGGTGCCGGGCGGTAATGATCACCACAGTTGTCTTGTATGTTGTCAAGATGGGGATCAGCTAAGGTCAGGTTGAATTGCTGAAGTTTCCTACTCCTTAATAGTAGCAAGCCTTGGCAATGCAATTTGACCATAGATACGAGGTCCCTAATTTCAGTGGTGGTGTGAGCGTTTTTACATAATCCGTGCCGAAGAATGAAAGGCTGGGGGGCAAACCAGTCGCTAACGAGCTCATTCGGATGCCTTGGCAGGGTCCGTCTTATTTTTCTGCCTTACCCCGGTATATCGGCTCTGCCGGGGCTGACCTTTTTTTTTCCGACCTACTCGTGGGACCAACATACAAAACTTAAACAAAATGGACGAACTTGACCTTACTGACTTAGAACCATCCGCAGACTTGGAGGATGAACTCTTGGCCTCCAGCCAGGAGACCATAAAGGGGAGCTCATTTAGCGCTGGTAGTTCCAGCACTTGTGAGCAACCCAAAACCACAGGAAGTATAGGCGGTGCTATTCATAGCACTCCTGTACTTCCTAAACCGCATACCAATCCGAAACCCTCTAGTAGCAGTGCAACTCGAGGAACCAAAAAGCCATCAGAAGGCGTTCTTCTCAAGAACCGCTTCAAAACGGCCTCTTTTATTCTTGCCAAGATTGCCAAGAATGAAGAGACCGGGGCGATTCATGAGAAGGACGCCCTAGATAAAATAAAGTACCAGAAGGTTGTTGATGAATACAACAACCTTCTGGCCAGCCGAGAAAAGGCAGTCAAGCGAAACAGATCTCAGGAAGAGATCTGCACGTCTCAGAAAAAGAGCAAGCTTGACGGCCGGATAAAGCCAGGGAAAGCACCATCTTCTGGAGCAGCGCAACTGCGTACTCTTAGTGAGGTTGTCAGGGATGACCTCCAAGTAGCAGTTGTGGATGAGCTCTCCACTAACAGCAAAGGTCTGCTGAACGTGTGGAACTCTATCGAGGGCAAGCTCTCTGAGATGGTGTTTTCATACACAATAAGTAACAGTGAGGGCCCCTACCCTAGTTTTGACTCTGGCGAGATGCTCAGGGGGTATAGGGTAATCAAGTGTGCTGACAGGTTTTCTAGGGATTTCCTTAGTGAAAGCATTGCTAAGGTTAGCAATGCCTGGGAGGGCTTGAAGCTCAAGCTTATCCCGGCTAAGGACATCCCTAGACAACCGAAGGCTCGCATTTGGTTACCGCTCATGAGCATAAAGCCAAGCGGACAGGATTTGATCCGCGGTCTTCAGAGGCAAAATCCGCTGGTCCCCATGCACGATTGGGCTGTGATTAAGGCAGAAGAACCACAGAAGACCAGCGCCTCTTACCTTCTGAGGATTAGCGAGGAAAGCCTAGGGGCTCTCGAAAAGGCCGATCATAAGCTTAGTTTTGGCATAAGGAATGCCAAAATTAAAATTCTGCAGAGTCAGGGAGCAGACACCGACAAAGCTGATGACAACGTCGAGGTTGACGATATTGTTAGCGGAGTCGAGGTCCCCAGCGAGTTGCCGGGCCCTAGCTCTGCAGCCAAAAATAAAAATTAAAAAACGCGCTGAAGGTCGTCCAGATTAATCTGAAGCACTCCAAGTGTAATTCAGATAATCTGAGAGTTTTCCTTAGGGAGGAAAACTTCGACATTGGCGTTATCCAAGAACCATGGATCAACGGCCTCAAGGTGCGGGGCCTCCAAGACAACCAATACGACCTCTTTTATAAAACCGCAGACCAAGACCAAGGTAATCCCAGAACTTGTATTTTAGCTAAGAAACATTTAAAAGGTTTTTTATGTCCAAATTTTAGCACTCCTTATCTGACAGTTGTCAGATTCGAAGACAAAAATACACAGGGTTTGCTGCTGGCCTCTTTCTACTCTGCCCACAATGCATCATCACCTCCGGAGGAGGTGCGCAAAATTATAAACAAAGCTGAGATCGATAAGGCAAACCTTCTGATCGGAGGCGACGCGAATGCTCGGCATACCCTTTGGGGAAGCTCTGAAATCAACGAACGAGGTGAGTCACTTTTTGATTTTATTATTGCACATAATATGACCATTTGTAACAGAGGCAATACTCCCACTTTCGTCTTTCCGAGCTCGGAAAATTATGATGGATGGGAGGATGTGCTTGATGTTACTTTAGTAAACAACCGTAATTTATTAGTGGAGAATTGGAGAGTTTCCCCTTTGAATTCGTTTTCGGATCACAAGTGGATTCTTTTTCAAATTAATTTCGAGTCGAAAAACCCTCCACCTTATAGAAATCCCAGAAGAACTGACTGGAAGAAATTCAGTCAAATTGCTAATTCCAAACTGAGCAACTTACCGAGTCTAGCAGAATCGATAGTAGACCTTGAATCAAAGGTGAAAACCTTTGAAACTTCTATAAGTAAAGCTTTTAGAGTCTCTTGCCCAGTTAAATACAGCCGTAAAACCCTTCCTTCTTGGTGGAATGAAGAACTGTCCAGTCTTAGGAAAATGACGAGGACAATTTTTAACATCTGCCACAAACATAAGTTTTACCAACCGTATAAAGACTCTCTTAAAATTTACAAGAAAGCCCTGTCATCAGCCAAAAGACAAGGCTGGAGAGATTACTGTCAATCAATCGAAGACATAAAGGACTCCGCAAGGCTCAGCAAAGTTCTATCGAAGGAACATTGTAATCCTTCATTTCTGAAAAAGCCTGATGGAACCTGGACAGCCTCTCCCGCCGAATCTCTTGAGCTACTGATGAAGACGCACTTTCCGGGTTGCGAGAGCGACAACCCCGAACCGCGTGAAACCACAGAGCTAAACGTAGCTCATGTGGAGCAAATCAATTCCGTCATAACCAGAGAAAATATTGTGTGGGCCATCAATACTTTCTCTCCATATAAATCCCCAGGCATGGATGGCATACTGCCAGTTATGCTTCAAAAGTTGCATGATGTGGCAGCTCCATGGCTGGAACAAATTTTCAAAGGATGCCTCCTTCTCAAACATGTGCCCATGTGTCGTGGAGACAGGTGAAGGTAGTTTTTATCCCGAAAGTGGGTAGGCGTGGTCACGAATCCGCGAAGGATTTCAGACCAATAAGCTTAACATCTTTTGTGCTTAAAACCTTGGAGCGCATTCTTGATTACCATATTAGAGAAATCCTAGATGGAAGACTTCTCGAAAGCTCTCAGCATGCCTATCTTAAGGGCAAATCTACGGAGACTGCCCTCCATGAGGTAGTGCGTACTGTAGAAAAAACAATCCATTATAAAGAATTTACTCTTGCCACCTTCTTAGACATAGAAGGTGCTTTTAACAACGTCCTAACCGAATCCATAGAAGAATCGCTCGTGAAGTTCGGTGTAGAATACTTCATTCGAGAATGGATTATCTCCATGCTCAGTGGTAGGAAGATTCAAGCCACTCTAGGCAATACAACCGCAACAAAACACGTAAGTAGGGGAACACCCCAGGGTGGTGTCCTTTCGCCTCTCTTGTGGCTTCTGGTCATGGATACAATTCTCGTTAATTTAGAGAGATGTGAAGTGAAGGCGGTAGCCTATGCGGATGATTTGGTGCTATTGGTGTCAGGAAAGTACACCTCTGTGATTAGTGAAATCACGGAGTCAGCTTTGAAGAAAGTTAGCAGCTGGGCCACTAGTTGTGGTCTAGGAGTTAACCAAAGTAAAACTGAACTGATGCTCTTTACCACCAAAACTAAAGTACCGCCTTTCACGCTACCTCGACTCAACGGTCAAATCCTTTCATTGTCTTCCAGTGCAAAATATTTGGGAGTTATACTCGACCCTAAATTTAACTGGAAGCGAAATATTGAAGTGCGGGTTAAGAAGGCCTGTGTTGCCTTCTACGCCTGCAGCAAAACCTTCGGCAAAAAGTGGGGACTTCAGTCGAAGATGATTTTATGGACGTACACAGCCGTAGTACGACCAATCTTAACTTATGGTTCGATTGTGTGGTGGCCTGCTCTTAGCAAAGCCTATAATATCGATAAGCTAAAGAAGGTTCAGAGAACAGCTTGCGTGGGCACCACAGGGGCCATGCGTACGTGCCCAACGGACGCCTTAAACGTTATTATGGATCTTCTACCAATCGACCTTTTTATTAAATACATAGTTTCCTGCAGCGCTATTAGGCTGAAGGAATCAAACAGCTGGTTGTCAAAACCTTATGGTCACAGCAACACAGCGAAATTGATTCCCTCAGATATTATCTCGGTAGACACTGACTACTGCACTCCTACTTTGAGCCTTAGTAGGGGTTTTAAGGTCTTTTTCCCATCCAGAGAGGATTGGGAGGATGACATCGTGTCGATAGGTTTCGATACAACCATCTTTACTGACTGCTCAAAGATGGAGTGCGGAGTTGGTTCTGGGATCTTTTCTGAGTCCCTAAATGTAGCTAAATCCTTTAGGCTTCCTGACTTTGCTAGTGTTTTTCAGGCTGAACTGCTGGCAATTAGGGAGGCATGTAAGATTCTTAAACAAAGCCCAAACCAAAACCGAAATGCGGCTATCTTCACAGACAGTCAGGCAGCTATCAAAGCCATTAACTCGGCTACATCCTCATCTAAATTGGTCCAGCAATGTCGCGATGAGCTTGCGAGCCTGAACATTAACCTCGGTATCACCCTGATCTGGGTTCCGGGCCATAGTGGTATCGTGGGAAATGAACGGGCCGACGAGCTAGCCAGGCAAGGATCGGCCCTTCATAGCTCACTTGCGGAAATGGTTAACATTCCTCTTGGTGCTATGAAGGGTAAAATCTTTTCCATCTACCAAAATGAATCAAACCGAAGGTGGAGCAATTTACCCAACTGCATTATATCTAGGAAGATATGGCCCACCTATAATAAAACCCGTACAAACGATCTTCTATGCAGGCCAAGACAAGACATAGCCAGGATTGTTGCGGTTTGTACCGGACATTGGCCCATAGGAGTTCATGCAGAGAAGTTGGGTATCTCTTATAACACCTTTTGCCGTAGTTGCGGCGACCAAAGAGAAAGTGAAACGATAATCCATTTCCTCTGCAAATGTCCTGCCTTGGCAAGCACTAGAATGAAATGCTTTGGGAAAGCATTCTTTCACGAACTGGATGAGCTATCTGAGACAAAGATTAGAGACCTAATCTCTTTTCTCAATGCAACAAAATGGCTCTAATTTAATCGCTATAAATCTTCTCCTTTCTTTCACAGGTCAAACGAGTTTTGGTATCAAAACGGCGCACTACAGCGCTAATTGGATCTCAGGCTAGGTCTGCCCTGAGATCGCCATTTCTACCTACCTACCTACCTACACCTAGCGAACTTTTCAAATCATTTACCAATATTAGTCTCATGTGAGTTCTTTTCAGAAAAAAATAATAGAGAATTTGAAGAATCTCGAATTAGCAATAAATTAAGATGGGTTGAAAACAAGGCTGGTGTGTATAGACGAAACTTAAGTCAACTTATACGCTATGCTGATGGTCTGTTATCAGAATGTATAGAATCTGTTACAGTTTCTATTTTTGAACAAATAAGAAAATCAGCAACGCACAGATTTCGTCCTACAACACTGATACCAAAATCGAAGTGATATGACGATGAATGTAAGAAATGTAGGGAAAAGTCTTTCACTTACCTAAAATTGTTTAGACAATCTAACAACAAAACTCACAGAGGAAATTACCTTGAACAGAATAAAATATATAAAGATTTGTGTAGACGGAAAAAGCAATTATATTAAATCAAAGCGGCTGGGAAACTTGTAGACTGTAAAGACTCAAAGTCATTCTGGTACAATGTACGGATTTTGGGAGGTCGCAGCAAGTCATCGTCTTTAATTATTAGTGTTGACGACCTGGCCACATACTTTAAGGGTTTACTACTGCCAGATCCTGACCAAAATTCCATCAGTTTTGCCCTGCAAAATGTTTCAATCGATGAGCTAGACTCTCCTTTTACCATGGTGGAGATTGTTGGCATCTCTAAGCAGAATGAAAAATAACAAAGCAGCGGGTTTGGATGGCATTCTTATCGAATTCTATAAGAATTCAACTCCTGAATTTCTCGAGCGTGTGTTGGGGTTATTAAACAAAATGTTTACAGAAGAGAAATTTCCTACCTACTTTCGTTTGGCTACAATATTTCCTATATTTAAAAAGGGTAATCCGAGTTCACCAGAAAATTATAGAGGCATTTCAGTTCTGAGTTCACTAAGAAAACTGTTTGCACAAATGTTGTACCTTAGGCTTGTGAATTGAATTGAAAGAAATAATTTGATAAGTCGATATCAGGCTGGTTTCCGGGCGGGCCTTTCAACGATTGATCAAATTTTTGCTCTTACGAGCGTCGCCAGGCGTTTTATCGACAAAAAGAAGCCCCTAAACACTTTTTTCGTCAACTTTAAAGCTGCTTTTGATACCATCAACAGAAGATCACTTTTATTATAAGCTAGCAGTTATTGGTCTTTCAACCAAATTTATTCGGATTTATGAACAACTTTTATTAAACACGTGTGCAATGGTTTGTAATGGTATGTCTATGTCAAAATCCTTTAAAACCGAAACAGGTGTTCCACAAGGCTGTATATTGAGTCCGCTGATGTTCGCTCTTTTTATCAATGATATTGAAAATAAATTACCGGGAGGCGTCAACTATGGCGATTTATCTTTGAAGATTTTGCTCTATGCTGATGACCTGGTGGTATTCTCTGATAACCCAGTGACATTGCAGCTTCATATAAATAAACTTAAACAATATTGCGATTCGTGGGATCTCAAAATCAACATTTCTAAATCTATAATTATGATTTTTAAACCTCAAAACCGTTCAGATAATGATGTACGAAATTGGACATTAGATGGTACCACTATTGAAGTTGTCAGCGAGTATAAATATCTTGGTTTTAATATCACTCATAATTTGAATATCAAAAATCATATTAAAGAGAAACTGGTGCTAGCCAAATCACCTATAAACTCGATGTGGTCAGATTTTTTTTCAAGAAGCTTCGTGGACCCTACATCGAATTTTAAGGTTTTTGAGGCTACCGTGAACAGTTGCTTTTATTATGGAATTCAAGTGTATGGATACCAATTTCTAGAGGATATGGAAGATATTCAAAGATACTTTTTCAAAAGAATCTTCCGGCTGCCGCTTAGCACGCCTAATTACGCCATATATGTTAAGTCCGGGCTTCCGCAAATATATGTTAGAAATTTAAAGGCTAACGCAGACTATCTTATTAAAGTAATGCATAGACCTGATAGTAATCTGCACAAGCAAATCCTGCTTATAACACTCCATTGTGGATATTCCCCTTTTAGAAATTGACATGCTCTTGCACAGCACATAATTTAGCAATGAATCTAAATGCAAAGAACAAAGAAGAATGGAGAAATACTTTTGACATAGATGCAATTTGTTCATTCTGCAACTCAAACCAAAAAGAAGATGTTTACCATTTTTCAGCAACTTTTCCTATTTTAAAAGAAATCCGTAGACTTCATTTCGATAAAAGCTTCTTTTCGTCGGAAGAATGTTTACGCGTTTTCAACGGGGAGTATGGTTGGAAATTGCTGGTACGCTATGTCTCCCATGCAAATAATTACAGAAATTCTTATTTGAGTCTGTTTTGAAGTATCTACATAAAAAAAAACACGTGTAAGGCATTTTTAGTTATTTTCTTAAATTATTTCTTCTTTATGAAATAAATAAAGTACCGCACTATTATAGCTTAACAACTTCATTGGTTTACAAACGGCGATAATACAAACAGCCATATTATCTCCGGTTAAAATAATAAAAGCGTTAGTACAAGTACTAGACGTAGTAGTAGTCGTTAAGTTAAGAAGCGCTGCTTGATAAGGAAAAAGATCGCCATTGCTGCTTGTACTAAACTCAACAAAAAATTAGTTTGGGGGTACTCACATGATGAGCCTAATTCAATGAATTGGAAACAAGATGTCTCTGGTGATGTAATACAAAATTCTAACAGAAACACATTTTTTTCTTTTTCCTGGTTACCTTTATAATTTTGAAGACAATTTCCAGGTTCTGAAGAATAAATTAGAGGAAAAAGTAAAACTTTTAGAAAATCCTCTGAGGTCGGAAACTTCAAAGGAATATTTAAAAATTCTCAGTAAGGTAGAAAGAAGAATTGATTGGTCCATACCGGAAAACGAGACACAAGAAAAGAGTAGGCTATAGTTGAAAAACAAATAAAGTATGGCTATAGCAGAATTGGAAGGGGATGATAAAGAAAAAGAAAGTGATATGGATGAGGACGACATTAACAAACAAAACAGATAGAGAGAAATGAGGTTAAAAAGCAGCGTTCAGCCAGTACAATCGAAGGGATTAAGAGTTGAAATTAGTAGTGTAGAGAACAATAGGGATAGTTCGAGCAAAGGCACCACGTTTGTAGAATAAAAAGTAGTTGGTAGGGATAAGTTTTAGAATATTTCAAAGTAGGATGCAAAGTTCACCAGTGAGCGCTGTGGTGCCTCAGTGAATCCGTTCATGGAAAGAGACCAAAGGCTTCAGTTGACCTTTTTGTGGGAAAAGCTCTCATTTGGTACATGGTGGTTAGATTATTGGTTAATTCGTGGTCAGGACTCGTCAGAGAACTAAAACTGGAGTTCCTACCACCGAATTACGATAGTTCACTTTAGATGAGATTAGGCGTCACACACCAGGCAAAGATGAATACATTCATGTGTGCCGATCTTGCGCCATTCGTATTCGTCTATTTAGACGACATTATAATCATTGCAGATGATTTCGAAAAACATCTTCAAATCCTGAATGGGGTGTTGAGGGAAGCGGGTGTGAAAGTCAGTATGAAAAAATGAAAACCATCTTTAAAATGTTTAGGGTATATAGTATATAGTAGTAAATGGTTTACACACAAATCCATAGAAAGCGAAAGCATGGTTAGGATTCCAGAACCGAGCGTTCACCAAGCGTTCCAAAAAAAAGCGTTCGAAAAAAAGCAACGAAAGATCTGTTGTGATGCATTTTCCATCAGATACTAAGGCAAACAAGGTTGAATTTGCTAAACAAACTTGTTTGAACCTTCTTGATCTAAGCGAAAATGCTTACTTAGCTTTGGATAACACACAAGAATTTAATAATCGCCACAATAATAAAACAACGATGGTTTTGAATTTTAAAAGCACAGACACTGCAAACAAAATTATTGAAGCCGCGCCTAAACTAAAGAACACTGATATCTTTGTGCACAGAGAACAGTCTTTATTATATCGCAAAAAAAGGAGATCACTTAACGAAATCAAAAGTAAACTCATGCAAATAAATTCGAGAACAAAAATTTATATTAAGGGATCTAAATTGCAAATTGACAAGTTTTCGCATTTGACTCTTTACGTGGACTACAAATCAAAACAAACGAGGAACTGTCATTTATCAAAACAACATTTGGAGAAGATGCAATGTGCTTCTTTGACAATCCTAACTCCTTATCAAGAGCAGAGCCACCTGTCAATCAACTTACGCGCGACCATGATGGGACGCGCCCCAGCTTTTCTCATCATAATAAATAGGATAGGGTTGCCGTCTCCCAAAAAATGATCAATTATTGTAAATTTAAAATTTTGTGCTATAATATCACAGGTCTTGAAAGTAAATTATTTATGACAGATTTTTTAAAATTAGTTTTAAGTTATGATATTATTATTTTATTAGAAACTTTCTCAGAGGAGGGAAAAGAACTGGAATATCTAAAATATTTTAAAAATTTTAGCGTAAAGTGCTGTCCAGCTGTTAGAAATAATAGACTGAGGAGAGCTAGTGGTGGAATATTATGCGATTTTAAAAATAATATATGCGTTGATAATATAAGTTTCAACAATTATCGAAACAAAATTTTGATTGACATAGTTTGTGGTTTAAAACATTTTCAAATTTGTCCTGTTTATTCAAATTATAATAATTGGAGCTCAGAACATGATGAGCTACAAAACTTTTTAGTAAATTGTAATTTAGAAAACCTCATCATTATTGGTGATCTCAATGGTCGTATTAAAAATTTTCAAAACTCTCAGCTTCAGAACGATGGGAGGTTTTTCTCCACGAGAAACTCACTGGATGAATGTCTTAACGGAAACGGAAAGTTACTGTTAGAAATGTTTGAAGATTTTGTTTTTTTTTTTGTATTGAATAGGGTTACGAATGAAGATTCTTGTAGTATCTATACATTTATTTCAACCCAAGGATGCTCTGTTATAGATTTGTGCGTAGTGAATGGAGATTGGCTCAATTTAGTCAAAAGTTTTGAAGTACACCTTGCCTGGCAAAAATTCCTCGTTTCAAACCCTCCTAGTGGGTGCCGGGCGGTAATGATCACCACAGTTGTCTTGTATGTTGTCAAGATGGGGATCAGCTAAGGTCAGGTTGAATTGCTGAAGTTTCCTACTCCTTAATAGTAGCAAGCCTTGGCAATGCAATTTGACCATAGATACGAGGTCCCTAATTTCAGTGGTGGTGTGAGCGTTTTTACATAATCCGTGCCGAAGAATGAAAGGCTGGGGGGCAAACCAGTCGCTAACGAGCTCATTCGGATGCCTTGGCAGGGTCCGTCTTATTTTTCTGCCTTACCCCGGTATATCGGCTCTGCCGGGGCTGACCTTTTTTTTTCCGACCTACTCGTGGGACCAACATACAAAACTTAAACAAAATGGACGAACTTGACCTTACTGACTTAGAACCATCCGCAGACTTGGAGGATGAACTCTTGGCCTCCAGCCAGGAGACCATAAAGGGGAGCTCATTTAGCGCTGGTAGTTCCAGCACTTGTGAGCAACCCAAAACCACAGGAAGTATAGGCGGTGCTATTCATAGCACTCCTGTACTTCCTAAACCGCATACCAATCCGAAACCCTCTAGTAGCAGTGCAACTCGAGGAACCAAAAAGCCATCAGAAGGCGTTCTTCTCAAGAACCGCTTCAAAACGGCCTCTTTTATTCTTGCCAAGATTGCCAAGAATGAAGAGACCGGGGCGATTCATGAGAAGGACGCCCTAGATAAAATAAAGTACCAGAAGGTTGTTGATGAATACAACAACCTTCTGGCCAGCCGAGAAAAGGCAGTCAAGCGAAACAGATCTCAGGAAGAGATCTGCACGTCTCAGAAAAAGAGCAAGCTTGACGGCCGGATAAAGCCAGGGAAAGCACCATCTTCTGGAGCAGCGCAACTGCGTACTCTTAGTGAGGTTGTCAGGGATGACCTCCAAGTAGCAGTTGTGGATGAGCTCTCCACTAACAGCAAAGGTCTGCTGAACGTGTGGAACTCTATCGAGGGCAAGCTCTCTGAGATGGTGTTTTCATACACAATAAGTAACAGTGAGGGCCCCTACCCTAGTTTTGACTCTGGCGAGATGCTCAGGGGGTATAGGGTAATCAAGTGTGCTGACAGGTTTTCTAGGGATTTCCTTAGTGAAAGCATTGCTAAGGTTAGCAATGCCTGGGAGGGCTTGAAGCTCAAGCTTATCCCGGCTAAGGACATCCCTAGACAACCGAAGGCTCGCATTTGGTTACCGCTCATGAGCATAAAGCCAAGCGGACAGGATTTGATCCGCGGTCTTCAGAGGCAAAATCCGCTGGTCCCCATGCACGATTGGGCTGTGATTAAGGCAGAAGAACCACAGAAGACCAGCGCCTCTTACCTTCTGAGGATTAGCGAGGAAAGCCTAGGGGCTCTCGAAAAGGCCGATCATAAGCTTAGTTTTGGCATAAGGAATGCCAAAATTAAAATTCTGCAGAGTCAGGGAGCAGACACCGACAAAGCTGATGACAACGTCGAGGTTGACGATATTGTTAGCGGAGTCGAGGTCCCCAGCGAGTTGCCGGGCCCTAGCTCTGCAGCCAAAAATAAAAATTAAAAAACGCGCTGAAGGTCGTCCAGATTAATCTGAGGCACTCCAAGTGTGCTTCAGATAATCTGAGAGTTTTCCTTAGGGAGGAAAACTTCGACATTGGCGTTATCCAAGAACCGTGGATCAACGGCCTCAAGGTGCGGGGCCTCCAAGACAACCAATACGACCTCTTTTATAAAACCGCAGACCAAGACCAAGGTAATCCCAGAACTTGTATTTTAGCTAAGAAACATTTAAAAGGTTTTTTATGTCCAAATTTTAGCACTCCTGATCTGACAGTTGTCAGATTCGAAGACAAAAATACACAGGGTTTGCTGCTGGCCTCTTTCTACTCTGCCCACAATGCATCATCACCTCCGGAGGAGGTGCGCAAAATTATAAACAAAGCTGAGATCGATAAGGCAAACCTTCTGATCGGAGGCGACGCGAATGCTCGGCATACCCTTTGGGGAAGCTCTGAAATCAACGAACGAGGTGAGTCACTTTTTGATTTTATTATTGCACATAATATGACCATTTGTAACAGAGGAAATACTCCCACTTTCGTCTTTCCGAGCTCGGAAAATTATGATGGATGGGAGGATGTGCTTGATGTTACTTTAGTAAACAACCGTAATTTATTAGTGGAGAATTGGAGAGTTTCCCCTTTGAATTCGTTTTCGGATCACAAGTGGATTCTTTTTCAAATTAATTTCGAGTCGAAAAACCCTCCACCTTATAGAAATCCCAGAAGAACTGACTGGAAGAAATTCAGTCAAATTGCTAATTCCAAACTGAGCAACTTACCGAGTCTAGCAGAATCGATAGTAGACCTTGAATCAAAGGTGAAAACCTTTGAAACTTCTATAAGTAAAGCTTTTAGAGTCTCTTGCCCAGTTAAATACAGCCGTAAAACCCTTCCTTCTTGGTGGAATGAAGAACTGTCCAGTCTTAGGAAAATGACGAGGACAATTTTTAACATCTGCCACAAACATAAGTTTTACCAACCGTATAAAGACTCTCTTAAAATTTACAAGAAAGCCCTGTCATCAGCCAAAAGACAAGGCTGGAGAGATTACTGTCAATCAATCGAAGACATAAAGGACTCCGCAAGGCTCAGCAAAGTTCTATCGAAGGAACATTGTAATCCTTCATTTCTGAAAAAGCCTGATGGAACCTGGACAGCCTCTCCAGCGGAATCTCTTGAGCTACTGATGAAGACGCACTTTCCGGGTTGCGAGAGCGACAACCCCGAACCGCGTGAAACCACAGAGCTAAACGTAGCTCATGTGGAGCAAATCAATTCCGTCATAACCAGAGAAAATATTGTGTGGGCCATCAATACTTTCTCTCCATATAAATCCCCAGGCATGGATGGCATACTGCCAGTTATGCTTCAAAAGTTGCATGATGTGGCAGCTCCATGGCTGGAACAAATTTTCAAAGGATGCCTCCTTCTCAAACATATGCCCATGTCGTGGAGACAGGTGAAGGTAGTTTTTATCCCGAAAGTGGGTAGGCGTGGTCACGAATCCGCGAAGGATTTCAGACCAATAAGCTTAACATCTTTTGTGCTTAAAACCTTGGAGCGCATTCTTGATTACCATATTAGAGAAATCCTAGATGGAAGACCTCTCGAAAGCTCTCAGCATGCCTATCTTAAGGGCAAATCTACGGAGACTGCCCTCCATGAGGTAGTGCGTACTGTAGAAAAAACAATCCATTATAAAGAATTTACTCTTGCCACCTTCTTAGACATAGAAGGTGCTTTTAACAACGTCCTAACCGAATCCATAGAAGAATCGCTCGTGAAGTTCGGTGTAGAATACTTCATTCGAGAATGGATTATCTCCATGCTCAGTGGTAGGAAGATTCAAGCCACTCTAGGCAATACAACCGCAACAAAACACGTAAGTAGGGGAACACCCCAGGGTGGTGTCCTTTCGCCTCTCTTGTGGCTTCTGGTCATGGATACAATTCTCGTTAATTTAGAGAGATGTGGAGTGAAGGCGGTAGCCTATGCGGATGATTTGGTGCTATTGGTGTCAGGAAAGTACACCTCTGTGATTAGTGAAATCACGGAGTCAGCTTTGAAGAAAGTTAGCAGCTGGGCCACTAGTTGTGGTCTAGGAGTTAACCAAAGTAAAACTGAACTGATGCTCTTTACCACCAAAACTAAAGTACCGCCTTTCACGCTACCTCGACTCAACGGTCAAATCCTTTCATTGTCTTCCAGTGCAAAATATTTGGAAGTTATACTCGACCCTAAATTTAACTGGAAGCGAAATATTGAAGTGCGGGTTAAGAAGGCCTGTGTTGCCTTCTACGCCTGCAGCAAAACCTTCGGCAAAAAGTGGGGACTTCAGTTGAAGATGATTTTATGGACGTACACAGCCGTAGTACGACCAATCTTAACTTATGGTTCGATTGTGTGGTGGCCTGCTCTTAGCAAAGCCTATAATATCGATAAGCTAAAGAAGGTTCAGAGAACAGCTTGCGTGGGCACCACAGGGGCCATGCGCACGTGCCCAACGGACGCCTTAAACGTTATTATGGATCTTCTACCAATCGACCTTTTTATTAAATACATAGTTTCCTGCAGCGCTATTAGGCTGAAGGAATCAAACAGCTGGTTGTCAAAACCTTATGGTCACAGCAACACAGCGAAATTGATTCCCTCAGATATTATCTCGGTAGACACTGACTACTGCACTCCTACTTTGAGCCTTAGTAGGGGTTTTAAGGTCTTTTTCCCATCCAGAGAGGATTGGGAGGATGACATCGTGTCGATAGGTTTCGATACAACCATCTTTACTGACGGCTCAAAGATGGAGTGCGGAGTTGGTTCTGGGATCTTTTCTGAGTCCCTAAATGTAGCTAAATCCTTTAGGCTTCCTGACTTTGCTAGTGTTTTTCAGGCTGAACTGCTGGCAATTAGGGAGGCATGTAAGATTCTTAAACAAAGCCCAAACCAAAACCGAAATGCGGCTATCTTCACAGACAGTCAGGCAGCTATCAAAGCCATTAACTCGGCTACATCCTCATCTAAATTGGTCCAGCAATGTCGCGATGAGCTTGCGAGCCTGAACATTAACCTCGGTATCACCCTGATCTGGGTTCCGGGCCATAGTGGTATCGTGGGAAATGAACGGGCCGACGAGCTAGCCAGGCAAGGATCGGCCCTTCATAGCTCACTTGCGGAAATGGTTAACATTCCTCTTGGTGCTATGAAGGGTAAAATCTTTTCCATCTACCAAAATGAATCAAACCGAAGGTGGAGCAATTTACCCAACTGCATTATATCTAGGAAGATATGGCTCACCTATAATAAAACCCGTACAAACGATCTTCTATGCAGGCCAAGACAAGACATAGCCAGGATTGTTGCGGTTTGTACCGGACATTGGCCCATAGGAGTTCATGCAGAGAAGTTGGGTATCTCTTATAACACCTTTTGCCGTAGTTGCGGCGACCAAAGAGAAAGTGAAACGATAATCCATTTCCTCTGCAAATGTCCTGCCTTGGCAAGCACTAGAATGAAATGCTTTGGGAAAGCATTCTTTCACGAACTGGATGAGCTATCTGAGACAAAGATTAGAGACCTAATCTCTTTTCTCAATGCGACAAAATGGCTCTAATTTAATCGCTATAAATCTTCTCCTTTCTTTCACAGGTCAAACTAGTTTTGGTATCAAAACGGCGCACTACAGCGCTAATTGGATCTCAGGCTAGGTCTGCCCTGAGATCGCCATTTCTACCTACCTACCTACACCTAGCGAACTTTTCAAATCATTTACCAATATTAGTCTCATGTGAGTTCTTTTCAGAAAAAAATAATAGAGAATTTGAAGAATCTCGAATTAGCAATAAATTAAGATGGGTTGAAAACAAGGCTGGTGTGTATAGACGAAACTTAAGTCAACTTATACGCTATGCTGATGGTCTGTTATCAGAATGTATAGAATCTGTTACAGTTTCTATTTTTGAACAAATAAGAAAATCAGCAACGCACAGATTTCGTCCTACAACACTGATACCAAAATCGAAGTGGTATGACGATGAATGTAAGAAATGTAGGGAAAAGTCTTTCACTTACCTAAAATTGTTTAGACAATCTAACAACAAAACTCACAGAGGAAATTACCTTGAACAGAATAAAATATATAAAGATTTGTGTAGACGGAAAAAGCAATTATATTAAATCAAAGCGGCTGGGAAACTTGTAGACTGTAAAGACTCAAAGTCATTCTGGTACAATGTACGGATTTTGGGAGGTCGCAGCAAGTCATCGTCTTTAATTATTAGTGTTGACGACTTGGCCACATACTTTAAGGGTTTACTACTGCCAGATCCTGACCAAAATTCCATCAGTTTTGCCCTGCAAAATGTTTCAATCGATGAGCTAGACTCTCCTTTTACCATGGTGGAGATTGTTGGCATCTCTAAGCAGAATGAAAAATAACAAAGCAGCGGGTTTGGATGGCATTCTTATCGAATTCTATAAGAATTCAACTCCTGAATTTCTCGAGCGTGTGTTGGGGTTATTAAACAAAATGTTTACAGAAGAGAAATTTCCTACCTACTTTCGTTTGGCTACAATATTTCCTATATTTAAAAAGGGTAATCCGAGTTCACCAGAAAATTATAGAGGCATTTCAGTTCTGAGTTCACTAAGAAAACTGTTTGCACAAATGTTGTACCTTAGGCTTGTGAATTGAATTGAAAGAAATAATTTGATAAGTCGATATCAGGCTGGTTTCCGGGCGGGCCTTTCAACGATTGATCAAATTTTTGCTCTTACGAGCGTCGCCAGGCGTTTTATCGACAAAAAGAAGCCCCTAAACACTTTTTTCGTCAACTTTAAAGCTGCTTTTGATACCATCAACAGAAGATCACTTTTATTATAAGCTAGCAGTTATTGGTCTTTCAACCAAATTTATTCGGATTTATGAACAACTTTTATTAAACACGTGTGCAATGGTTTGTAATGGTATGTCTATGTCAAAATCCTTTAAAACCGAAACAGGTGTTCCACAAGGCTGTATATTGAGTCCGCTGATGTTCGCTCTTTTTATCAATGATATTGAAAATAAATTACCGGGAGGCGTCAACTATGGCGATTTATCTTTGAAGATTTTGCTCTATGCTGATGACCTGGTGGTATTCTCTGATAACCCAGTGACATTGCAGCTTCATATAAATAAACTTAAACAATATTGCGATTCGTGGGATCTCAAAATCAACATTTCTAAATCTATAATTATGATTTTTAAACCTCAAAACCGTTCAGATAATAATGTACGAAATTGAACATTAGATGGTACCACTATTGAAGTTGTCAGCGAGTATAAATATCTTGGTTTTAATATCACTCATAATTTGAATATCAAAAATCATATTAAAGAGAAACTGGTGCTAGCCAAATCAGCTATAAACTCGATGTGGTCAGATTTTTTTTCAAGAAGCTTCGTGGACCCTACATCGAATTTTAAGGTTTTTGAGGCTACCGTGAACAGTTGCTTTTGTTATGGAATTCAAGTGTATGGATACCAATTTCTAGAGGATATGGAAGATATTCAAAGATACTTTTTCAAAAGAATCTTCCGGCTGCCGCTTAGCACGCCTAATTACGCCATATATGTTAAGTCCGGGCTTCCGCAAATATATGTTAGAAATTTAAAGGCTAACGCAGACTATCTTATTAAAGTAATGCATAGACCTGATAGTAATCTGCACAAGCAAATCCTGCTTATAACACTCCATTGTGGATATTCCCCTTTTAGAAATTGACATGCTCTTGCACAGCACATAATTTAGCAATGAATCTAAATGCAAAGAACAAAGAAGAATGGAGAAATACTTTTGACATAGATGCAATTTGTTCATTCTGCAACTCAAACCAAAAAGAAGATGTTTACCATTTTTCAGCAACTTGTCCTATTTTAAAAGAAATCCGTAGACTTCATTTTGATAAAAGCTTCTTTTCGTCGGAAGAATGTTTACGCGTTTTCAACGGGGAGTATGGTTGGAAATTGCTGGTACGCTATGTCTCCCATGCAAATAATTACAGAAATTCTTATTTGAGTCTGTTTTGAAGTATCTACATAAAAAAAAACACGTGTAAGGCATTTTTAGTTATTTTCTTAAATTATTTCTTCTTTATGAAATAAATAAAGTACCGCACTATTATAGCTTAACAACTTCATTGGTTTACAAACGGCGATAATACAAACAGCCATATTATCTCCGGTTAAAATAATAAAAGCGTTAGTACAAGTACTAGACGTAGTAGTAGTCGTTAAGTTAAGAAGCGCTGCTTGATAAGGAAAAAGATCGCCATTGCTGCTTGTACTAAACTCAACAAAAAATTAGTTTGGGGGTACTCACATGATGAGCCTAATTCAATGAATTGGAAACAAGATGTCTCTGGTGATGTAATACAAAATTCTAACAGAAACACATTTTTTTCTTTTTATATTTGTTTTTTAAATCGTGACTTATTAAATTTAAATGCTTATACCTTTTGAACCAAAGGTGATGTTTTATACTTTTTTGAAAAGCTAAAAAATCTAGCAAGTTTTTAAAAACGATAACCAGTATTGTGTAATTTAATAAAAATGTTTCAAAGTTCGATGTAAAAAATTAAGTTTGATAAGAAAATGATTTTAACTATTAATATTTTGCAAAATAGTGCCGAAAATTGAAATTTTTTAAATGCAAAAATATTGAATGTTTTTTTCAAAATTGTAAAATATTAACATATATAAAAACAAAAATCATTTGTGGACAGGGTGATTGAAAAAACGACTAAAAGTAGGTGTTTTTGAAAATTTCATTAAAACAACCGTTAATCGAAAACCGTTGGGACGCGATATAGACAAGTTACCAAATTCTGGTAGGTCATGACTTGACCATTCATGATTTACAGTTTGGACCATTACTTATCGGACACCCTGTATGTATACAAATAATACTTTAGTTGTTATATAGAAATAATGAGAAAACGTAAAATGTTATCTTAAGTAAGGAAGCAAAAAAAACTAGTAGTTTAAATGGGTTTCATAGAAAAAAATTGTTAAAAACAAGAAATAAATAAAAAGATAAAGTAAGTACGTTAGTAATATTTTGTTGTGAATCCTTTAATGTTATGACGGCAGCAAATCGGCGTTGCATGGAGTGATCAAGTCGTTGGCATCGTTTTTAAGGCATTTCCTTCCATGATTTTTCAACCACGACCCATAGCTATTTTAGTGTTATCTTACCGTCTGCGTATCGACGCATAAGGTTTTGTTGTTTTTTTACATTTGGGTGCTAGACGCATTCTTTATAAGAGAGCTTAATGCCAAACTCTATCAAATGGATTTGAAATATCAAATGAAATAATCTTACTCTCTCTTAAACGATGTAAAGATTTGTTCCATTTTTCGGTAAGATAAACTATGAGATCATCATTGGACCTATTGCTATGAAGCCATACTGCCGGTCATTTAGAAGTTTTCGTTCTTCAAGATATTTCGCAGCTGGAATCAAACCATGAAATTTCCTATTCAGGATAGAATTAAGTTTGTAATCATATCTGCGCTGAAATCAACGTCAGTATCAAGGACTATGCTTCCTCTATATTGACTTGGATTCCAGAACCAGTTAAAGTTCCTGAAGAAGTCGTTGAGACCGTTCCAGTTGTCTTTCTCATATTGCCAAACGGTTCTCGTAGTGGTTTAATCTTTTACTGTATGTCAAATTTTTGACATGCTAAATTTGCAGAATGAAACAATGGTGTTGTTGCGGACTGACCTGCAACGACAGGAATTCGAGTGAACTCGAAAACTAACTAAGTCAATTCAGCCAAAATCTCGACATACCTTCCTTTGGGTATTGTTTGACCAGAATAGTGCAGCCACTAAGAATTTTGTAAATTTAAATCGGCCGCAACAATGATCTCACTGTGCGGAAAATGGGATCCAATTATCAAGATAGTGTCGGAAATCGCATCAAATTCGTTGGAAGTCGAATTGCTACTTAATTTGGGCACTAAAAATTCTTAGTCTAAATTTACCATTAGTGTTATGCCTTAATGGCAAATTAAAACTGATCCGCTCCTGAACCCCAAAAAAATGTAACCGCTATTTATCAAGTAATTATTTCACAATATACTTATTGCCAGCACTGTATGATATGTACACATATAACAAGTATTACTTGCCTTGCAGTGGCTAGTGGTGGCTGTTATATCCAGAATAATTTTATGCAACGAAGAATGACGTTGTTGACATCTGATAAAATTTTGCTTACGACATTCAGTAAAATTTTGGGAAAGATCGAATTTACTTTTGTGCAATAAATAAAAACATGTAAAAACGTTACTATAACTTGGTAAAAATTTTCGAGTCAAATATCTTTTTAAAATTTAACATATTGGCTTCAAATTAATTTCACCTTAAAAAATATTGTTGTTACCATTCAGTAAAATTAAGAGTAAAATCCAATTGACACTTTTTTACAAAAAATAAAAACACGAAAACAAAAACTAAAAATTGGTAATAATTGATTTACGACTCAAATATCATTTCAAAAATTAACAACATTGGCTTCAAACTATTTTCATTTTATAGAAAATATAGCTTACGACAGTTTTTTCATAAAAAATAAAATCTACAAAAAATAGTAAAAAAAAACTGGTAAAAATTGATATTTCATTCTCGATATCTCTTGAATAAATGAAAGTTTTGTCTTAAAAATCATTTTATTTCGTGTTAAATTTTGTTGTGAACGTAAGATACTGTTCTTTGAAAAATTTTATCTGTATTTGTTTACATAAGAAATACAAATATTCAAGAAATAACACTAAGATTGCTGAAAATTGGTTTTCGACTACAAATTGGTTAACAAAAATAGAATTTGAAATCAAACTATTTAATATGTATAATATTGTTAGTAATTTTTAGTAAAATTCAACTGACAACTTTAAAAAAACACGAAAATCTATAAAAACAACAAAAAAACTGATAAGAAATGGCTTTCGACTCAAGGATTAGGAGAATAAGGAATATATATTCTTGCTTCAGAAAGTAAGCATAAATACTCTACATCTAAACGTGAAAGGTCTCTAGAGGGGGCCACACCTACAAAAAAGCGGTCTTGTGTGCACAACACCAGCGCTCCCCTCGATCCAACTAACAGTCCAAGTTTTAGCGACGTCTATAGTGATAGTTATGGAACAATCCCCTCTGATCCGTGGCAGTTGGTCAAAGTAAAGCTTTAGGGTGACTTTTTAAGAGAGATTTAATGACCACTTCCATCCAAAAACTATTGGGGTTGGTCATGTCAAACTCATGGTTTGTGGCGATCAGAGGTCTTGTGACATGTATGTAAAAACTTGCTGTCAGCTGGTTAGGTGAAATTTGGACAGGTGCGCAACTCGAGGTTTTTGTTACGGAAGAAACCAAGAGCCCACACACGGATTCCAATCGAACCAGGTATCGAGGACATTCTCGGAATGAACAAAGTCTGACATCCTTCCCTGCCGACTTATAACTGGAAGGCCACTAAGGTCGAGGAAGTAAGGGGTCTTTATATGAGTGCCATTGTGGTGTTTAATACAAAATCTCCTACTCCTCTAGCGCTGACCAAACGTTCGATTCGAAATGGGCTGAGATGAACACACTACGTGTGTACAAAATAGATGAGCTTGTCGCAGATAGCTAGCCTCCACTCCACACCTACTTGAAGGCGAACTCGAGGTTGGAAGGCCTGGGACGCCATCTTCCTTCCCACCAGAGTTTAGTGATGTACCCATGGCCTCTCCGATCACGACTTGACCTTCTACAAATGTTGGCAACAGTCAGACCTATATAAAGAGTGAAGACTACTTGTACATGGTTCTATTTAGTGAAGACGAATTTCTGGGTTCATCCTCAGACTCAGAAGATCAAAACAAGACCTTGATTAAAGTTGATTTGCCTAATTGAAGCCAAAATGCTGCAGTCAGTACAGATTAATCTCCAACACTCCATAAAAGCTTCGGGATCACTTCTTCTTCCTCTGGCCAGAAACGGGAAAGACACTTCGATCTAAGAGTCATGTATTGTAAGATTCATTATTCGAGGACTCAAGGCTCTTGGGTATTATTATTTGCACTTCATAATTTCAGTGACAGATATACCCTTCAAAGCTAGGCTGGAAACAGCCAAAGAAAAATACTGGCTAGTGTCAGCGAAGCTTGGATATGACTACCTTGGCCCTCTTCCTGAATCCTGAGAATCATCACTGAAGCGGAACGACAAAGATCAGCATAATCATTGGGAGCGATGTAAACGCTCATCACACTGTATGGGGGAGTACAGACAGATTACATCCTTGATTTTGGAAATTAGCCTACCTTTATTACTAAAACTCGACAAGAATCTTGGACTGGAAATTATCCAAAGAACACTCGTTCTCTGCTCATAGATATATCCAATTCAATATCAATGTGGATGAAAACCCTAGTCCATTGATATTTCAAAACTATCGGAACACTGAGTGAGCTTCATACAAGAACGTACTACTAAGTTTAATAAACCCCGAACTATTTAGTCCTTTCTTTAACGCTAGTAAATTTAATAGTAAGGTCAATGACCTTATCTTGGCTACTTGTCCACTTATACTCATAAGAGAAAAAAGTAAACCACAATGCTGGGCCTCAAAGCTAGACTCGTTTAGAAGAGAATGTAACACAAGACTAGCTTCTCACTGGGATTCTTACATAGAATCCCTAAGTAGTTATGAGAAGGCACTAAGGAAATCTAAGCGATCTTCCTGGCGGTCCTTCTGTGGCCTCTCAACATCTTCGAACTATTTAAATATATAGGACCAGATGGCATAATACCAGCCGAACTACAAAAAGCCTCGGACATAATTGCACCAATCCTTGAGGCAATTTTTAACAGCTGTTTATATTTGACATCTGTCTTTTTCTCAACATGTCTACTGTAAAGCCAAAACGGCGTTACACACCTTAGTACACACCATCGAATACGACTTCCATCATAGAGAGTTCACTATGGTTTGGTTGTTTTTCTTGACATCGAAGGTGCTTTTAACAACTTGGACACATCTGCAATCGCATCTGCACTAACATCTCTGAACGTTGAGAGTTCGCTTGGGGAGTTAATTCATTTAATGCTGACTAGGAGAATATTTAACTCAAAACTGGGCACAAATACTTGGGGCTGATCGGTGTGGACTGGGTTTCAACACGCACAAAACCGAATTAGTCCTTTCTTCTAGGAAATACAAAATTCCATACATTAACCCTCCCTATTTTAAAGGAATCCAAGTAAAGTTCTCAGACAAGGCTAAGTACCTGGGTCTTATTTAAAACAAAAAACTAAATTGGAAACGCAATATACAAGAGAAAGTCCAAAAAGCTACTGTCGTTATCTTTTCTTGCAAAAATGCATAAAAGCTATTGGTAATAAATGGGGCTTACAACCCCGAATTAATTAGTGGTGTGGCAGTATGGTGGATTGCTTTAGAAAAAGCTTTAAACCACGACAAACTAAATAAAGTCCAACGTTCAGCTTGCCTGTGTATAAGCGGATCACTTCGCACTATCCCATCTGCGGCACTGGATAACCTGCTCTACTTAACACCTCTTGATAAACTCAGCAAATAGCTGCAAGCTCTGCTATTCGCCTCAAAGCTTCATCGCCGTGGGTGGACAACGACATTGGCCACTCCGTAATTCTTAAGTATTTAGAATCAATTTCCAATTGCACAGACTACACCATCCCCCAACTGCAAATCGACATAAACTTCCAGATTTCTATACCTTTCAGATTCTTCTGAGAGGAAATTGCATTCCTAGAAGACGAGTTAGTCCACTTTTACAAAGATGGATCAAAACCAATGAAGGGGGTTGGGGTGTGTACTCTGAACGACTGAAATTAAGTTTTGCATTCCACCTTTCAATTATTGTAACGTGTTCCAGGTAAAACTTTGGTTTGGGCGATAAAAGAAGTCTTATCCTGGCTTAATGAAAACGTGATAACAACATCCGATATCTGTATTCAAATCTCTGGAATATATCTTTACAAACTCTATAACAGTAAATAACTGTCGATCATCTCTAATGGAGATGGCACAACAGTTTAATATTCGTTTTTGCTGGGTCCCAAGCCATAGAGAAATGCGTGTGTACGTCCGAACGTTCGTGAAGATTTTTTCGTAGTCCATATCTTAAGAACCAGTAAAGATATCGACTTCAAATAAATTTTGCTATATAATGAATGAGATAATGATGCAGAAGACACTCTCAAAAAAATTGAGTTGGTGGGTTTTTACCATACAAAATTTTGGTGAACCCAAAATATCTCAAAAACCAATAATGCAAGTGACTTGAATAAAATTTTATATTGTACATTGTGACGTGGTACAAAACTAATAAAATGTTAAAAAAAATCAACTAACGGTTTTTTTAATAAATCAAAAGAAGTGAAAAAAAAAAATAATTGTGAACTCGAATATTTTCGAACAAAAAATAATCGTATCTCCAAAATAATTTTATATGTTATTACAAAAAAAAACATTACTAAAAGTTGGTAAAAATTGATTTTCAACTCAATTATCTTTTCAAAAATTTAAGATATTGACATCAAAATTCAAACTAATGTCATCGTATAAGAAATATTGGTTTTAATATTGAGAAACATTTTGGGAAAGATAAAATTGACACTTTTAACACACATACATATGTATAAAGAACACAGAACATTATGAATATTTTGTTAGAGTTTTAACCAAGACAAATCGGCAGATTGTTACACTTTTTGTTGCACTATATTGTGTTAACCGCGAAGGGGTATTTTATTATTTAATATTAATTTATTAAAACAAATTATCACAAAATAAACTGACGACGCGACGGCGGCGGCTGCGTTTAAATTTAATATTTATTTTTGGGAAACCGTGGGGTTGAAGATCCCTGGATTAAAACCCAAAATGTTTTCCAAAACAAAAGTTTAAATTACAAATGATTGAAACTTAAATTAAATAAAGTAAAACAAATAGCAAACAAAAAAATGGGCTTTTAATACCGGACGCGTCCCGACGTTTATGTATATATTTCAAAAGAACAAAGAAATAACTACTTATCTTTTCCTTCCTATTTTCCTCTTTTCACAAGCCTCACACCTCGATCCTCGAATCTCCAATTTTCTTTTTATTCTTTCTTCGATTTCCTCAATATCTTCCTTCTCGATTTCCTTTCCTCTTTTCAAAATCCCTCGAACACTTTTTCTATCTTTTTTTTTCAGTCTTAATCTTCTCTAACTCAGATCTATATCCTTCCTCCCTCGTCCCACACAAGAATTCGTTTTCGTGATTGTCGGTCACGACATCACGGCTTCCTGGAAGCTTTACGCTCATCAGGAAAGCCGCCGTTATTGACTCTCAGCGAAACTTTAGTTTCACACACACAAACACGCTTTCGACAAGTTGTTGGATGAGTTTCCAAAACTTGCCGAAACGTAATTTACGAGTTAAGACCCCTTCTCTACTATTCTTATTTTTCAAGGAAGATTAAAGAAAAACAAAAATCGAGAAGAAGTCTCAACTAGGCATTTTCCTATTGCTACTAATTGTACGCGCGAGGTTCGAGGTGTGAATTTGTACAAACGATTTTCTCTTGGTTAAGCGATTTTAAAACGCGGCGTTGAATTTACGTTACGAATTAAAACTTTAAAATAAAAAATATGTTGTTGTTGCTGTTTAAGTAAAGGTCCGCCTGACCTCATACTTCTTCGGCTCATCCGCCGGCATTTTCGACCTTGTCGAAAGAACTCGGTCTTGTTCTCGATCTCGATCACCTGCTTTTGTTGCTTTTGCAAAATAAAGGCTAGGTACACCTGTGGCTGATGAGACCATGGTTGCCCTCAACTTTGCCGATATTTTGCAGCCACAACTAGGGAAAAGAAAACAGCCAAAGACCGGTTTTTGTTACGGTAAAATTTACCGTAACAAGATGGGATGTGGGTGGGTGTGGGCTAATGCGGGCCGAATCGCAGCCCCTCCTTATATTTAACACCGAGGTAGATAAAATTGCATTAAAATTGCTATGCTAACGGCTTTTCCATTCAAAGTTATTACGAACCTGTTCATACATCTAAATAATTTAGTGTTGCTCGGAACATATAAGGCTAATGACATTTATATACTTATACAAAGATTTGTTTGTTATTAAAAAGTTAATAAAGTTTCACTTTCACTTCGAAGCCAGGCCCAACATTTTAGATAACCTATTGCTTAGCACTTTACTAGCAAGCAAATCTATAAAAAGTGAAATGCTAATCCCATTTTTATTGAAAACTGTGCATCACCTTATAAAAATGTACTTAAGTAGGGATTATTTCTGAAAAGATTGAGAAGCTTGAAAAAATGGTGGAAATGCAGGAAACGGTTATTCAAAAACAAGAAGCTATATGCTTGAGGAAAAATAATGTGATTGTGTTTAAGGTAGAAGAAACGGAAAAAAATGAGGAAGAACTCAAAAGTTTAGTTATTATTATTATTAGTTATTATTATTATTAAAATCTTAAATAATAGTAATGAAGATTTTAAATTAATTTCAAACGATATTGAAAATTGCTCGCGTTTAGGGAAATCCTCCGAAGAGAAGAATAGACCAATACGTGTAACGTTTAAGAGCTTTGACAAAAAACACAAAATACTCATATAAAAAAAAATATTCTCAAAATATAGCATCGCAGAGGATCTACCTAAATCTCTCCTTGAGGCAAGAAAACCACTCGTGCCTAAGCTTTTAGAATTCAAAAAACAGGGCAAAAGAGCATATTTTAAGCTAGATGAATTAGTAGTAGAAGGGAAAGTTTGGAAAGAAAACGCAGAATATGATCCAGAAAATCCTAGAAAAAGAAGTCGCTCTACCGAGAGCTCCCCACCGCAACAAATAATAGTTAAAAACAACAATGACAGCAAAATAAAAACAACCATAATTGGATCTACGGAATTGAATCCAACAAAACAACCCAGAAACCCAATAAGAAAGTTTCTTACACAACAAAACTCTAATGAATACCTTAATAAAACACTTACACCAACGACTAGTCAAAATAATGACCCTAGCTATAGCAAACATAACAACTTGGAATAGCAAACAATGCAACAAGAACAGCACCAACAACACCAACAACAAAATTACCTGCACCAACATCAACAGCAACAACAACCATGCCAACAACAACAACAACAGCAGGACCAACAACATCAACAAAACCAACTACAACAAAAACAACAACAACAACACCATCAACAACAACAACATCCACAACAACAACAACACGGACAAACACTCCAACAACAAAAACAACGGCATGAACATCAACAACAACATCACCAACAACATCAGTCACAAAAACACCAGCAGCACCAACAACAGCAACAGGAACAACAACACCATCAAAAACAACATAACCAGAACAAACAACACCAACAACAACAGCCACAACAACAACAATACAAAGAGCAACAGCAGCACCAACAACTCCAACAAAAGCAACAACAACACCAACAACAACATACACAACAGCAGCAACAACAAAAAAAGCAGCAACAACAACAACACCAGCAACAACAACAACAGCACCAACAATACCAACAACAAAATCATCACCAACAACCAGAACTATATCATCAACAAAAGCAGCAGCTCCAACAACACCAACAACAACAGCCGCAACAGGAATCAGTGTCTGTTCTTTCTGTAATTTTAAAAATGTGGCGTATAATGTAGGTGGTTTTAACAACAAATTAATATTCCCGGGGTTTTTTGAGTATCTATATAGTTTTGATATTATCTGTCTATTAGAAACTCATGTAGAAGAGTACAAAATAGTAGAATTCAGAAATTACTTTCCCTCTTACGAATGTGCATGGACCCTGCAAAAAGAATTTCCAGCAAGGGAAGAGCTAGCGGTGGTAATCTTATTGCAATAAAGAAAGAGATGTATAGAATTTTCAAAATAAACAAAATTGAAGAAATTATGTATATAGAAGTCAAAAGTCAGGGTAATATTTTTTATATTGTTCCTCTCTATCTTAATTACAACTATTGGGAACGAGATTTTGAATCGGTGTATGACTGTCTTTGCTGTTTGAAATCACAAAACTTGTTGATCATTGGAGATTTAAATGCAAGGACAGCGGCTGAAGAATCGGAAATAGCGATAACAGATCATAAACGTCAATCGAAAGACAAAAAAAGTGAACGGAGAGGGTCGAAAGATCATAGAATTAGCAAACGAATTTGGTCTGAGCATATTAAATGGAGCTTCTGAAGGAGACATCGAGGGTGAATATACATTTGTCGGGGAACTGGGTAGTTCTGTTATTGATTATGGCATCTTGGGTGGCGACTGGTGGACATTTTTCGAATATTTTAAGGTAGGAAAGGAAACATTTTCCGATCATCTGCCAATAACGATAAAAATTCAAAACAACAAATCCTGCAGTACTCGAGCAGCTAGAAATAGGTTCGAGGAAAAATAATGTAATTGGGTTTAAGGTAGAAGAAACGGATAAAAAATGAGGAAGAATTCAAAAGTTTAGTTATTATTATTATTAGTTATTATTATTACTAAAATCTTAAATAATAGTAAGGAAGATTTTAAATTAATTTCAAACGATATTGAAAATTGCTTGCGTTTAGGGAAATCCTCCGAAGAGAAGAATAGACCCATACGTGTAACGTTTAAGAGCTTTGACAAAAAACACAAAATACTCATATAAAAAAAAATATTCTCACAATATAGCATCGCAGAGGATCTACCTAAATCTCTCCTTGAGGCAAGAAAACCACTCGTGCCTAAGCTTTTAGAATTCAAAAAACAGGGCAAAAGAGCATATTTTAAGCTAGATGAATTAGTAGTAGAAGGGAAAGTTTGGAAAGAAAACGCAGAATATGATCCAGAAAATCCTAGAAAAAGAAGTCGCTCTACGGAGAGCTCCCCACCGCAACAAATAATAGTTAAAAACAACAATGACAGCAAAATAAAAACAACCATAATTGGATCTACGGAATTGAATCCTGTGAATTCTGTTATTGATTATGGCATCTTGGGTGGCGACTGGTGGACATTTTTCGAATATTTTAAGGTAGGAAAGGAAACATTTTCCGATCATCTGCCAATAACGATAAAAATTCAAAACAACAAATCCTGCAGTACTCGAGCAGACGCTCGTGATCTGGGTAATAAAATCCTCAAATGGAACAAAAATAAAAAAGAGGAATATAAAACAACAATGGATGCCCTGCTTCAAACAAAACAAAATGGATCAATTGCAAATTATTTGCCTTTATGTGATCTCGAATCAATCGACATAAAATCGGCGACATCAATTCCCAAATCAGGTGCACTCTATAAGAAATCCGCATGGTAAGATCGTGAATGCGAAAAACTTAGAAAAAAGGCTTTAGCCTTGCTCAACTTGTTAAGAAAAAATGAATCTCAGATTATTTGGAAGCAAATAAGCACTATAAAGAGACTGTAAAAATAAAAAAGCGAGCTCATGAAGAAAAATTGGCATGTGAACTAAGTCAAAGCAAGGATGCAAAAGAATTTTGGTCTTTATCTAGAAAACTGTCTGGTAATTACCAATCAAAAGAACAAGTTTCGATTCCCTTGGAAAGCTTACGACTCCATTTTGAATCTCTATTATACCAAACGGAGCAAATTACGTGGAGTTTTGCACAGCCCAATATTGTGGATGATCTTTTAGATAATGAAATTAGATTTGAAGAAGTCGAATTGGTACTTCATTCCTTAAGAGATGGCAAAGCATCAGGACCTGACGGCATACCGGCCGAATTCTACAAATATAGCTCCCAAACTTTCAAAGAGAACTTCGCAAAAGCATTCGACATCATATTTAACTTCGGAACATTACCTGATCAGTTTTATGAGTCCTTGATATTACCAATATACAAAAAAGGTGACAGCTCAAATCCAGCCAATTATAGGGGGATCACTTTGTTGAACTCGGCGCTAAAACCTTATACAACATTATTATACAAAAGACTCGAAGAGTGGGTTTCCGTGAACGAAAAACTCAGCGAGTTTCAAGCTGGCTTCCGCTCTGGTTCCTCTACTGTCGATAACATTTTCATCTTAACTTCAGTAGCGCAAATGAAAATAGACCATAATATAAAGCTCTATACTTTCTTTGTCGATTTTAGGGCTGCATTTGACATGATAAATCGAAATGCAATGTTTTACAAGCTGTACAATTTAGGAATATCTACAAAATTCGTACGTGCATTAATAAAACTTTATCAGCAAACAACAGCAAATATAGGCAATGGTAAAGACCGATCAGAAAGACTGATTGCAAACCGAGGTGTCAAACAAGGCTGCAACCTCAGCCCCTTACTGTTCGCACTCTTTCTCGATGACCTTGTGGAATGGCTTACATGTGGGGTTGGTATTGACAACACAAAGGTAAAGGTTATCATGTACGCGGATGACATAGTCATTCTTGCCGAATCACTATCTTCATTGGAACTGTTGATAAACAAGCTCTATCAGTATTGCTTAATATGGGGTCTGGATGTAAATGTGGAAAAATCAAAGGTTATGATTTTCCAAAAAGGGTCCGGAAGAATTGCAAGCGGTGAAAAATGGAAATATTACGAACGTAAGCTAGAAGTAGTAAAAAAATATACCCATCTCGGAATGGAATTATTGTTCAATTTAAAAATGGAAAACCACCTAAAAAATAAAGTAGATAAGGCGACAATTTAATAACTATCAGCTCCAAATATAGTGTATTTAATGCTACAGCCAAATCTATTATGTTTTATGGTGCACAAGTTTGGGGGATAGAACGACATGAGGAAACTGAAAGCCTGCTGCGGTTATTTCTAAGGAAAATCTTTTACCTTCCATTAAACACGCCAAAATATATGTATCACCTGGAGTCGGGGTTGCCAACAATGTTTATTTCTGCTCTTAAACTACATGCAGATTATTTATTCAGGGTGATAAATATTGAAGAATCAAGACTTCCGAAGAAGATTCTTAAGTATGCACTGAAAAAGAAAACTCTCTTCGTCAAAAATTGGGTTAAACTTGCCGGAAACTGTGGAATAAAGATTAACTTGTCAGAAGCTAACTCAAACCAGTGGAAAAAGATCTTTTATGAAATAATCCAGCTGACTGATGAAAATGAAAGATATGCCTTTATCGAAAAAGCTCGCAGTTCAACAGAGCGAAAGTATTATTCATTAATCAATTACAATCTTAATGAAAATAACTACTTTAAAAGCTGTTTCTCGTGCTTCAACATAGGGACCATCTTCAAAATTAGAGGCGAACTCATCAAATTAAACTTTACTCCACATCGAACGGCGGGGAACTGTAGCAGAGAGAAAAGAACTAATAGAGAGAACCAACTTCGACGGTTGCTCTCTTTTTGCCTACAAGCTGTGATTTGGACACCAACTTGCATATGTATTAACTCCATATAAAAAAAATGTGGGGAACAAATACTTATGCAAGTTTGTGTACATAGTCACCACGAGAGAGAAAAAACTTTTTTCTCTTTTCTCTCTGCTCACCACCTTTGAAAAATGGCGACACCTTTGAAGAATGGCGGATGTAGTCAGCTGTTCAGAGGTGTTCAAAGAAAATTCAAAATTGTGGATGAACAACTTTTTGGTACTCTCATTGTGTTCGTTTGAGAGTAATATCATTCGAATATGAAGTGAAATTAATTACTCTTGTTAGGTGCCAGAACAATGAAGATTTAGAAACAATTCTAAATTTCGCATTTAGATAAATATTAGTTAGCTATTTGAAGCCAGTTGTAATCATTAAGTAAAATAAATTAGGTGGTGTAACAGTCCAATGAGAATTAGGACCTAGAAACGTAAAACTCTGAAAGCACTACAACTATTATTTTTATTATTAGCTGCGTTTATGCGTTTAATTTTCGCTCAGACCGTTGAAAGATGCAAAAAAAACTCAGATTTGTTTCAATTTTCATAGTTTATCGACTTAATTTTGTCTGAAAGCACTACAACTATTATTTTTATTATTAGCTGCGTTTATGCGTTGAATTTTCGCTCAGACCGTTGAAAGATGAAAAAAAAACTCAGATTTGTTTCAATTTTCATAGTTTATCGACTTAATTTTGTCGATGCGAGAGTTGCAGAATGTAAACATGGAACATTGAAAACATTTTTATATACTCATCTCTTTTTTCCATTCCTATTTTATTTGTGTGTGCTCGTTGTTTATTTTCTTTACATTACTCACGACATTTCCAAAATGCTGAAAATAAGTGATTTAAGTAGAGACTAAATAAAAAGACCCTCCACTTGTTACTTCTGTTGCCAATTTTCATTGCATAAGATTTGTGAATAGGTGATAAGCTTTTCTTACTGCTTTCCCCTAAGATAGTGTGTTGCTTTTAAAGGCTTAACTACATAAGCCGAAAAGTACTTTTGTACAAAAGTAAAAATATTTGTATTCTCGCTAGTTCAGTGGTTTTGTGAAAAGAATATACAAATTTGTTCTTCAACCAAAATTTAAGTCTTATGCATCATTTTTATAAGTTTTCCAGTTCTAACTATTTATATCTTATCTTTCAGTTATATAGCGACAACGAAAAATCTGTCAGGGAAAGTTCTAACTACAGTTTTTCTGAAAGTGCATTGTGGCTTATTCATAGATGTTTGCTAAACTTTTTAGGCTATTCATAAATAAATGCAAATCAAAGTTAAGGCACCTGAATAACTATAAGCATAGAAAATGCTGTGTTCAAGTAATTATTATCACAGCCAAATTGTATAATTGATTTTTATGGTGTATAAAAAAGTTGAAAAAGTAATTCATGACAAATAGTTAAGTTAATAGTTAAGGTATTACTATTGAAATAAACAGCATTCATTTATAAAAAACATGTACTCGTTCATATATACAAATAAAGTCTAATCTAAAAAGCCTTAACCTTGTTAAACACTTTCTGCACACATCCTTTCTTGTTTTAGTTGTTCCTACCATCTATCTGTAACTTAGAGAAAAAGAAGAAATTCACCACGAACTACCGGTATAACTTCTTCCGTTATTTATTGACAAACAAAAATGTTTTGCTAGAATTAATTTGAGTTATAGGAGTATTTTTGTAGATATAAAAACGACAAGATGTTAGCAAAATTTAAAAAAAGAAATTCATGAGAATTACAAATATTATAATGAGACTTTAAAAAACATAGCCTTCTTGGCTATCAATAAACAAAAATGAGAAATGTCGCATTTCCCGGAACTGATGTTTTTTTGTGTACTCTTCTCCGAGGTGAAAACATGTATACACCGATACGAATTCAACACGCTATAAAAAATGAGAGTAAGAGGTTTCGAAGGGACGGAGACGAGGAAGTTTGGCTCTCTCGATTAGTGTTTTCTCACTGACTGTAGTTTATGTAATCTGCAAGAGAAGGAAGACATCCTTCATTTTATTGGAGTTTGTCCCGTGCTTAAAGAAATAAGGCGTCACTACTTTGGTAATAATGTTCTACTCATCGAGGAAGTAAAGAGTTATCTAAATGGTTTCGACTGGCAGCTTCTATTCAACTACTATAGTAAGGCCTATGCTTATGGAACAAGGATAATCACCGAAAGTTTTTAATTAGCTATGCAATAATGTATGTTTTAGTTTTAATTAAAATTTTAATTTTTGTCTTAATTAAACTAAAAGTCATTCCGTTTTAACTTAACTAAAAGTCATTCCGTTTTAACTAAACTAAAAGTCATTCCGTTTTAACTAAACTCAAAGTCCACGAAAATTGTTTTAAAAATTGTAATATTACAAATATTTGGCAAAATGTATCAGTTAAAAATCAAATTAATGTTTAAAAATTATAAACGAATTATATCACATAATATTGTATACTACAGACACACGACAAACTTTGTCATGTCTTAATTTATTCATGTTCACTACTCAATACATTATTGTATACAAATTTGTTTTTCATGAATAAAATGTATCTATCTATCTATCTAAATCTACTTATGTGTGCGCGTGTGTACGTACGTCCGTGCATGTCTGTATATCTGTATGTGCGTTTGTCCGTATGTCCATATATTTTTTTTTTTTTATCAAAATCTTAAAGCTATCTTAAAGCTAGACAAAAATTCTTAAAAAAACTAGCGTAAATTTCAAAAACTTAAAAAAAAAATATCTTACTGGCCCTATGCGGGTGCTCTAAGTTAATCCATTATCTTATATCTACTGCCTTTCGGCCTAAGAACAATTTTAATACTAAATAACAAGAACTTAATCTAAAACCAAGAAAATTAAAAAAAAAACTTGGTATCTTTATCATTATTTTTTATTTTATATAAAACTTGAAACTAATTAAAAAAAACCGAAACCCATTATAATACTTAAGCTACTTAAAACTAACCAAAACCAATAATACTACTTAAAAATACTTAAAACTACTTAAACTAGAACAGCCACAGTAAGCTTTTTTTGTTTTTTTGTGTTTTTGTGTTTTTTTATATATATAATTTTGTTTGGTGCCACCCTAACTGTCCCTAACCTAATCCTTAAACCTATGTAAGCCGGCCAAGACCAAACGCCCTAGACAACTTTAAATGACATTCTCAATTTGAAGCCACCAAAACTGGTTCTCCTGCCTCACCCTATCCAATCGGTCCCTATCGGAAACAGTCTTACTGAACCGAAGGCACTCGGCTCCGTCCAGTGCGAGGACGTCTCGACTGTAAAGGAGTCGCCTATCTACAGTTTTACGGCTAACGTGGTAGATTAGCGGAACCGCCTCCCTATCCTGTATCAGCCCTCTATTGTCTAAATAGAGAAAAACTTCGGGCGGAATGTTGAACCATACCGGGCACCCATAGGCAATCATCGGCCGGATAAGGGCCATGTAGCAAATCACCTTCAGCCTGCTGTCAAGACGGCTGCTAAAAACAACCGTTTTGTCAGGGCAAAGGCTCCCCTAGCTCTGGCCAGAGCAGCACTCATATGTCTGTCGAAATACAAGTACTGATCCAACCAGATGCCAAGGTACTTTACTACACTTTTATTCGCCAGTGGCTGTCGATTTGGCCCAACGATCACTAGATTTTTCCAGTTCTTTCTCGTATCCCTTGAGGCTCCATACAGCGGAGTCCTGAACAGAATAGTTTCGCATTTCTGAATGTTGATTTTCAACTTCCAGTCATCGCAATATTGCTGAATCTTGTCGAAGTCACCCTGCAAAAGTGTCTTGATAACCTCAATTTTTGGGGCCGTTCTGTACGCAATAAGGTCGTCGGCGTACACTATTGCCTGAGTCAGACTTGCTATCAGATCACTGGTGTAAATTCTGAATAAGATCGGCGAGTTAACCGCTCCCTGTTGAAGACCATTTTTAATATCAAAGATTTTGGTAGGTGTTACATTGCCAATTTTGACAATGAACCGTCTACCATTAAGCATGTCATAAAGCATATACAACAGTGATTTACTTATGCCAAGTCTGTTTAACTTTAGATGCAGACCCTCTAACCATACGGTGTCGAAGGCCTTCTCCAAGTCAATCAGACAAGCACCCGTACATTGTCTTTTAGATTTGTTCCACTGGATATCAGAAACAAGCTTAGACGCAGCATGAATAGTATCATGTCCCGCCTTAAAGCCCAACTGATTATCCGGAATTATTTTGTTGTTCTCAGCCCACTTGGACAGAGCTCTATTTATAACCTTCTCGAATACCTTACTGATACTTGGCAGCAGACTTATCGACCGGAGATTCGCCGGATTGGAGTTGTCCTTTCCCTTTTTCGGGAGAGGATGTACCACAGCTGTTTTCCAACGGACCGGATAATATGCATTATTCAGAACGTTGTTAAACAGAGTGGTATAAATGTCCACAGCTTCCTGAGATTAATGTCGTAGTAGAATGTTGGATATACCATCGACACCTGCTGACTCCTTTTTCTTTAATGAATTGAAGATGTGCGGGAGCTCTATCTTCGTGACTAATAGGGTATTAGTCCCGTTTTGCCCGGCGATGATGGCATTTGCCAAGTTTTCGTCATTGAACCTGGTAAAACCGAGGTTCTCGGATCGCCACTGCATTATGTCGTTACGCAGGTAGAAATAGTGCTGCAAGGCTCTATTTCCCAGGTTGTGATTAGGGCGAATGCTAGAAATCACCTTGTACACTTGCTGGAAAGCAGCCCCCACCGCCTCTGCTTTCTCCTGCGGATCTTCGACAACAAAGAAGTCATCGTCAAGGAAGGCGTCTCCTGGATCTATTCCTGCTGTCAGAAGTACGTCTCCGTTCTCTGTCGTCCTCTGAAGCTTAAGACAAGGAAGTTAAGGTCGTTTTGATCATTCCTCCTAAAGATCTAGAATTAATGGCCCGAATTTTCTTGTCCCAGTACAAATTAATGTTTAATCGATAGTTTTCTTTGATTAATTTGTTTACGTTTTTTATCGACGACTTCAATGTCCTAACCTCCAGATTGTTTGGGTCAATAAACCTCCGGTGCAAGCGTTAAAGACTTGTCAGAAGTCTACTTTTGTGTCTGTGCAGTGCATTTGTAGTCGCGTTACGGTACAAGTTCGTAGTGTCTCGTTCCTTGTATTTCGGTATAGTTATTTCCATGGTTCGTTGGATTGTCTCGTCCATTTGTTGTAAATATCCGTCAGTCTCGGTATTTGTCAAATTCCTGTCGATTGGTGGGGGTATGTTTCTAGACCGAAGTTCTCTCGCTAAAGCGTTGGTGAAGCGCGGCCAGTGAGTCTTGCTATAATTGTAAGAATGCACCGGCACGTACTCCTCCAACTCCACAAGCTCGTTTGGAAGCCGTATTACGGCGGCGAGTCCGCAGTGGTCACTGTCGTACTCGATCGTCCGTAAACAGTTTCTTGGTCTTTGACCCACAGTGTCAGTTATTGTCAGTCTTGTGTCCATTAGCAAAAGATCCAGATAGACACCGCTCCTTGGGAATGACGGTCTATCAGTAGCCAATAAGTCGAGCATATAATCGGCATTGTACTGGACAATCCAGTTAAATAACTGGTAACGACGAAGATTTTGTATTTGATTTCCCCAATCTGCATGTTTGGCATTTAAATCAATCACCGGCCATGAGATAGAAGTTCTCTTCCGAGTTCAGTTGCAAGCACTGAAAAACTTTTCCGAGCTCTGTTATAAATTGAGCTGGCTGAGATGATTCCGGTGCATAAGACGCGATCGCATACAAACGCTTTCCCTGGTGGAGAGGAATGCACACGATACATGCCTCAAGCAACTGAAGCATGCGTTCTTCACTATTGTATATAACTTTATAACTAATGCCTTTTCGTACGAAAATAGCGACCCCACCCCCTTGTGTAGTTTGGCCGGTCCCTTCGTACGATATTGTAATTGTTGTGCGCCAATTTATGTTTCTGGTTCAGCTTAGTTTCGCTGGCCAAAAATACATCAGGACTTTGGTCTTTCAGCAATTGGAATAAGTTAGCTCTACGTTCGACCCAAATCAGTGAATTTACATTCACAGCAAGGATCCTTAAGGGCCTCTCCGACAGCGCGCCCTTAACCTAAAAATTGTGTAAAGCTTGGCAAAATGGTGTAGATGTGATCTACCCTCTTCGCCTGCTCCCTGATCTGGTTTTGAAGACCTGATAACTGGTCCTGAATGGCCAGCAACAGGCTTCTAATTTCACCCCATTTGCATCCGGAGCTCTCGGCACTAGGGCCGGTTGGGCTGCCTATGGCGCAGGCTGTACCGTAGATTCCCTTCCTGACGCCATTTGGGCGTAGGAAATTTGGGGGTTGACTGGCATTGTTGTGGGAGCAAGCGTAAATGGGCGATCATATTTAGTTGCACTTTTATTTGCTTCAGTTGCTGAAACGCCGGACATCCCCGATAGTTAGCAGGGTGCCCTTCGCCTCGGCAAAGTGCACATTTAAGGAGGGTCATATCGATGACCCTTTCCTTTCCGAGCTTACACTCGTCTGCAATGTGGTTCTCACCACATTTAAAGCAGCGTCGCTGCATTTCGCAGTTTGCTCTAGCGTGGCAGAACCTTTGGCAGCGCATGAATTGAAGCATGTCACGCGCGGTTTCCTTCAAATCAATTTTATAGACATTGATTGGTGGCACATTTTCTTTTCTTGGCTTCGCCTGTGACTGCTGCTGTTGCCTCGGCTGCTGCTGCTGGCTCTGCAGATTCTGCTCCTGTTGTTGTTGTTTCTGCTGCTGTTGTCGTGACGGCTGCTGTGGACCCTGTTGCTGTTGCTTTGGCTGCTGCTTTTTTTTCTGCAGTTGTTTTGGCTGCTGCTTAGCCTGCTCTTGTTGGGGGTGTTTTTTTGCCTTTTGCATCCCTCCATTTCTATTTGTTGGCTGCGGCCGTGCTTGAACAGCCTGCTCTTCTTTACGCCTGCGGGCCTCTTGTTTATCTTTAAGTGCCTGTAACAGGGGGCCAATTGTGCTTGCAAGCTAGCGATCTGCGCTTCAATGGTGCGCTCTTCTTCCTCTTCTGGGGACTCGAGAGTCCCGCAAGCTGGCCGCTCTCATACGTGGTGTATAGTCCCTCGCCACCATCGGGCATGTAAATTAGCTCCTCTTTATCCGATGACGAGGAACTATCGTGTTGGTTTTGCTTATTTGCTGCTGCTAAAGTTGGCCGTTGACCGCCGTCCCCTTTCTTTCAGCTGGCAGCTCAGCTGAGGTGATGGAGCGACGCTTTTCCACGTTAGGCTCACTCTGTATGCGCCTCCTCTTCACTGGTTGTGCGGCTGGTGGTGTCATCACCTTCAAGTCTTTGGTTGGCCCGGCTACATCGCCTGTTGCCTCCACCGTTGTTGTTGGCGCTGTCGGCTGTTTACCAGCTGCTGTAGTTGGTTTAGCTGTTGTTTTGCCGCTAGTTGAAGCTGTTGCTTTTAAAATTAAAATGTTTGTCCCCGACTGGGACTCGAACCCACGAACCTCGGGTTGAGATTCAGCCACCACTACCTCTGTGCTATAGGCACTACTAATAATTTGGTTTACTTTGTTTGTTTTGTCACTCACGATTTAAATTTCGGTGAAGCCGATGCGGTGTTGACGCTTCTACAGTTCGCGATCGACTGTATGTCCGTATGTCCGAATGTCCGTATGTCCGTATGTCCGTATGTCCGTATGTCCGTATGTCCGTAACTCCGTATGTCGGTACCGTATGTCCGTATGTGCGTGTCCGTATGTACGTACACATTCGGGATACCATTTTTCGTCATCCATATCTCAAGAACCAATAAAGATATCGGCTTCAAATAATAGTAGGGGAGCCCAAGAAGGGATTTTGGGATTTACTAAAGCGCGGCAGATTAATATACAGGGAGGTACCCAGTACCCCATTGAATACCTCCACCAAGTATTAGCCCTGTATATGTGGCCGCGCGTCAAGGATAAAGGATCAGATTAGTGAAAAAAAAATTGATCATCTTCTGAAATTCTCGAGCGCGTCAAATTAAGGTAGGCTAAGTTAGTTATATGCTAAAAAGTGTATATTCCACTAATCTGACAATTTTCGATTGACGATGAGAAATAGGTGGGTTACAAACTTGTAAAAAAAAACGTCATCTTGACTTTCTCGAGCGTGGCTAATTTTTTTTTTATTTCGAAGGCAATAATTCAACGTTCTTAAATAATATATAATCTGACGATTTCTGTAAGCCGAAGTAAGGAAAAATAAACGATAAAGTTTAATGCGTGCAGGTACATGATGCCGGCATTCCCCTTCCTGCGTACGATAACTCAGGCGACAAGATATTATAACGGATTTTTTAAGAACAGTAAAAAACAAGCATTTTTTACTATGGGAGGGGGGGTCTATCTCCCCCGTTTTGGCAGGAGGGGCAATTTAAAAAAAAATATTACTTAAAATGGAAACAAATACTTAAAAAATAACGGTAATACTTACAATTAAGTATTATACATATTTTTAAAGCCAACATTCTGTTCTATTAGTCAGTTTTTAAATAAAGTCAAAACTATGCATAGTTCTTGAAAAATTTTATTTTAAACTCAAATTTTGAGTAAAAAAAAGTTAAAAAAAGGTTTAAAGTGTAATTTTTCAATACTTCAAGATTATCTACTATTGTTTTTAATTTAGAATTTATTGCTCTTATTTGTTTTTGATCAAAAACTGAAAACTAGATGATTTTATGTCTCTTAGTTTTTGAGAAAATTGAAAATAACCACAACTACTATTTTAATTTAATTCTTTTTTTTTTTGCTTCAGTGGTCTTATTTTGATAGTAATATTAGTAGGTGTGAGTTTGGGTGTATGCAACAATGGGGTGTGTGCGAGTTTGGGTGTATGCCACACCGAGGTGTGTATGGGGGGCATGCTGCCCCCTGCAACCCCCCTGCTTGGGGACACTATAGGATTTGGGGTGCGTGCGAGGTATGTGCAAGGTGGGGAGGGTGAAAGGTGCGGTGGATGCAAGATGGGGTGTATGCAAAGTTTCTTTTCGTTTTATACTTCGTTTAATACTCTCATGATTTCTTGTTTCAGATACACAATCTGAGGATGAAATTGAGCCAGAAGAGGAAGATGATTCTACCGACGAAGATGATGATTGAAAAAATGATTCTCAAAAAAATGTATATTCTTTATACTTATGTATCTTTATACTCATAAATAAAAGTTTTGTACTTCAAAGAATATATACTGTTTTCTTTGCATGCTATTTTTTTAGCTCTTCAATTTGTTTAGTTAAAAGATTTGAAAAAATACAAACAAAAATTCTTGCCATTGTCAGATTAGGCGAATCCCTCCAGATAATCGTCAGATTAAGAGACAGCACGTTTAGGGTATATAAATGAATTATATAATATATATGTACATATATCAAAATTTTACGCGCTCGAGTATTTCAAAATGGCGATATTTTTGCAAATTCTAATAATGGCGGCGAGTTTGGGTCACATCCAAATCGTCAGATTATTACATAAGAGCCTTCTTTTAGGTTCACTTAACATCCCCTTTGAAAATCTGACGCGCTCGATTACATTTTTTTTTCCGCTTTCAACCATTACGTACGACCACCACCCCCATCATGGAAACAATCAGATTAACATACGTATATTTTCAAAAATACGTAGGACATGGATGCTATTAATATCTGACGCGCTCGAGTATGTCCATGCAACTGTTTTTTTTTACATTTTTGAAAATTTATAGCCGCTCCTCCCACCGATGAAAGTGTATATATGATATGACATTTTTTTCTTCTTATCATCTAAGCATCGTAATCCAATAGGTCTCTTTGACGCTCGAGTAAATCCCGATTTAGCACCCTGGGCTCCCCCACTATAAGTTTTGTTTTACAGATAAAAACATTGAAAGATGCATAAAGGACTTGCAAAAAAATTGATTGTGTAGTTTTTCTAAAAAAAGTAAAAGTTTTGGTTGGCCCTAAATATCTCAGACACCAATAACGCTGGTTACTTCAATTAAATTTTTTATTATGTGACGTGATACCAAATTATAGTATAATTTAAAATTCAAAAAAACTGAACCAAAAGGATATTACCTCCGGAATAATTTTATGCAACGAACCTAAAAAAAACACTGCTTAAAGTTGGTAATAGTTGATTTTCGACTCTAATTTCTTTTCAAAACTTAAAGATATTACCAACAAACTAATTTTATTTGATACGATATTAATTTTAAAATTTATCAACATTTTTACTAGTCAAAATTGGTAAAAACTGATGTTCGATTCGAATATTCGTGGATAGATAAAGGTATTGCTCTAAAAATTATTTTATTCTTTGCAAAATTTTGTTGTTAACGTAAAAAATATTTTTAGAGAAATCCAGTTAGTATATTTTTTTATATAAGAAATAAAAACTTTCAAAAAATTGATAATAAATGTTTTTTTCAAAACATCAGCAACAAAAACCCATATTAATATCAAAATTATTTTATGATGTGGAAAACATTGTTGTAGATTATTTTTTATTACAAACCTACAAAACAACAGAAAACAGTTAAAAAAAAATGGTTTCCCACTCAAGTATTAAGAGAATATAGAAAATTATTGACTCAGCAAAATCGACAGACGGCCACGGATCGGAAGTTATCAGTGTGGGTCGCACTTCAGCCACTTTGTAAGTTTTGAATGTATATTTTCCCCTACTAAAAATGCGTATAGAAGTTACTTACAAAATATAAATTGTAACATAGAAAACTTAAGAAAGAATGAAACAATCTTAACATACCTCTCTCAAATTTGGGGGAATATGCTCATTCCTCTCATTAATAAATTGATTAAATATGGTTTTCGATTTTTTGATAACATCACCATCTTCCCATAAAACCAAGGCCAATAAAACTCCAGGTCGCACCATTCTAAATGAATACTATAAAATTTAATCAAATTGAAATTAATATCTAAGCAATCTTACTTGGTCTCGATATCCCCTTCATCCAAATATCCAATTCGTTCTATTATTGATGAAAACTGTAACTTAATAAACTCTGAGAGCATTAAAAAGCATTCGGAGTATTTGAGAATTCTTCGCCAATTTTCTAAATGCCTAACGGCCAAAGTAATTGGTCCCCATTTTGTTTCATTTTGAAGATATGGAATCATATTCAGAATAATTTCGCATGATAATAAATTAGCATGGCAAAGTGTAAATCCATCAGAGAGTACTCCAACTCGGTCCTAATAATTCATAGGTAATATTAAAAAGAAAATCCATGATCTTTAAAACAAATGTTTTCATCCAATACCTCTGGACTTAACTGGTTATGATCTTTAACCAACACTTCAATTATTTTATGCCAGTTTCCTTCATCATACAAAACTCTGTAGAAGCTGCTTTGTCCAGAATTCAATTTGATCCACTTTACACCATCAGCAACTTGAAACGAAACTTAAAAAATACAAATGAACATCTACAAGTCACTATTGTTTTTTTCTTTTAGGTGGTTCCCATTTAAAATTAACCCATAGTAATAAATAAACTAATAAAATGAAACGAAATTAAATTACATAAAATTAAATTAAATTAAATTAAACAAAATAAAATAAAATAAAATAAAATAAAATAAAATTAAAATTAATTAAATTAAATTAAATTAAATTAAATTAAATTAAATTGAATTAAATTTAATTAAATTAAATTAAATTAAGTTAAATTAAATTAAATTAAATTAAATTAAATTAAATTAAATTAAATTAAATTAAATTAAATTAAATTAAATTAAATTAAATTAAATTAAATTAAATTATATTAAGTTAAATTAAATTAAATTAAATTAAATTAAATTAAATTTAAATTAAATTAAGTTAAATTAAATTAAATTAAATTTAATTAAATTAAATTAAATTAAATTAAATTAAATTAAATTAAATTAAACTAAATTAAATTAAATTTAAATAAAATAAGTTAAATTTAATTAAATTTAATTAAATTACATTAAATTAAATTAAATTAAATTAAATTAAATTAAATTAAATTATACTAAGTTAAATTAAATTAAATTAAATTAAATTAAACTAAATTAAATTAAATTAAATTAAATTAAATTAAATTAAATTAAATTAAATTAAATTAAATTAAATTAAATTAAATGAAATCAAGTTAAATAAAATTAAATTAAATTAAATTAAATTGTGAGGGGTTTTGTATGAAACTTTTATACTTGCAGTTTAAGGCAGCTGCTTGCCGGATTTACAATTGAAAATTTAGAATGAAACAACAACAACTTGTGTGTGCTACCACCAAGTTCATAGGCTGGAGTTATAGCTATTTCACGGGGGCCAACCCGATCATCAGACTCCTTTAGTGGTGCTTAATCGCTTTATGTTCAATTTAATTTTTTGAAGAACTTTTGCCCGAGCTGGGCTTGAACAAGCGACCTAGCGTGTGAGGAGCTAGTGCACTTTTTTTTTTTTTTTTTTTTTCAATTCATTTTTATTAATTCAATCTTAAATCTATCTTAAAGCTAGACAAAAATTCATAAAACTAGCCTAATTAACCATAACTTACAACTAACTTACTGGTCCCATACGGACACTCTAAGTTAAACAATAATACTTAATGCTAATGCCTTTCGGCCCTAAGATCTATTTTAACTTCAATTCAATTTTATTTATTTTTGTATTCATTAGAAAATTTAAAAAAACTAATGTCAATATCCTTTTTTATTTTTACTTAAAAACTACTTAAAATAAAGTCCTTAATATAAAACTTAAAGCTAACTAAAACTACCTATTATACCTATAAACTACTTAAAACTAGAACAACCACAGCAGCAAATCTAACTATCTAACGTTTTTGTTTTTCATATTTTGTCTTTTTTTTGTATTTTTTTTTTTTTATTATTCCATGTTTTTTTTTATTTTTATTTTTTTATTTTATTTTTTTTTGTATTTTTTGTATTTTTTTTTGTATGTTTTTTTTTTTTTGTTTTTTTTTTGTGCCACCATGCCTATTCTACTTAAAACTAAACCCTAAAGCTATAAAACAAGTATGTAAGCCGGCCAAGGCTTAAAACCCCATCCCGACTATTCACTATCAAGTGCCGATTGAAGCCACCAAAACTGGTTCTCCTGCTTCACCCTATCAGTTCGGTCCCGTTCGGACACAGCCCTACTGAACCGAAGGAGCTCTGCTCCGCCTTGTGCCATGACGTCCCGATTGTACAGGAGTCGCCTATCCACGGTTCGTCGTCTGACGTGGTAGATTAACGGAACTGCCAATCTATCCTGTATCAGACCGCATCTATCTAAAAAGAGGAATGCCTCTGGTGGAATGAAGCCGCTCAAGCGTGCACTTTCAAAATATTCGTCGTTCGGGTAGAACGCCCCGAAAATTAAATTGTTGGTCGAAGACATGGCTCTTGCAATGTGACCTCGAACGAGTTTTATCACGAAATTGTCAATTCTGTTGATTCGAGCCCCGTTGTATAGGACCTCGTTGGAATAGTAGTGCACGTAAGAAGATTCGGCTGTTCGATATAAGCCGGTACAGCGTCGTAAACACTGCCGCTCGAACACCCGAAACCTCTCCATCTGGGAAGGGGCAACGTTGAACCACACAGGACAACCATAAACGATCATCGGCCGTATGAGGGCCATATTGCAAATTACCTTCACTCTGGGGTCAAGCCGACTGCTGTAAAACAGGGCCTCGTGGCCCTAGCCAACTTAGTCCAGAACAGAATTGTCTTCAACTTCTCGACATTTATCTTCAGTTTCCAGTCGTCACAATATCTCTGAATCTTGTCGAAATCAAGCTGCAAGAGAATTCTAATAACCTCAACCTTTCTGTACGCAATTAGATCTTAGCTGGTCAAGATTTTAATTTAACAATTCTGAGGGGTTTTGTATGAAATTTTTATACTTGCAGTTTAAGGCAGCTGCTTGCCGGATTTACAATTGAAAATTTAGAATGAAACAACAACAACTTGTGTGTGCTACCACCAAGTTCATAGGCTGGAGTTATAGCTATTTCACGGGGGCCAACCCGGTCATCAAACTCCTTTAGTGGTGCTTAATCGCTTTATGTTCAATTTAATTTTTTGAAGAACTTTTGCCCGAGCTGGGCTTGAACAAGCGACCTAGCGTGTGAGGAGCTAGTGCACTACGCACTACGCCACCGCACCCACATGAAAGTTGTAAGCCAATTACAGGTTTTTTCGTTCTATCGAACTATACTGAACCGATTAGCATTTTTCTAAGTACACACAAGTAATTGTTGTTGTTTTATTCAGGTTCTTTCTATTATCTCCTCTCTTTTTCATAAGCCAACAATTCGATTGGATTCGTATGAGGAGGGAGATGAGGCGAAAGAGTTTGACGCTGGTCAAGATTTTAATTTAACAATTCTGAGGGGTTTTGTATGAAATTTTTATACTTGCAGTTTAAGGCAGCTGCTTGCCGGATTTACAATTGAAAATTTAGAATGAAACAACAACAACTTGTGTGTGCTACCACCAAGTTCATAGGCTGGAGTTATAGCTATTTCACGGGGGCCAACCCGATCATCAGACTCCTTTAGTGGTGCTTAATCGCTTTATGTTCAATTTAATTTTTTGAAGAACTTTTGCCCGAGCTGGGCTTGAACAAGCGACCTAGCGTGTGAGGAGCTAGTGCACTACGCACTACGCCACCGCACCCACATGAAAGTTGTAAGCCAATTACAGGTTTTTTCGTTCTATCGAACTATACTGAACCGATTAGCATTTTTCTAAGTACACACAAGTAATTGTTGTTGTTTTATTCAGGTTCTTTCTATTATCTCCTCTCTTTTTCATAAGCCAACAATTCGATTGGATTCGTATGAGGAGGGAGATGAGGCGAAAGAGTTTGACGCTGGTCAAGATTTTAATTTAACAATTCTGAGGGGTTTTGTATGAAATTTTTATACTTGCAGTTTAAGGCAGCTGCTTGCCGGATTTACAATTGAAAATTTAGAATGAAACAACAACAACTTGTGTGTGCTACCACCAAGTTCATAGGCTGGAGTTATAGCTATTTCACGGGGGCCAACCCGATCATCAGACTCCTTTAGTGGTGCTTAATCGCTTTATGTTCAATTTAATTTTTTGAAGAACTTTTGCCCGAGCTGGGCTTGAACAAGCGACCTAGCGTGTGAGGAGCTAGTGCACTACGCACTACGCCACCGCACCCACATGAAAGTTGTAAGCCAATTACAGGTTTTTTCGTTCTATCGAACTATACTGAACCGATTAGCATTTTTCTAAGTACACACAAGTAATTGTTGTTGTTTTATTCAGGTTCTTTCTATTATCTCCTCTCTTTTTCATAAGCCAACAATTCGATTGGATTCGTATGAGGAGGGAGATGAGGCGAAAGAGTTTGACGCTGGTCAAGATTTTTAATTTTAACAATTCTGAGGGGTTTTGTATGAAACTTTTATACTTGCAGTTTAAGGCAGCTGCTTGCCGGATTTACAATTGAAAATTTAGAATGAAATTAAATTAAATTAAATTAAATTATATTAAATTTAATTAAATTAAATTCAATTAAATTAAATTAAATTAAATTAAATTAAATTAAATTAAATTAAATTAAATTAAATTAAATTAAATTAAATTATATTAAATTAAATTAAATTAAATTAAATTAAATTAAATTAAATTAAATTAAATTAAATTAAATTAAATTAAATTAAATTAAATTAAATTAAATTAAATTAAATTAAATTAAATTAAATTAAATTAAATTAAATTAAATTAAATGAAATTAAATTAAATTAAATTAAATTAAATTAAATTAAATTAAGTTAAATTACAATAAATTAAATTAAATTAAATTAAATTAAATTAAATTAAATTAAATTAAATTAAATTAAATTAAATTAAATTAAATTAAAATAAATTAAATTAAATTAAATTAAAATAGATAAAATTAAATTAAATTAAATTAAATTAAATTAAATTAAATTAAATTAAATTAAATTAAATTAAATTAAATTAAATTAAATTAAATTAAATGAAATGAAATTAAATTAAATTAAATTAAAATAAATTAGATTTAATTAAATTACATTAAATTAAATTAAATTAAATTAAATTAAATTAAATTAAATTAAATTAAATTAAATTAAATTAAATTAAATAAAAATAAATTAAATTAAATTAAATTAAATTAAATTAAATTAAATTAAATTAAATTAAATTAAAATAAAATAAGTTAAATTAAATTAAATTAAATTAAATTAAATTAAATTAAATTAATTTAAATTAATTTAAATTAAATTATATTAAATTAAATTAAATTAAATTAAATTAAATTAATTTAAATTAAATTAAGTTAAATTAAATTAAATTAAATTAAATTAAATTAAATTAAATTAAATTAAATTTAATTTAATTAAATTAAATTAAATTACATTACATTACATTAAATTGAATTAAATTAAATTAAATTAAATTAAATTAAATTAAATTAAATTAAATTAAATTAAAATAAATTAAATTAAATTAAATTAAATTAAATTAAATTAAATTAAATTAAATTAAATTAAATTAAATTAAATTAAATTAAATTAAATTAAATTAAATTAAATTAAATTAAACTAAATTAAATTAAATTAAATTAAATTAAATTAAAATAAAATAAGTTAAATTAAATTAAATTAAATTAAGTTACATTAAATTAAATTTAATTAAATTACATTAAATTAAATTGAATTAAATTAAATTAAATTAAATTAAATTAAATTAAATTAAATTAAAATAAATTAAATTAAAGTAAAATAAAATAAGTTAAATTAAATTAAATTAAATTAAATTAGGGAGCGTTCAAGTATTACGGAACGCAATTTTTGAAGATTTTTGACCCCCCGCCTACCCTTGTAACGCACCGTAACGTTTTTCTGTACTCCCCCTCCCACTTTCTAAACGTTACGTAACACTCAAGTGACCATTTTTACCCTATAGTCGCAAAAAAGTATGTTAAAGATTTTATCCTTGGTATAGTTTTAATTGCATTTACGGTAATAATACTAAATAAAACAAGAGATTTTTAGTCCGCAACACCTGCGTATTTTGTTTATTTTTTATAAATTTTTGGCTTTACACACAATTGTTTTCATCCTTCATTCTCCTATTTTAGCTTTTTTTACTAATAAACTCTTAAAATAAAACAACATTTTTTATTTTAATCTTTGACAATGCAATTATAAATGGAAACCCAACTGAAATTAAACATTTTACTCGAAATAAAATCGTATTTTTAACAAAATTAAAAAATAATCAAATATTAACCAAGTATCTAAGTAGGTCTATAAAAACAATTCGATTGAAATTACTGCTCCTCTGTCCATGGGTTTGCTAGCCACTCAGATTCTTTCATCACTGGCATCTGGAGTGCAGACGAAGACGGTTCTGGAATTGTTAAGCCACTTGCCACTTCGTCTTTGTCGAGCCAGTCACCATGCTCAGACGATGTTTCATAACGACGCACAATGCAGAAAAGCTCATTCGCCCATCTGGCAGCAAGGCGCTGTGGCCGTACTCTAGTTTCACAATGGTCTGGGACAGTCTTGCCATGCACGTAACGACAGTGCATTTGAACACTCTTGTGAGATGTGAAATAGATTCCACAGGTTGGAGATACTTCAGGTCGGATTGTACAGATGGACAAAAGAAATCGTAAGGCATCTGCTTAAACCCTTCTAGAGGAGGTGACAGATCAACGGACAACCTCACAAGAAGTGGCGAAAACTTGGATGTTCCTTTGTCTAGTAAACTGGGTACTACGAGCTTGCTTGGAGTTTGAAATATTGGGCAAGGTGGAGGCATGAAAGTATCCGCAAGCACAGATTTCAATGCACTTCTCGGTTGTGAACAGCAGGATTCATCCGCGCATTTTATAACCTGTAAGAAATATTGCGATTCAGGGACGTGAACGCTATACCACGCCAGATTTGGATCTGCTGGATCCTGCATGCTATCTTCGAAAACGTCGTAATTATCAATTTTCATTTCTCTCCACACTTCTGCAAGTGTTTCCCAGCTCCTCCCCCTAAATTGCGTTACGTATTACTTGAACGCTCCCTTAAGTTAAATTAAATTAAATTAAATTAAATTAAATTAAATTAAATTAAATTAAATTAAATTAAATTAAATTAAATTAAATTAAATTAAATTAAATTAAATTAAATTAAATTAAATTAAATTAAATTAAATTAAATTAAATTAAATTAAATTAAATTAAATTCAATTAAATTAAATTAAATTAAATTAAATTAAATTAAATTAAATTAAATTAAATTAAATTAAATTAAATTAAATTAAATTAAATTAAATTAAATTAAATTAAATTAAATTAAATTAAATTAAATTAAATTAAATTAAATTAAAATAAAATAAGTTAAATTTAATTACATTACATTACATTAAATTAAATTAAATTAAATTAAATTAAATTAAATTAAATTAAATTAAATTAAATTAAATTAAATTAAATTAAATTAAATTAAATTAAATTAAATTAAATTAAGTTAAATTAAATTAAATTAAATTAAATTAAATTAAATTAAATTATATTAAATTAAATTAAATTAAATTAAATTAAATTAAATTAAATTAAATTAAATTAAATTAAATTAAATTAAATTAAATTAAATTAAATTAAATTAAATTAAATTAAATTAAATTAAATTAAATTAAATTCAATTAAATTGAATTAAATTAAAATAAGTTAAATTTAGTTAAATTACATTAAATTAAATTAAATTAAATTAAATTAAATTAAATTAAATTAAATTAAATTAAATTAAATTAAATTGAATTAAATTAAATTTAATTAAATTACATTAAATTAAATTAAATTAAATTAAATTAAATTAAATTAAATTAAATTAAATTAAATTAAGTTAAATTAAATTAAATTAAATTAAATTAAATTAAATTAAATTAAATTAAATTAAATTAAATTAAAATAAATTAAAATAAATTAAATTAAATTAAAATAAAATAAGTTAAATTAAATTAAATTAAATTAAATTAAGTTAAATTAAATTAAATTAAATTAAATTTAATTAAATTAAATTAAATTAAATTAAATTAAATTAAATTAAATTAAATTCAATTATATTAAATTAAATTAAATGAAATTAAATTAAATTAAATTACATTCAATTAACTTAAAACTAAATTAAATAAAATTAAAATAAAATAAAATTTAGAATGAAACAACAACAACTTGTGTGTGCTACCACCAAGTTCATAGGCTGGAGTTATAGCTATTTCACGGGGGCCAACCCGATCATCAGACTCCTTTAGTGGTGCTTAATCGCTTTATGTTCAATTTAATTTTTTGAAGAACTTTTGCCCGAGCTGGGCTTGAACAAGCGACCTAGCGTGTGAGGAGCTAGTGCACTTTTTTTTTTTTTTTTTTTTTTTCGAAATTCATTTTTATTAATTCATTCTTAAGACTATCTTAAAGCTAGACAAAAATTCATAAAACTAGCCTAATTATCCATAACTTACAACTAATTTACTGGTCCCATACGGACACTCTAAGTTAAACAATAATACTTAATGCTAATGCCTTTCGGCCCTAAGATCTATTTAACTTCAATTCATTTTATTTATTTTTGTCTTCATTAGAAAATTTAGAAAAAACTAATGTCAATATCCTTTTTTATTTTACTTAAAAACTACTTAAAATAAGGTCCTTAATATAAAACTTAAAGCTAACTAAAACTACCTATTCTACCTATAAACTACTTAAAACTAGAACAACCACAGCAGCAAATCTAACTATCTAACGTTTTTTGTTTTTCATATTTTGTCTTTTTTTTTATTTTTTTTTTGATTATTGATTATTCCATATTTTTTTGTTTTTTTTTTGTATTTTTCCTTTTTTGTATTTTTTTGTATGTTTTTTTTTTTTTTTTTTGTGCCACCATGCCTATTCTACTTAAAACTAAACCCTAAAACTATAAAACAAGTATGTAAGCCGGCCAAGGCTTTAAACCCCATCCCGACTACCCACTATCAAGTGCCGATTGAAGCCACCAAAACTGGTTCTCCTGCTTCACCCTATCAGTTCGGTCCCGTTCGGACACAGCCCTACTGAACCGAAGGAGCTCTGCTCCGCCTTGTGCCATGACGTCCCGATTGTACAGGAGTCGCCTATCCACGGTTCGTCGTCTGACGTGGTAGATTAGCGGAACTGCCAATCTATCCTGTATCAGACCGCATCTGTCTAAAAAGAGGAATGCCTCTGGTGGAATGAAGCCGCTCTTTCGCCTCATCTCCCTCCTCATACGAATCCAATCGAATTGTTGGCTTATGAAAAAGAGAGGAGATAATAGAAAGAACCTGAATAAAACAACAACAATTACTTGTGTGTACTTAGAAAAATGCTAATCGGTTCAGTATAGTTCGATAGAACGAAAAAACCTGTAATTGGCTTACAACTTTCATGTGGGTGCGGTGGCGTAGTGCGTAGTGCACTAGCTCCTCACACGCTAGGTCGCTTGTTCAAGCCCAGCTCGGGCAAAAGTTCTTCAAAAAATTAAATTGAACATAAAGCGATTAAGCACCACTAAAGGAGTCTGATGATCGGGTTGGCCCCCGTGAAATAGCTATAACTCCAGCCTATGAACTTGGTGGTAGCACACACAAGTTGTTGTTGTTTCATTCTAAATTTTCAATTGTAAATCCGGCAAGCAGCTGCCTTAAACTGCAAGTATAAAAATTTCATACAAAACCCCTCAGAATTGTTAAATTAAAATCTTGACCAGCGTCAAACTCTTTCGCCTCATCTCCCTCCTCATACGAATCCAATCGAATTGTTGGCTTATGAAAAAGAGAGGAGATAATAGAAAGAACCTGAATAAAACAACAACAATTACTTGTGTGTACTTAGAAAAATGCTAATTGGTTCAGTATAGTTCGATAGAACGAAAAAACCTGTAATTGGCTTACAACTTTCATGTGGGTGCGGTGGCGTAGTGCGTAGTGCACTAGCTCCTCACACGCTAGGTCGCTTGTTCAAGCCCAGCTCGGGCAAAAGTTCTTCAAAAAATTAAATTGAACATAAAGCGATTAAGCACCACTAAAGGAGTCTGATGACCGGGTTGGCCCCCGTGAAATAGCTATAACTCCAGCCTATGAACTTGGTGGTAGCACACACAAGTTGTTGTTGTTTCATTCTAAATTTTCAATTGTAAATCCGGCAAGCAGCTGCCTTAAACTGCAAGTATAAAAATTTCATACAAAACCCTCAGAATTGTTAAATTAAAATCTTGACCAGCGTCAAACTCTTTCGCCTCATCTCCCTCCTCATACGAATCCAATCGAATTGTTGGCTTATGAAAAAGAGAGGAGATAATAGAAAGAACCTGAATAAAACAACAACAATTACTTGTGTGTACTTAGAAAAATGCTAATCGGTTCAGTATAGTTCGATAGAACGAAAAAACCTGTAATTGGCTTACAACTTTCATGTGGGTGCGGTGGCGTAGTGCGTAGTGCACTAGCTCCTCACACGCTAGGTCGCTTGTTCAAGCCCAGCTCGGGCAAAAGTTCTTCAAAAAATTAAATTGAACATAAAGCGATTAAGCACCACTAAAGGAGTCTGATGATCGGGTTGGCCCCCGTGAAATAGCTATAACTCCAGCCTATGAACTTGGTGGTAGCACACACAAGTTGTTGTTGTTTCATTCTAAATTTTCAATTGTAAATCCGGCAAGCAGCTGCCTTAAACTGCAAGTATAAAAATTTCATACAAAACCCCTCAGAATTGTTAAATTAAAATCTTGACCAGCGTCAAACTCTTTCGCCTCATCTCCCTCCTCATACGAATCCAATCGAATTGTTGGCTTATGAAAAAGAGAGGAGATAATAGAAAGAACCTGAATAAAACAACAACAATTACTTGTGTGTACTTAGAAAAATGCTAATCGGTTCAGTATAGTTCGATAGAACGAAAAAACCTGTAATTGGCTTACAACTTTCATGTGGGTGCGGTGGCGTAGTGCGTAGTGCACTAGCTCCTCACACGCTAGGTCGCTTGTTCAAGCCCAGCTCGGGCAAAAGTTCTTCAAAAAATTAAATTGAACATAAAGCGATTAAGCACCACTAAAGGAGTCTGATGATCGGGTTGGCCCCCGTGAAATAGCTATAACTCCAGCCTATGAACTTGGTGGTAGCACACACAAGTTGTTGTTGTTTCATTCTAAATTTTCAATTGTAAATCCAGCAAGCAGCTGCCTTAAACTGCAAGTATAAAAATTTCATACAAAACCCCTCAGAATAAAATAAAATAAATTAAATTAAATTAAATTAAATTAAATTAAATTAAATTAAATTATATTAAATTAAATTAAATTAAATTAAATTAAATTAAATTAAATTAAATTAAATTAAATTAAATTAAAATAAATTAAAATAAATTAAATTAAAACTAAATAAAATAAGTTAAATTAAATTAAATTAAATTAAATTAAATTAAATTAAATTAAATTAAATTAAATTAAATTAAAATAAATTAAATTAAATTAAGTTAAATTAATTAAATTACATTAAATTAAATTAAATTAAATTAAATTAAATTAAATTAAATTAAATTAAATTAAATTAAATTAAATTAAATTAAATTAAATTAAATTAAATTAAATTAAATTAAATTAAATTAAATTAAATTACATTAAATTAAATTAAATTAAATTAAATTAAATTAAATTAAATTAAATTGAATTAAATTTAATTAAATTAAATTAAGTTAAATTAAATTAAATTAAATTAAATTATATTAAATTAAATTAAATTAAATTAAATTAAATTAAATTAAATTAAATTAAATTAAATTAAATTAAATTAATTGAATGTTTGAACAACAACAACAACTTAAAGGTGCTACCACTCATTGTTTTGGCTGGAGATATAGCTATTTCGTGCTTTGCCACTTTTGCACTCATCAGTCTCCTTTTTTGTGGTGCTGAGCTTTAATCCAATTTTATTTGAAAAACTTTTTATGCACAACATAGGTTTTGAACCCACGCATATCAGATTTGCGCAGTCTTAGAGGTCTTGTGCACAACGCACTCCACCACTTTAGACCACTGACGTCACAGGTCGAGATGTGTTAATTGTTTATCAAATGCATTTGAAGCATCAACATTTTTATAAGCTCCTTTAAGTATGCTGTTTTGTTCCGCCTCCATTAAATTAAATTAAATTAAATTAAATTAAATTAAATTAAATTAAATTAAATTAAATTAAATTAAATTAAATTAAATTAAATTAAATTAAATTAAATTAAATTAAATTAAATTAAATTAAATTAAATTAAATTAAATTAAATTAAATTAAATCAAATTAAATTAAATTAAATTAAATTAAATTAAATTAAATTAAATTAAATTAAATTAAATTAAATTAAATTAAATTTAATTAAATTACATTAAATTAAATTAAATTAAATTAAATTAAATTAAATTAAATTAAATTAAATTAAATTAAATTAAATTAAATTAAATTAAATTAAATTAAATTAAATTAAATTAAATTAAATTAAATTAAATTAAATTAGATTAAATTAAATTAAATTAAATTAAATTAAATTAAATTAAATTAAATTAAATTGAATTAAATTAAATTAAATTAAATTAAATTAAATTAAATTAAATTAAAATAAATTAAATTAAATTAAAATAAAATAAATTAAATTAAATTAAATTAAATTAAATTAAATTAAAATAAATTAAATTAAATTAAATCAAGTTAAATTAAATTAAATTAAATTAAATTAAATTAAACAAAATAAATTAAACAAAATAAAATAAAATTAAATTAAATTAAATTAAAATAAATTAAATTAAATTAAATCAAGTTAAATTAAATTAAATTAAAATAAATTAAATTAAATTAAATTAAATTAAATTAAATTAAATTAAATTAAATTAAATTAAATAAAATTAAATTAAAATAAAATACGTTAAATTTAATTAAATTACATTAAATTACATTAAATTAAATTAAATTTAATTAAATTACATTAAATTAAATTAAATTAAATTAAATTAAATTAAATTAAATTAAATTAAATTAAATTAAATTAAATTAAATTAAATTAAATTAAATTTAATTAATTTAAATGAAATTAAATTCAATTATATTAAATTAAATTAAATTAAATTAAATTAAATTAAATTAAATTAAATTAAATTAAATTAAATTAAATTAAATTAAATTAAATTAAATTAAATAAAATTAAATTAAATTAAATTAAATTAAATTAAATTAAATAAAATAAAATTAAATTAAAACTAAATTAAATTAAATTAAATTAAATTAAATTAAATTAAATTAAATTAAATTAAATAAAATTTAATTAAAATAAATTTAACTAAATTAAATTAAATTAAATTAAATAAAATAAAATTAAATTTAATTTAACTAAATTAAATTAAATTAAGTTAAGTTAAATTTAATTAAACTAAATTAAATTAAATTAAATTAAATTAAATTAAACTAAATTAAATCAAATCAAATTAAATTAAATTAAATTAAATAAAATAAAGTTAAATTAAATTAAATTAAATTAAATTAAATTAAATTAAATTAAATTAAATTAAATTAAATTAAATTAAATTAAATTTAATTAAATAAAATAAAATAAAATAAAATAAAATTAAATTAAATTTAATTTAACTAAATTAAATTAAATTAAGTTAAGTTAAATTTAATTAAACTAAATTAAATTAAATTAAATTAAATTAAATTAAATGAAATTAAATTAAATTAAATTTAAATAAATTTAATTAAATTAAATTAAATTAAATTAAATTAAATTAATTTAAATGAAATGAAATTAAGTTAAGTTAAATTAAATTTAATTAAATTAAATTAAATTAAATTAAATTAAATTTAATTTAATTAAATTAAATTAAATTAAATTAAATTAAATTAAATTAAATTAAATTAAGTTAAATTTAACTAAATTAAATTTAATTAAATTAAATTAAATATAACTAAATTAAATTAAATTTAATTTAATTTAACTAAATTAAATTAAATTAAATTAAATTAAATTAAATTAAATTAAATTAAATTAAATTAAGTTAAATTAAATTAAATTAAATTAAATTAAATTAAATTAAATTAAATTAAATTAAATTAAATTAAATTAAATTAAATTAAGTTAAATTAAATTGAATTTAATTAAATTTAATTAAATATAACTAAATTAAATTAAATTAAATTAAATTAAATTAAATTAAATTAAATGAAATTAAATTAAATTAAATTTAAATAAATTTAATTAAATTAAATTAAATTAAATTAAATTAAATTAAATTAAATTAAATTAAATTAAATTAAATTAATTTAAATGAAATGAAATTAAGTTAAGTTAAATTAAATTTAATTAAATTAAATTAAATTAAATTAAATTAAATTAAATTAAATTTAATTAAATTAAATTAAATTCAATTAAATTAAATTAAATAAAATTAAATTAAATTAAAGGTCTTCATATCCAAAAGAACATAAAAAAGACCATGAACCATAAAGAAGATAGTGATAATATAAGTGCAATAAATAGTGTTGCCATAAGAAATAAGTAGTCTGTGATATTAGTTTTTATTTTTATTTTGCTAGTTTGTTTTTCTTTTTGTCAAATTAAATTAAATTAAATTAAATTAAATTAAATTAAGTTAAATTAAATTCAATTAAATTCAATTAAATTCAATTAAATTCAATTAAATTCAATTAAATTCAATTAAATCAAATTAAATTAAATTAAATTAAATTAAATTAAATTAAATTAAATTAAAATAAATTAAATTAAATTAAATTAAATTAAATTAAATTAATTTAAATGAAATGAAATTAAGTTAAGTTAAATTAAATTAAATTAAATTTAATTAAATTAAATTAAATTGAATTAAATTAAATTAAATTAAATTAAATTAAATTAAATTAAATTAAATTAAATTAAATTAAATTAAATTAAATTAAATTAAATTAAATTAAATTAAATTAAATTAAATTAAATTTAATTTAATTAAATTAAATTAAATTAAATTAAATTAAATTAAATTCAAATAAATTAAATTAAATTCAATTAAATTAAATTAAATTAAATTAAATTAAATTAAATTAAATTAAATTAAATTAAATTCAATTAAATTCAATTAAATTCAATTAAATTCAATTAAATTCAATTAAATTCAATCAAATTCAATTAAATCAAATTAAATTAAATTAAATTAAATTAAATTAAATTAAATTAAATTAAAATAAATTAAATTAAATTAATTTAAATGAAATGAAATTAAGTTAAGTTAAATTAAATTGAATTAAATTTAATTAAATTAAATTAAATTAATTAAATTAAATTAAATTAAATTTAATTAAATTAAATTAAATTAAATTAAATTAAATTAAATTAAATTAAATTAAATTAAATTAAATTAAATTAAATTAAATTAAATTAAATTAAATTAAATTAAATTAAATTAAATTAAATTCAAATAAATTAAATTCAATTAAATTAAATTAAATTAAATTAAATTAAATTAAATTAAATTAAATTAAATTCAATTAAATTCAATTAAATTCAATTAAATTAAATTAAATTAAATTAAATTAAATTAAATTAAATTAAATTAAATTAAATTAAATTAAATTAAATTAAATTAAATTAAAATAAAATAAATGACATAAATCAGCTGAAACGCTTCTACACTTTTAAATAATAAAACTTGTCTTATTAATAAAATTGACTTTTTTTAAAAATCATTATTTGAAAATTTGTGTCTAGTACCAAATGAGAATTTATCGGGTTGGGTCGTATCCCAGCCTATTTTATTTCAGTTATGTTAATATCTTTCCCAACACTTTTCTAATCGAAAACTGTTTGTTTTATTTATTTATTTGAAAAATTGTAAGTGCTTCACTGTTTAGCGCAAAGCTCCAACGTTTGTTTGCAAGGAAAACATACCCTTAAGGTATTTTATAAATAACACACCTATAGTAATTACATACTTTAAATAGAATTACCTTTGGCTTTATCCATCCATAATTGTTGAGAGGAGTTTTTCATATTTGTAATATATTTAACTGGAAACGCCCAGATAGTTGATGCGTTCAAATTTTCTTTTATGTCTAGTTTCGGATTAGAAGATAAGGCATCATCGTCTGAAGCTATATTATTTTTGCGTTTAAAAGGTGCTTGCGATAGTGTTATATTATTTCCTACTTTAGATACAGTTATTAATGGAAACCCTTGCTTGGTCATCCACAAACTCATCATTTCCTGCAATGGATAAATACAAAAGTTATAGCTTTATAAAAATAACTGCAGTGAAAATGACAAATTTTATATATTGCTCTGAAAATTAAAACGAAAACACCCAATTGGATTCATTTTCAAAATGAATTAACGTTGGAAAAATTTAGAGAAAGCTTGATATCAATGTAGAGCTTCTTTTAAAATTGTGGTTAAATTTTAAAGGCCGATGTGAAATGTGAACCCCACCTTAACGTCAATTTTTTTTTCTGCGTTTCATTTTACATTTCTCAATTAGAAACATGGAAAGAAACATAATCAAAATTCTAATCGTACACTTGGTAATTTTTTTGGTCATTTAATCGCCCAAACGTGCTTCAATCGGATAAATCGTGCAAAAATATGAGAAAACGTCCACCTCAACTCGTCGTTTTGCCCAACAATTGCACCTCTCACTCTCGTCGTTAATAAACATTATGTATAAAGACTTGCATTTACATGCTTGCAAGGTACAATTGACTCAAGAACTAAATAATCTTGATCATTTTAAGCCTCGTCAATGGTCAGAATGGTGGTAAGAAATGGCAACAGTGGATGATAATTTTTCTAAAATGTGATGAGGCACCTCAGCGGATTCGGCAATTATTAGAATTGCCGCATTTGATAGTCCAAGAGTGAGTGTCGAAAAACCAATTAACCCACAAAGAGTGATTGGTTGGTGCCTTTATTGGCTGGCGGCTTTATCGGATAGTATTTTTTCCAAAATGAAGCCGATCAGGCAGTTACTGTAAATGGTGTTCGCTATCGTGAGATGATAATGAACTTTTTATACGCGAATTGGAAGATGTGGAAGAAGTGGATTCATTGTTTCAACAGAACGTTGCTACTTGGCACACAGCTAACTAAACTACAGCTCAACGGATTTTTATAAAAGAGATCACATTCAGAACAATTGTATACAACTAAGAGTAACGTTTTTGATGTGTGGTAAAATTTTGAGAAAAATCGAAGTAACGGTTTTTTACGTAAAATAAAACCTAAGCAAAATACTACTATCTGTGCCCGTCTGTCAACTTAATAGCAATATTTTGTGTTAGATAAAAAAATTTGTTGTCAATGTTTTTAATTATTTTGATAACATTTGAGCCAAAAAACGTTTCTTATCCGTTTTTTGTTGTTTCTTACATGTTCGTGTTTTGTAAAAAAAATTGTGTAGATATTTATTTTTTCTAAGAAATTAACTTAAAGTTAGCAACAATATTTAACATAAGATAAAATAAATTTATTTCAATATCTGTTTTTCTCTCCGAGATTTTTAGTCGAAACGAGTTTTAAACAACTTTAGTGGTAATTTTTTGGTGGTTTTTATTTTTTTATAAGGAAATTTAACTATTGCATTTTTCTAATAACAATATCATACGTTAACAACAAAATTTTAAAAAGAATGAAATAATGTTTAAGTCAATACCTTCATTTTTCTGGAAATACGAATCGAACATCAGCTTCTACCAATTTTGGGTAGTATTTTTTATAAAAAAACTGCAAATTGAATTTTTTCCAAAAAAATTAAAACATATGTTGTATGTTAAAAAAGGTTTGTATATAAGATAACATTAATTTTCGATATCTTCAATTTGTGCAAATACATATATTTTATTAGTTTGTTTGTGATTTTTAATTTTGTTTAAATCCGTTGCATCGATTTTTCTCAAAATTTTATCACATGTAGTATTCCCAACGTAGAAACGTACACAACGTACATAACTCTCTAAAAATCTTTGATTTAGATTCTGAGGACCTTGAAACGTCGAGATATATAATTTTCAATTCGACAAATCCGATTACAATAGCTTCCTTTATTAATACTGCCTTCAAACCAATTTATATGTTAAACAAAAATATAACACAGGCCGTGGGAGTATCGCAGCGAACATGTTGTTGCTGCACTTGATGTTGTAGCTGTAATGTATTGAGAATAATTGTCTTCTGTCATTATCATTATAATTGTTCTTGATTTTGGGATTGGGATTGGATGTTAAAAAAAACGACACTAACTTTTCATATTAAAGCCGTACTGCTTTAATTAAGGTTTTATTAAAACAAGCATTGAACAATACACTAAGACTACGTTCAACATGTACACATGCAGAGTGTTTCTTAAAGAAGGTTCTCCTCTTCCACTCTTTTGCTCAATCTCTTATAGTTGATTTATTTTTATTTTTACATTTAAGCATTGACCAGAAAAAAGGCTATTTGTGCGCATTCCAATAATTTTGATTTTGTGCACCATTTTTTATAAAATTAATACAAAAAACCATAGTTTCATCAAAATTAAAGAGCGTCCTCAAACAAAAAATCATATGACTTAATACTGGTTCTAACTTTAAACCTACAGTCAACTTTTTAACCCATATCTAATATCAATGCCAACAAATAATTTATCTAGTTAAAATTTTGTTTTGTCGGGCAATTAAAACTACCCTGAAATCATGTATCATATGTTTGGGTTGTTTTAAAGTGAAAATTTCAGTTTGTTCTATCAACACCTCTCCAAATCGACCCCCCTTAAAAATTTATAGTTCGATTTCCCAGTCTAATATGACATTAATATTTTATCTATTAAAATTTGATTGTTATTGTTATTTAAAACATTGTATATTTCTTCCTTTATAAATTTAAATTCGTGTCTGGCAGGGCTTACTCCAATACATTTCCAGACTTTACATATCAGGGAGGGTTTTAGTTTTTACCAATTTTAGTAGCATTTCTTGATTTTATTTTAATTCTTGTATAAACAACTACAAATTAGATTTTTCTAAGAACAATATCCTACGTTAACAACAAAATTTAGCACACAATGAAATCATTTTGAAGTCAATGCCTTTATTTATTCAAGAGATATTGAGAATCGAATATCAATTTTTACCAATTTTGCGTACTATTTCTTGTAGATTTTAATTTTTATGTAAAAACTGACTGTTGGATTTTTAAAAAAATTTTACTGAATGTCGAAAACAATATTTTCTATAAGATGAAACTAGTTTGAAGCCAATATCTTATATTTTGAAAAAGATATTTGAGTCAAAAACCAATTTTCACCAAGTTTTAGTAATGTTCTTTTTAGGTTTCTATTTTTTGTAAGAAAACTGTCAATTCAATTTTTTTCAAAATTTTTCCAGATGTCAAAACCGTTATTCTTTGTAAAATAATCGACTTGATAATAAGCGCACACTCAAGGGGATATTACCACCCTTATTATGTGAAGACACAGTGTGAGCACTATCAAAGGGAGAGAGGGGTCTAAGGGAGGTGTCGTAGCACATTGGTTTTGAATTCCTGAATGTTGCAATGTACTTAAGTAAGTTGCAGGAGTACCATTCCAGATATGGGAGTTATACTTAATCTTTGGAAATATATACATAAGTCTTGTAGATAACAGCCAAATCAGAGGGGTAAACAAACTTCTTGTATCACATAAGAAAACCCAAACATCTTGCGGCATTTTTGGCCCAGAAGAGGTGGTTGGTGATACACATACCGAGAATATAGAGATGTTCAGTCTCCTCGATGCAAGTGCCATCCATGGATAATGTCAAGGGGGGTTTATCTCGCTTTAACGATACAAGACAGCATTGGGTTTTCGAAGCATTAAATTCCACGCGGTTTTTTATTCCCCATTGTACAATGCTGTTTAGGTCGGAATTTAATGAGCTTATCATATTTTGTCGTTGCAGTTCCACATCCGAAGAAGAGGGATGTAATTCTGAAAACGGATATGAAAAGCTAAGTGTACTATCGTCAACGAAACAATGTATTAGATTAGAAGTTGCAGACAAGAGATCATTAATAAAAACTAGAAAGAGTGTTGAGGATAGAACAGAGTCCTGGGGCACACCAGCATTTATTTTGTGGTTTTCAGACTTGACCCATTCAATACTACTTGTACGATCCGAAAGGTAGTTACTAATCCAATGAACGAGGGATTCATGAAAACTGAAAGCACGCATTTTCGATAATAGAGCCTGATGAAAAACCCTATCCAATGCTTTTGAAATATCAGGTGCAATAATATTATTTTCTCCAAAACGATGCATGTTCAGATTTGCTCCACTGTTCGGGAAGATGAAACATGAGATCAACATTCCACCTATTACTACGAATGACTGACTAACGGTTATTAAGAAGCTTTCGATCTTCGAGATATTTCTTGAGCTGATATTTAATCAGCGTTTCTATAACCTTGGAAAGAAGGGACGTAAGAGCAATCGGTCGGTAATTAGAGGGTGAAGAAGATTCGCCTTTTTTGGGTATGGGCTTCACAAATGCTGTTTTCTATCCGCTGGTTTTGCCAGCGTTGAAGAACACCTCTTCAGAACAATAACGGGAATAGCATCCGGAAAAACAGATTTATGTATGTTGAGATCTTTTAGGACTCTCGCCAAATTAGGAGTGTGAAAAAAGATTGGCCCCATAGCATCCGTAGCATTTTATATTGAGAAAAGAGATAACATTATTTGGATTCAATGATACCTTTAGTCTTTAGTACAGTCTTGCACACAACGCTTCACCATTTTTGTAACAGAAATAATATTATTTCTATACAATAAAGATGATTGTATGCTTTGGTCTCCTTGTAGTCAGATTAGGAAGGATATAAATACGACTGTATGATGAGTGGATCGGCAGTATTATATAGGGTTTTTAAATAAGGGCGGGTAGATGTTGTGTGTAGAAGTCGTGGTGTTTGCTGTGTAGTACGTAGCGCAGTCCTGCTTACTTATTTATTTATTTATTCGTCTATAAGTATAAACTACTTTCTTAATAAAGTTTTATCATTTGAATGTGCTGTTCAATCGTGTGACTTGCCATGATGATTTGGCATAAACAACTGAATAATAAACAAAAGATTTGACAGATGTCAGCAAAACAAAATGGCCGCCACGGGGCGCCAAAATCTACCCGCGCCAATTAAAAGACCCTTTAGTAACTATATAGTTGCCTTAAGCTCATTTTAAGATTAATGTAAAATATTAGAAAATAAAGGACATAGTTCCAAAGAATATTCTTTTAATTTTAAAACTACAAAACAAATGTTTCCATTGGTGATCCTGCTAGCAGGTTAAATATCCTTTTTAACTTCAATCGAGTGGACCTCGAGAACAAGTAGTGAAATCCCGTATAAACAGAACACTCGCGTTACCAGTTACAAGACTATGTAACATAGCAGGTACAAATATAGCTTCTTCGTACGGAGCAGCAACATAAATCAGTGAAAGTGTATATGTGGAGAAAAAACACAAAAATTTGAAGAAAACAGACACGAGTTCAAAATGGAGCAACTCGCAGTATTGATGGCGAGATTAGAAGCCTTAGAAACCAGGTGCAACACAGTAACAAAAACCCTAGAGCACACACGCACAAATAATGCAAGGTTTGCAGCAATATTAACTAACCAAAATCAAATAAACACTTATGTGCGATTATGCATGCATTTATTTAAGATCAATAATAAAATTAATAAAAATAATCAAATTAATAAAACCAATGTAAATTCAGTTTTATATCAGTGTTGCCAACCTTTATATTTCAAAAAAAAACTTAGCGAAAATGTAAATTATTCAATGTCAAATTAAGGTTAACATAAATTAAGCTAATATACATTATGATTATACATTTTTACTTTACTTTTGTAGTAAACCTACACTTGAACGCAACATCTCATCGATTTGCTTTAATTCTATTCAATTTCTTATTTTTCTTAATTTTTTTATATACAATTCTTGTTCAAATTATATATTGGTCCTTCGAGCCTCTTTTAGTAAATAAAAGTTACATAAATACAATATAATTGTACAAACATTTTCATATATGACATTTAACAGCAGCAACAGCAGCAGAAGCAGCAAACAACGCAGTAAGTGTTGCCTTAATTTTATGTTGTTAACTCGTTGTTCTAAAAAATAAATTATACATTATTATTTCGAATAAATAATGGATCGCAAGGGATTTAAATACGGAGAACTCCAAAAGGGAATTCTTAAAAAAAATAGTTAAGGGTATTGCCAATCTTAAAAAACCACCTAAGCAGCATTTAACTAAACCATATATATCGGGACGGTTATCAAAGCTGGAATGTGTCGTAAAATCGGCTAAATCCTACCATGAAGCAATTGTTGGCGGAGGCTGCCTGGAAGAAGGGTTAAGATTAGAAAATTTAATAGATATTTATGATCAATTAAGTGGTAATTACCTCGAATATAGGGCCCTTGGCGTGGTGGTTAGTGTGTATGGCTGTCTCAATGGACTGTTGCGCCACCTAATTTATTTTTATAGGGCCCTTTTAGTCAAAACGATGGATAATTTTTCCTCTTTGAAGTCCACGGCTTCTGGTTCCGAAATGCAACATTCCACTCATTCGGAAGTTAGGTTATCCTGTATTGATCTTCCGAAGTTTGATGGGTCGTATACCACATGGAGAGCCTTTCATGATAAATTCCAAGCTCTAGTTCAGAACAATTCAAACCTATGTGATTTAGATAAGCTACACTTTCTTCAATCTTGCTTAAAAGATGATGCAAAACGGTTTTAACAAAACTTACCCGTTGAGGCCGCCAACTATTGCAAAGCGTGGGAGCTTTTAAAAGAGAGATATGCCCACAAACGCATTCTGGTGCATATCCAAATGCAACAACTTTCAGTCAGTCTCAATTACCCCGTGAAACTGCTTCCGTGTTGAAAAATCTAACTTATACCTCAAAAGAATGCTTCCATGCCTTGGAAAATTCAGAAGTTCCAGTTGACATTGTGGGACAATGTTCTAATTTGGTTTCTTAACCAAAAATTGCCCACAACTACTCAAAAGCTATGGGAAGAAAAGTTGTGTGATAAGAAAAAATTACCCAATTTTACAGAATTTACCTCTTTTTTGGAGAAGCCCTTCCAAACGCTTGAAGTATTTAACTAAAAGGATCAAAGTACTGCGAATTATACAAAAATTGATCCGCCAGCTAATATCAAATCACGTTTTCCATTGAAATCTAAGGTTTTACATGCCAAGCCAAAGTTTAAGCTCACGAAACCAACAGTTAGGGACGGTTTAGTATGCCAGTTATATATGCCAGTTGTACGGGCATAGTGTAATTCGCTTAAAATTAATTCGAATCGAAAGTGTAAATTTCATTACATCCCTGCTTTTAATTTCGACACTCGACATCTCATTTTTCGTCAATTCTATATGACGAATTTCTATTCTCACGGCGTTCGGAAAGTCGAAGCTAACCTGTCATTCCTTCGCGCTTCATCATATCTTTTCCGATTTGACTGCCGAGTAAGAACATTCGTCTTCTCATCTTCATAAAAGTTATTTTTGATTAAATTCGACAATTATATCTATTGCCTTGTAAGGAAATCGACAAAACTACCAGCTTCTTAAATAAGTTCAATTAAGCCAAAGAAGAATCAGCCAAACTTTTGTATTTAGTTCAAGCCAGCGCGACTGTAACTTCTACAGCTTCTTTCGTGGACCACAGAATCTTAGGTTAATTATTCCTTTACTTGAGGTAAGTGAAGCGTAATTTATATGTTAAAATGAGAGTGGTGATAAACTATCGTATTTTTTTGCTACAGTAATACCGTTTAAGTGGGATCACCGAACCTAAAAGCTCGAACGAGTGATCTTCGAGCGCACCAAGTGCTAAGATCACTCACTGCTTTAGCTGCCCAATTTACCTTGGCATACTTATAGGTGTTGTATATATCGATCACGCTCGCGAAATTCCGCAAACGATACAAGGCCAACGGAGCACCTACCTCCGAGTCGATCGAGCGATCTTTTCGATCGTCAGCCTTTGGCGTAAGCCGTGAAACCAAGGTAAAGACAACTAGCAGCAAACCACCTCAGCATCTCACACGTTTTGCACCAAGTCTCAACAACAATTGGGATTATTGCTCACCCTCGATGTCCATCTATACTACTTACTATTTTTTTTAACTTTGGCCTACCTATCGATCGAACAACGTCACATCATCAACTATACCTAATACCTAATTACAATAATAAATTAACGAACTTATCAAAAGATCAAGCAATCGATCCGCAAACGATTTATCCTGCCTGTACATCAAACCTCATCTTTAAATCCGGCTCAGCATTGAAGAAAATTTTCTTTTATAATATAACTTAAATGGTCTCTCATTCTCTCAGTTAAGTAAAATTTAAAAACTGTTTTTTAAGTTCAAATTGAAAAGATTTTTTTCCATCTACCATCACTAATCATTTAGCTTCACCAAAATCAAATACAACCTCAACTATAAAAAAAAATCACCAACTAACCAAGGAGTGCGCACCTCTTCGTTGGAAGGAAACCTGTAAGTTTAAATACATATAAGACAAACATTCTTGAATCGGTGAGTGATAGTATGTAAGATCTAAAATCTCATCAATTTGAAATTTGAACCATTTAACGAAGAAAACGTAAATTCGGGAGTAAAATATTAACCTTGTTTAAAAAAAGTATAGGGAGCGTGAGAGATTAATTTTTTTTATAAGAGATAAGATAAGAGTGACTTAAACCAGAAGTGAGATTCGAGTGAATAGCAAGTTGTTTACTTTCCTTATTGAGAGAGTCCTACTCCAAATGAAAGTAAGAAGAAATTGAGTGAGTTTTCATAATAAAAACAGAACTCAAATTAAGTAAATTTTTTTTGTTGGTGTTCTCATCCTCACTTTTGGTTTAAATCGAACTCAATTATGATCCAAATTACAAGACGAATTTAAGACTATTTTAATTTACTTTATAACTTTTACTTTTTTTGAATTATTGTCAATAAAAATATAAATAATGTATACCAGCTTAAAACCTATCTATTTGTCGTAGTTATTTAGTGTCTCAGTATGAAAGAGTAAAATTTGAAATCTTAAGGGAGAGTGTTTGAATTAAGAAGCGTCAACGAAGGGGATATGAGAGGGCAGTAGGCCCGTAAGTCAAACTCAATTTAGGGGTTATCGTGAATCAAGCAAATTAAGTGGTGCGGTAACCATGGCGTTTATTCAGTAGTGAATAAACTGGGAAGGTACACTTAGGAAACAAAAACACCTGTTTCCAAAATAAAAAAAAAAAGAGATGCATTTATACATTAACTAACAATTAAAGAGCCCTAGTCGTATATTTAAAATAGGCATGTAAATAGGTTCGGCAGTCTAGTGGCGGGTACAAGATCCCACCCCACCGACGAGTTAGCCCTTTGGCCATCGCAAGCATACCTGCGTGTACTCCGCCTATTGGACACTACTTCGTAACCCTAGTACCTTTAGAGAATCCCGTGGTTCTGAATGAACATTGGGAAGTAAGTTTTTTTTTTTGGTCATAGTCGAAGTAGATCCTTCTTCCGTTACAAAGTCAACTGTGCTGTTTCTTTTGCCAACAAAGACATCATTATCTGTTGCATGTCAACCATCAACAGATAGACAATAATCATATGACATATTCTGCACAACTGTCTTCAAGATTTCGAACTCAACCAATAGCAACCACATCAAATGTTGTTCAAACGAACATGAGTCCAAACGCAACAGAATTTTTACCAACCAATAATGTTCCGTTCAACTGTTCAACAACTATGAATCATCATACGTCGCACGGTGATCGAAATTTTTCACAAGTGCTTTTAGCAACCGCTATTGTCAAGGCCCGTGCTTCAGACGGCCGTGTACATCATTTACGTGCCATGATTGATACAGGTTCTCAAAGTTCATTTATTACAGAAGAGGCTGCGCAATTGTTAAAGCTTTGAAAGTGGCGTACATGTGTTTAGGTATCAGGGCTGGGGTTGGTCAGTAGTGGCACTACGCAGAACGCTGTACAAGTCCAGATTACTTACTGCCACTCATCGTTTGAAACTGCCATACAGGCACTAATTTTCAAGTCACTGCATCTGTAGATCTATTGTTAGGCTGTGACGTTTGTGCCCAAATATTGCTTCCAGAAATCAAACGTTCGCAAGATGACGTCGGACCTGTGGCACAAAATACGGAGTTAGGCTGGATCGTTCTCGGAAGAACTTCCACACATCCTCCTCAAAAAATACGTAGTTTCGTGCAAATGACCGAATTTTCTCCCATCGATTTTAGCGCTCAACTACAGAAGTTCTGGGAAATAGAAGAATTGCCTTTTCAAGCTAATGAAACTAAAGAAAATGTTGCCTGTAAGGAATATTTTGAAAAGTATACTATTCGTTTATCTGATGGCCGGTATCAAGTCAAAATGCAATTCAAAGATGAAAAGCTGCCGGAAATGGGTTTCAGCCGATGCATGGCTTATCGACGGTTTCTTCACCTCGAGAAAAAGCTTGATGCAAATCCAAATCTTAGAACTGAATAAACGAAATGTATCACAGAGTATGAGACACTCCAGCACATTGAACAAATCAGCAGCGACAATGAAGTCCTTAACACGTCGAACCATTTCATTTTACCACATCATGCTGTAATTAAAAAATGAAGCACAACCACAAAAACAAGAGTTGTTTTCGATGCAGCAGCGAAAGATTCGAATGGGAAATCGATAAATGACTATCTGATGGTAGGTCCAAAATTGCAAACTTCCGTAATTGATTTCGTTTTGCGATGACGAACTCACCGATATACCTTTACTGCCGATATAGAGAAGATGTATCGACAAATTTGGGTAACTCAACCGGACTCTTTTTATTTTTATTTATTTATTTATTTATTATTAATTTGCAACTCTATACATAATTAAGAATTAGATTCTTTTTTTCTTGTACAGGAAATAAAAGGATTAATATTATACAGTAATTATTAAAGACAAAATTATAAAAAAAAAAATATAAAAAAGATAATTGAATAGTCTAATGGTAAAGTATTTAGGATAGAAAAAGAAAGAAGAAAAATGAGAAAAGTAGAACTATTAAATGCATGTACTCGAGCCAGTATTTTGTTAAAAATTACTTGCAAAGTGATCAAATAATAACCTTTTATATGTTCCATACGTGTGTGAACTTCAAAGACTTTGAGGGAGATTATTCCAAAGGTGAACTGCATGTACAAAGAACTGCCTGCTGCTGACTAATGAACGATGTCTTGGTGGGACCATTTTAAGTGTTCTTTGAGAGTTATTAAATTTTATTTTAGCAAAGAGATAATTAGGCGTATTAGTGGTTATAATTTTATGTAATGCTAGGACTGTTCTATATTTTAGTAGGGCATTAAGGGAGCAACCAAGTATCCTTTTGGCAAACACTGAGACATGGTCATAACGACCCAAGTTGAACACATATCTTGCACAACTATTGTATACCACATTTAACTTCCTTAACGATTCAGTCTAGATTTTAAAACAATTCACATCCATATATGATGATGGGTACAACATAGGCCTTAATCAACTTCAGTTTGGCTGCTATTTTTGTAGGGCTTAATCCCCGAAGAATACAATATATCTTTGACACTACTTGATTTATATGATCGTTCCAGTTAAGATTTCGAATAAAGTATATGCCTAGATTTTTTGCTTTACTTACGAACTGGATTGTTGAATTATTTATTTTAAACGGCGGCGGAGGTTCAATATTATATTGTTGCGTTTTCCATAATAAGAGTGCTTTGGTTTTGGATGCGTTAAGTTCAATTTTGTTTCGTTGGGACCAGATATAGATATTATTAAGATTGTATGGGCCCATATATTTTTTTTATGTGGTCCTTAATTTTCGAGAAATTACAAATTTGCAATAACTTTGTAGGAAATATAGAACTTTATTTAAATCTGGTCACTACGGCGTATGCGTACTATTTTTTTTTCTTTCGATTTGAGACAAACGTTTTACTTTTATTTTATTGTTGCTTTTTCTTTACTCACGTATACTCTTTTTGTCAAATTGAGTTATTAAAATGTCTTGCTAAATTCATGCCTTAGTACCTAGTTCTCTTAGACTTAAGCCTTCAAAGTGATCGCTGTAACTTTCGTTCAGTCTGTATCGATATTTCGTTATCGATAATTCGTTTCATTCCCATGACATACCAACTGACCAATGCTTCGTCGTCATGGCAGCCAAACTTCCTTTTTCATTCGAGCTGTCAACCGGTCAAGACTATTTGCTGCCGTCATAGACAAAGTTCTATAATTCCATTCTCATCTGGACTGAGTACCTACGGAAGATTTTATATAAAATGTTCAGATTGAGCTTAGGAGTGTACGTCAATTGAGCTCTGGTGATCAGAGAAGTTTTTTTTTGAAAGGAGAAAAAGTATGTGCTTTTATTAAAGCGAACAGTTTTTTTTGGTGAGATTAAGTTTTAATTGCAAAATGTGTATTAGGGATTTTGTGAGTTCCAACAAGCCCAAGACTTTGTGGTGAAAGAGATTGCGGTGGCTTGGGGCTCCGAAGTAACAGCCGCCACTTCTTTCTCGATCGTAGCCAGGAATCTACATTGAGAGTAAAAAAATTTCGTGATCAACGAAGACATATTTTTTGTCGATTTGACAAATTACTCGTAAGCACATTTACTGATTTCCTTTGAAATACTTTTTTAATTATAAAGACATTACTTTGACAGTCATTTGTGTTGAACGCTCCGCCACCTTAGTGTATCAAAAAAAAAAAGGCTACCGAGGCCGGCCGTCGTTGCACATTGGTTTAGCAGCGGACGATTCTCCTTGAACTGCGAAGCGTATATTTATAGGAAAAGCCGAGCAGCACCTACTAATCGTCTGATTTAGAAATCCTAACCTCTTTCGTAATCAGAAAAGGACAAAACACATACATATATCATCTTGAATTACCTCAATCATCGTAATTAGGTTAAGTTAGCTTTAAGTATATTATTTTTTTTTTATTATTTTTAATACATATAAGAGTTTGACACTGTCATGAGATAAGTCTCTGCGAGATCGCTATCATGAGATATTGCAAAAATTACAAAAGATAAGTATTCTTGACACCAAAATTCGCATATGATTTAATTCTTCTTCTTGATTTTAATAGCGTTTTAGTACCAGAGGTGAAATACTAACCTCGTATTGGCAGCATTCAACCCCGCAACAGAGTCGTGCGCACAACTTCGCTGGAGGAGAATTAGCTCGGTGAGTTTTGTTTTTATTATTTTTGTGGAGTTGCCATATGTAAATTCTGGTGCAAGAAATATTATAAGTAAATACATCAGATATGGTGAATTATGAAATTCAGTTTAAGTTGCGAGTGTCAAACGAAACTTTAAATAGTATTCTTTTTAGTTGAATTACGAATATAGTTATATACATATATACATTTGTTTTTGTGATTTATTGGTCACCTATGATGACTTGATCGGTATCAATGACACACATGATGTCTTCTGATTAATTGTTTGAAAAGTGAGCTTGGGGGAGTAAGGACATGAAGGGAGATATAGAAGGCGAGTACAAGAGTCAGAATTAATAGATTTTGACTTTACTTTAGGGGTCATCGAAAAGAAGTCGTGTGGAACGATGACCGTGGAGTATTTTGCGTATTTGCGTAGATTACAAGTGGGAGGGCCACATAAAGGGACTAACTTCATCCATAGTTCCGTATGATGAATGTTTGGTTGATATGTAAAGAAGGTGTTTGGTTTCTAGCACTTGGTAGATTTTCTTGTCTTTTTTAAATAACAAAATAGTCACGTTAATACGTACACGGCGGTCCAGTGGTGTGTGCAAGATCCCACCCATCCGACGAGTTAGCACAATTGGCATTTGCTAGCGTGCCTGAGGCACTATGCCGACTGGACGACCTAGTTTCGTAACTTGTAGTATCCTTTGAGAATCCTGTGGCTAAGGGATAGTGAAACTAATCTATAAGCTTAAGTTAATACGAACTAGGAACAACAATTCCGTTACAAGATCGCTGTTCATGAGCTCAACCGCAGTGGAATGGTCAGATTTTTTAAAACTAAGTGTCAGTTGTGCGTCATCAGCGAAAAAATGAAATTTGGAATTTATAATAACTCTAGAAAGGTCATTGAGATATAGGGTGAATAAAAGGGGGCCCAAAATTGAACCTTGGAAACCCCAGTGGGCACTTGCAACATATCTGAATTGGCGTTATTGAGGTAGACTGCCTGTGTTCGATTGGAAAGATAAGATGCCATAAGATTGACAGAATCTTCAAAGGCATATTGACTCTTAAGCTTATTTATTAGAATCGAGTGGTTTACCGAGTCAAATGCCTTTGAAAAATTCAAGAGCACCATAAACGACATCATATCTTCATCGAACCCCTCACGTATATCATCACTTACTTTCATTAGTGCAGTTATACAACTATGTTTGCATTTAAACCCAGATTGATACTCAGTTCTTCCAGATAGACTTTAACTTGGTGGCTGACAATTTTTTTTAAAAGCTTTGCTAAGAAATGGAAGGATAGCTATAGGTCTAAAATCCATATTATTGGGTGAGAGTGACTTTGGAATAGGTAGCACTTTAGCACTTTTCCAGCTGTCAGGAAAAACACAAGTTGTAATTATGGTGATATATATGTGTGTTATATGCTTTCCTATAAATGGTAAGAGTATTTTTATGATATTTGGGTGAAGCCCATCTAACCCAACTGCCCTAGACTTTATAGAGAGTATAACCTCACCAACGTGAATTGCATCTACACATTGTAATGCAAAACATCTCGAGGAGTTTATTTCAAAAGCTTCAAATTGGTCAAATGAAGACACTGAAGACGACCCAACAAACTTACGATTTAGATCATCAAGATTTAGGTTAATGTTTCCGCATGTTTTGTTACCTGCTTCACGTGAACTGATACCTGATTCACGAATAGTCCTCCAAAAATCAGCACTGGATTTGTTTACATGAAATCTATTGTGAAAGTATTTACTTTTATTCTGACGAATTAATTGTGTTACCACATTTCGTGATCGCTTAAATTCTTCATATAAAAACGGACAACGATATCTTCGCCATCTAAAAAAGAGGAGATCTCGTTCCTTAATCATACTTTGAATAGCTTGATTAAACCATGGCATCTCAGTATTCTTAGTTCTCTTGGTTTTTAAGGGGACGTATTTCTCAAACAAATATTTTACGTTTCTATTAAATGCTGAGAGTTGAGAATTTACATCAGACGAATAGTAAATAGGGGACCAGTCAAGTCCCAAGCAATCATTAAAAAGTGAGGCCATGTCAATAGACGGAAAATCACGGTATTGTGTATAAACATCAGTCTTACCCTGAGGAATGACGTTTAGTACCAGAACTAACATATCATGATGTGAGAACCCCGTTGAGATTATTTGATCATAATGAGATATTACATCATCTTTGTGTACTAGAAATACATCGATAAGTGAAGGAGTCTTATTAGGAGAAAAATGGGTGGGGTGTGAGGTGTTAACAAACTTTAAACCGAGAGAATCATTTACCAAATCATTTTGTTGAGAAATGAACGAACAGAGCCTTTGAAACTCTACAAGCTAAATACGGTAACGTTGGCACAGTAAGTGCCCCATATTTAGCCATCAAAACGTTAAAACGTCTAGCTAAAGATGAACATGCGAAATTTCCTGTTGGGACGAAGGTCGTGCAAGAAGACATGTACGTGGACGATTTGATAAGTGGTGCAGATTCCCTAGAAGAAGCAAAAGAAAAACTAGATGAAGCAAGAGCACTTTTGGTGCGTCAGCCGGTTTCAACTTAAGAAAGTGGACAGCATATCATAGAGATTTAATGGAACATATCCCGCTTCAATCGAGAACTTGATTTCGAGCTTCCCTTTGATCCTTCCCACGTCAAAACTTTGGGCATCCTATTTGCGACTTCTTTTCCTACACAAATTTGCAAAAAAATGAGAATTTAATAATAAAGCGAACGATTTTATCTACCATTACCAAGCTTTTCGATCCACTTAGATGGATCTCTCCGTGCATAATCACAGCGAAGATTATTATGCAGAAGCTTTGGGATCTCGGATGTGATTGGGACGATCTGATTCCAGACGACCTTAAAAACGATTTTAAAACTCTTCAACTAGAGCTTCCAATGATTAAAAAGGTAAGGATACCACGATGGAACCAGATGAGCCCTTCAAATCAAACAATCGAGTTGCATGGCTTTTGTGACGCTTAAATGAAAGCATATGGAGCTGTTGTGTATGTTCGAGTCTTGGATAAGAATGCAGGCATTCACACCAGCTTACTCTTAGCAAAGACGAAGATTGCTCCGAGCAAACGGACGATCACCTTGCCTCGTCTTGAACTTTGTAGTGCAGTAGTCTTGGCCCAAATATTACACTACACATGCAATGTTTTAGCAATTCCTGAAGTTCGAATCTTTGCCTGGACGGATTCAACAATTGCTCTTTCCTGGATTAGAGCAACTCCAGCTAAATGGACAACATTTGTCTCAAATCGAGTATCCGAGATACAGCGACTTAAAGGCAGCCATTGTTCGTACCATGTTCCAACACATTTAAACTCAGTTGATTTAGCATCTCGTGGCGTTTATCCATCAGCCTTGGAGTCCCTAGATGCTTGGAGGAACGGTCCAGTATTCTTAAGATCGCAGTGGGATTTTGAGATGCCCGATGAAGTTGAGAACTTCGAAACAGAAGAAGAATGTCGTCCAGTAAAAGCCCACACCATACAAGTAACAAGAGAACTGATTAGTATCATCACTCACAAATATTCGAACTTACGCAAAGTAATTCGTATCATTGCAAGGTTGCTTCGTTTTAAAAACAACCTCCGATCGATGAGTTGGGCGAGAAAAACTTCCCAAAACGGTAACCAATCGACTATTGTGCCCAAGAAAAGCGGTTCATTAACTGCTTGTGAATTGGGAGCATCTCTTATGCTGGCAGTAACGATAGCTCAGACCAAAATGTTCTCCAACGAACTAATAAAGCTACAACAGAACGGTAAAATTTCAAAACAATTAAAATCACTCAATGTATTTATTGACGCCAATGGCATTTTAAGAGTTGCTGGTCGATCTCTGAATTCCCTGCTACTTTATGAAGCGCAGAATCCAATGTTATTACAAAACAACCATCATTTCACAAAACTGGTTGCAAAAGATGCTCATAAAAATACATTACATGCTGGAATACAACAGATGATTGCGTATATACCTCAGAGATTTTGGATTGGTCAAATTCGAAGAAGTGTAAAGTACCAGTTACACTAATGTACGACTTGCTACCGGCAGAAAGCAGCAGAGATGCAGCAATTGGTGGGAAATCTACCAGCTGCTAGAGTTTGCATGGCTAGGCCATTTTGCCACACTGGCGTAGATTACGCAGGCCCTTTCGAAATCAAAGTTTGGAAGGCTCGTGCAAACAAGATCCTTAAAGGATATTTTGCATTTTGTATCTGCTTGGCGACAAGGGCCATCCATTTGGAAGTCGTTTCAAATTTAACGACGCAAGTGTTTTTGGCAACATTCAGGCGCTTCACTGCCAGACGAGGAACTTATAAGCAGATCCATTGTGATTGCGGTACAAATTTTATTGATGCTAGTTCAGAACTAGGTAAGATGTTAAAGAATTTACAGCATGTTTGGAAAGAAATGGATGAAGATCTAGCAAACCAAGGTACAGAATGACATTTTATTCCTCCCGCTTCTCCTCACTTCGGTGGATTGTGGGAAGATGGAGTGACATCAGTCAAGAACCACTTAAAACGAGTTGTAGTGATGGAGAGACTGACTTTTGAGGAGCTCACCACACTTCTTTCTCAGATAGAAGCGTGTCTGAATTCGAGACCCTTGTGTCTTCTTTCAGATAGTCTAGATGATTTGGATGTGCTGACCCCAGCACACTTTTTGATCGGCGAAAGTCTTCATGCTGTACCACAAGGTGACATTGACATCACCATAACATGCATGGATAGATGGAAACGAGTTTAGTCGATGACGTTAGCATTTTGTCGAAAATGGAGTTCCGAGTCCAGACAAAACTAAAATCAAATCAAATTTCGAGAAGTGGAAATAACGAACCACAAATTAAAATTCAAACAAAATTAAATATCAAGATTCTACAACTTTTCTTAAAACCAAATTCACAAAATTTATAATAAAGGGTGTCCCAAAATTAACGCAAGATTTGAATTTGCCGCCATTTGTGCAGTGAAGTGTTGGCAACCCTGAAAAAAAAGCAATTTGACAGCTAACAGTATAGGGTTATTAAAAATGGAGCGTTACACGAGAGAACAACGTGTCTTCATTATTAAAGAATATTTCAAAAATAGTGAAAGCTTGGCGGCTGCAGTTCGAAAATTTCATACAAAATATGGTCGGAATAGTGTTTCAACTTCGTCAACTGTGAAGAGATTAATTGAAAAATTCATGGAGACTGGATCCGTTGGAGACGCCAAACACACTGGTCGTCCAAAAACAAGCCGTTCAAATGTGAATGTCGAAGCAGTGCGTGAGAGTGTTGCTGACAATCCAGGAACCTCAATTCGACGTCGTGGACAAGAATTGCAAATTTCAAGAACCTCTCTACAGCGTATACTCACCAAAGATCTGTGTCTTCATGCTTACAAAATTTAATTAACACAACAATTGAAGCCTAATGACCATGGACAGAGAAGAGAGTTCGTTGAATGGATTATTGAACATCAACAAATGGACCCTGATTTTTCGAGCAAAATCATCCTAAGCGATGAAGCACATTTTCATCTTGATAGCTTTGTCAATCGCCAAAATTGCCGCATTTGGGGTTCGGAGAACCCACATGTGATTGTCGAAAAACAAATGCATCCACAACGCGTGACTGTATGGTGTGGATTTTGGGCTGGAGGCATAATTGGGCCATATTTTTTTGAAAATGATGCTGGTCAAGCAGTGACTGTTACTGGTGCTCGATATCGCGACATGATTACACAGTTCTTTCTGCCAAAATTGGATGATATTGATGTGTCCAATATGTGGTTTCAACAAGACGGTGCCACATGTCATACAGCCCGTGAAACAATTCAATTACTGCATGAGACATTTCCAGGTCGTGTACTCTCTCGTTTCGGTGATCAAAATTGGCCTCCTAGATCGTGTTATTTAACACCATTAGACTTCTTTTTATGGGGTTATTTGAAATCACAAGTCTATGTCAACAAGCCCACAACCACCCGTGCATTAAAGGAGGAGATTCAACGCTGCATCAACGAAATTCAGCCACATTTATGCAGAATGGTCATGGAAAATTTCAACAAAAGAGTGCGCATGTGCATGCAAAGCCGTGGAGGCCATTTGTCCGATGTGTTATTCCATACATAACCCTATCCTATGTTCTTTACGAGTCAATAAAAATATAACTATCAAAAGACTAAAAACGGCGTTTTCTATTTAATTCAAATCTTGCATTAATTTTGGGACACCCTTTATGAACTAAAAAGTATAAAATAGAACACCAAATTAATTTCAAAATTTAATTTTTATTTCATCGAAATTCAAAGCAAAACAAAATAGATATAAATTATAAAACAACAATAGAAACACCAGTTTAATTTCATATTTAAAGTTTATTGAACTCAAAATGATCTTAAATTAATTTAGAAAATATTTCAAAAAATCAAAATTTATTCTTAAATTCTACGAACTTCAAAAAAAAGTAAACAAACTAAATTTAAAACAACGTTTTATTAAAGAAAACAGAATATATACACATTTATAATAGTAAAACAAAGCTAAATGTAATCTTTTATAAACAAAATACAAAGAAAAAGTGTACTCGCGTATTTACATAAAACCGGCTTTGATTAGACCGTTAACCAAATCACCTCATATGTACATACATATGTGCATGAAAATTTATATTTAATAGATTTACACATTATTGTATAATATTATAATGTAATCAAAATCATAATAACATATAAATCAAAATTAATGAAAAGAAAATAAATGAAACAAAAAAAAATACACATTCACTCAAAATTAAAATTTTCCATCCAACAAACACTCACCTGGATTCTCCTTGCTGCACATCTTCGATCAACATTTTATTTCAAAATTTTATTTTCACAACACTCTAATAAATATTCACAATTGAAACAAACATAATAAATAAATAGTTAAATAATTAAAACAATCAAAGTAAAATTAATGAAATAAATAAAACATTATCACAAACACAATTCACAAATAGACCGACGCACAGGAACGAAAACCAAAACAAACGATCAATGGGAATAAAATACACTACTCATTGTAGTAGGCTACCAGCATATGTAGTTAGTTCACAATAACCAACGGGTCTCTTCCATTCATATGGAGAAATGCAAAAAAAAACATGTTCATGTGCAATTGTTGTTGTCGTAGATTTGATTTTTTTGTTGCTTCAATTCTTATATGTTTCAACTCTTTTATTTCAATGTTAAAGTAGATAGCGGCTTTGTAGAAATTCAACGAGACCTGTTCAGATGCCTGCGAAAAATGGTTGCGAAACAGAAGTCAATCCGAGGGCGAAGAATGTGCGATTATACATGCATTTATTTAAGATAAATAATAAAAATAATCAAATTAATAAAACCAATGTAAATTCAGCTTTATATCAGTATTGCCAACCTTTATATTTCAAAAAAACTTAGCAAAAATGTAAATTATACAATGTCAAATTAAGGTTAACATAAATTATGCTAATATACATTATGATTGTGCATTTTTACTTTACTTTTGTAATAAACCTACACTTGAACGCAACATCTCATCGATTTGCTTTAATTCTATTCAATTTCTTTTTTTTTCTTAATCTTCTAATATATAAAATTCTCCTGTCACAGTGTTAGTTGCCATACTCATCCGAAACGGCTTAACCAATTTCAATGAAATTTTGCATATACATTCGGTAGGTCTGAGAATAGGTTTTTATCTATTTTTTATATTCCTACTAGCTGACCCGACAAACGTTGTTTACGCGAATATGGGCGGCCGTGTTTATTTATCACGTTCAAGTGTAATCCGAAATGGTCAGAGATTACATCTTTACTATTGCGTGGCCAAAATGCAATGTATCGTCATCACATCACAGCACGTGTATTCAGACAAAAATTGAAGTCTTTGATAAATTTCATTAAAAAATTACATGTAATCGGTTCCACACGTTGCTGGATGTATAGGGTTGAATGGAAAAAGCTGGGATTACCTCATGCTCACATTTTGGTTTGGTTAGTGGATAAAATACGTCGTGCGGAAATCGACAGTATAATTTCTGCGGACATTCCAGATCTCTTTACTGATCAAATGGTGTATGATATTGTTACAACACAAACATGATTCATGTCCCATTCGGCAATCTGAATCGTTCATCGCCTAGCATGGCAGATGGAAAGTGTACTAAAAATTTTCCGAAAAATTTCACTTACGACATGATCACAAATGTTGATGGATATCCAACATATCGTAGAAGAAATCCCGATAATGGCGGACAATCATTTGTTTAAAATATTAAAAGCGTAGACATTGACATTGATAACCGTTGGGTGGTCCCATATTCGCCTCTGCTGAGTAAAACATTCAATGCTCATATTAATGTTGAGTTCTGCAGTTCAGAGAAGAGCAACAAATACATTTGCAAGTATGTAAATAAAGGCAGTGATATGGCCGTATTTCGGGTTGAATTTCCACTAGTAAGATTTATATTCACACCAAGAAAACTTCACGACGTGACAAATTTGGAACAACAATTAAAACTTATAAGGAACGCCCATGAAAAAGCACATCGAGGGTTACGTTACAATATACAAGAAACATCTCAGAAATATTATTGGCCCGATCTAAGTAAACAAGCAATGAGTCTTAACAAAAAATGCATAGCATGTCTATTTGGCAAATATGAAAGAAATCCTATCAGAGAACCTCTGAATAATTCAGAAATACCAACACATGTGGGAACATACATTCATATGGACATATACTTCAACGACAAGTATACTTTCCTTGTAACAGTAGATAAGTATTCTAGATTTATAATCCTTTCGGGAAATCAAAACTCGAAATAGACTGTACGACGTTATGAAAGAGGTCTTATCTAATTATTTCCCAAAATTTGAACGTCATGACAGATAACGAGAAGGGCTTCAAAACAGAAATGCAGTTTGAAATACAACATACCTAAAGTATACGGATCTACAGCGAACGGTCAAGTCGAACGTGTAAACGGTACAATAACTGAACATTCTAGAATATTCACAATAATTCAGAATAAAACAAAACTCATCGAGGAAATATTTAGATCAGTGCGCGAGTTAAATAATTCTATACAGTCAGTTACAGGTTTGAAACCTAGAGACATTTTCTTTAACCAAAATAAATATAGCAATAGTGAAATTATAATAAATAAACTAAACTCAGCATCCAAAAAAGTGATTGAACGTTTAAATAAAGGAACTCGACACAGAGAGTATAAAAAAGGAGATAAGATAATGGTAAGAATCACAGGTCTTAGAAATAAATCTAACGCCAGATACAAGAATAGTAAAAAAAGATGAAGAAGACACTATAGTGTCTAAAGAAGGAATACAAATTCACAAAGGTAACAGAAAAATTATCACTTTTCAGATGACGAGAATATTCAGGAATTGTACAGAATCAAGAAGGGCAAGGAAACACTCATATAACTGAGTTACTCAACAGGAAGTTTATACTTTCAGAAACAGATGACGTGTATCTATTTAAAAAAACAAACTACATGCAACCAACCTGACTTCGATATTTCAACCTTGTGTGGACCACTTTGCAAAAAAGAGGAAAAAACAGAAATTAAATAAATAGAATGCGAACTAATCGAATTCCAAAATTAATAACAGCTGAACGCATTCATCGATATCGATTATAATTTATCGATTCTCGATTCAGAAACTTCGCAAGTTTCCAGAAGGCCAAGGTGGCCATCTTGATTTCCGCCGAGAAGAAATTCTGTCTTTTCGCTTATCAACCTTCGTAAAGCTAGGCATACACGATGAACATGCTCAGCGAACATGTTCGTTTCCGTTACCCCACACACGACGAACATTCATTTCTGGACGATTGTTCAAGAAAGAAGGATGTCTGAAAAACAAGCGCAAGTAGTTGCCCTTATGGCAGTTTACTTTTGTGAACAAAATAAAAATAAATAAATAAAATTAGTTTAAAGCCAATGTCTCAAATTTTTAAAAAGTTATTTGAGTCGAAAATCAATTTTTATTAACTTTTATTAATTTTTTGTTTTAGGTTTTCATTTTTTGTAAAAAAAACTGTCAATTCGATTTTTCTCAAAACTTTACCGAATATTGAAAACAATATTTCTTATAAGATAAAATTACTTAGAGGCCATAATCTCAAATTTTGGAAAAGATATTTAAGTCGAAATTCAATTTTTACCAACTTTTTGTAGTGTTTTTTTTAGGTTTTTATTTTTTATTAAAAAAACTGTCAGTTTGATTTTTCTCAAAATTTTACCAGATGTTGAAAACGTTATTCTTCGTTTCACAAAATTGTTTTGGAAATAAAATCATTTTTTTATTCGTACAATTTTTTGGTTTATAAAAAAAACCGTTTATTGGATTTTTTCCAAAAATATACTTGTTTGGTATTACGTTACAATATATAATATAAAATTTAATTCAAGTCTCTAGCGTTATTGGTTCATTAGATATTTGGGGTTAACAAAAATGTTTACCTTTTTTTAAACTGCTATGGTAAAAAAACCACCCACGCAATTTTCTTGAGAGCAATTTTTGCATCTTTCTGCATTATTATCTGTACACCTAACAAAATTTATTTGAAGTCGATATCTCCTCTGGTTCTTGAGCTATGGCTGACGAAAAAAACGTCACAAACGTACGGACGTACGAACTAAAAATCTTTTATTTCGACTCTAGGGGCCTTGAAACGTCGAAAAATGTCAAAATTTTCAATTTGACAAATCGGACACATTACAATAACTTCCTATGGGAAGTTAAAAAGGTTGTGTATGAAAGACTGGCTTCCGAAACCTTATATTCGTTCTCATGTTAATTTATTGAGAGAACTGGAGATAACATCACAAGATTTAAAAATATTTATAAAAGTATGACTTACAGTTGCCTTCTTCCGTAATGCTCACTCGACGATATTCATACGAGAAATGAGAATTTGTTCGCGAACATCGCCATACACGACGAACATGACAGCTAACGAACATGAAAAAATCGAAAATTTTCGCCAACAGCGAGCGGTTCGCATACAAGCCCATACACGAGAAAACAAACAGCGAACACGATCAGGTTCGCCGAACATGTTCATCGTGTATGCCTAGCTTAAAGAGAGGTCAGCCCTTACATAATTAAAAGAAAATATCATTTCTTTCATTAGTTTAATTTAAATTTTTACAAGTGAAGAAAAGAAAAGAAAACAAAACAAAAAGAAAATAAAACATACAAAGAAAATTATCCAAAAAAAAAGGTGATTACAAAAAGAAAAGGCTCCAGAGTAACTGCACTCGTTGCCAAAAACGTCTTGCGGCTGGAACAGGTGCAATCACCTGTCATCCATCCACACATCCATCCATTCGGACGTCCATCCACTCATTTTTTTAAGCGTGACGTCGTCGAGGAATCCAAGACGGAGGCTAGAGCCCTGTCTTCAATTCCGAAGAAGCACCGTGGAGGTGACAAACGATGGAAAATCAAGAAAACATATTGCAGACATAAAAGAAGAAAAGTTTATATAAAATCAAATTTGATTTTGTTATTAATAAATACGCAATAATTATAAGTATGTGTATAAAAAAATTGTATCACAAAATTAACGAAAACAAAAAAAAAGAAAGAAAAGAGAAGATTAATAAAACTAATAAAACAAAAAGTACATATATAAAAAAAAAGGAAAATTAAAAAAATAACGAATAGATAAATATGTACCCTAAAGAAAAATTCGTGTTCTTTTACAATCATACAATTACACATTAATTCATTTCATATATTCACACATTCATAATTCAAAACGTTCAAGCATACAAAAATTATTGCATTTACATTCATACATTAACTTAATTTTGTCGTTAATTTTTATATTTACTATCTTTTTTAATTATTTAAATATTACAAATCTAAACGTCACACATTCATATACTTCATTCACAAGATTAAACATATACACTTTCATACGTTCACACAGTCACACATTTACACTTGCATGCATTACACACTACAAATTTCCATTACCCTCAATTTAAGATTCAAACTTATAAGACATAAACAAAACATACAACTTATACAACACAACAAAACTGCTGTGCACAACATCTTTACTGTGGGGTAAGTCCAAAAAAAAAATTAATTTTGTATTTATATATTACATATTATATAAACATGATCTTACAATATTCACATACATAAAATCATAAAAGTGACAAATGAGAAATAGTTGAGTAATTCATGTACCTTGGGAAATTACGTACCAACAATTTTTTTTTTCAATGAGTGACAAGTGATCACAAACTAACTTGCTCGAATCACAGGGTAAATGTACATATGATTAACTTTTGTGAATTTTTTTTATTGAATGGTTTTATTATATATTTTTTTTAATTTTATTTTTTTTTGAAACGATAAAAACCATTTTATTTTTTTTGGAAATTCTAACAACGATAACTATGATTGTGGAATTAATATAGATTTATCACTATAATTAGCACATTGTATTTATTAGATATCACTACCTAAATAAATATACTTATTATAACGTGCAGCGAAACAGTATGTTTTCATTTTCAATTTCATTTTTGTTTGAAAGTTAAATCGCTCAAATGATGAGCTATTGAGTTTTTTTTTTGAGTGCGAGGGAAAGGAAAGGAAGGGATGATGGAGAAAAGGAATAATGTAGTTTGAGATTTTAAACTTCATCTTTGATCAGGGGTCATTGAACTGAAATAATTGAGTGACTCAATGGCCATGGAGTCTCATTGTAATGTAGACGGAGGGAGGGTTATACTCAGGCACCTATTACCACCTAGGGTTTCCAACACAAATTTCTAAGAACAATTAATATCTTATTATTATTATCTTATTAACGAGAAAAATGTTGATACACCAGAGCATTCGTGCAACAAAAACCACATCGGTCCATCAACTAAAATGGAGTCGGACATTTTGGTAGATGGTTTTAAATTTTGTTATGAAAAATATGGCGTAATTTTTGATAAATTCATTGCTGATGGTGACAGTAACGTCTACAAAAAGCTTTTGGAAGCAAAGCCTTTTCCCAACCATACCATACAGAAGATTGAATGTGTTAACCACCTATTTAGGAACTTCCGTAAGAAACTTGCCAACTTAAATAAAAACACAAAATATAACATCGTAAACCGAAAAATATTAAGCTCTAAAATAGATAATATGATAAAGGGAATAAAATGTGCAACACAATACCGTAAAAATAGCGATTGTCAGGAGACCGAAAAGCTTAAAATGTTGCAAGCTGATATTTTAAATGTCCCTTTCCACGTCTTTGGAAGCCATTCAAAATGTGCTCAGTATTTTTGCACCGGTGTGGACATAGAAGAAAAAAACAACATAGAAAAACTTGAAACCGATGGAATCTTAGATCTTGTAAATCTATATATATCGAGAATGGTTCAAAATGCAGGAAGTCTACTTTGCGGATATGACTCAAATGTTTGCGAACAATTTAATAGTGTTGTTTGCCAATACGTGGGTGGCAAAAGAATAAATTTTTCCTTGGGTCAGTCTTACAGCAATAGGTGTGCCTTGGCCGTTGTTCAATTTAATTCAAAAAGAGCCTTTACGGAATTTTCAAAGACCAGTAACAACAATGCTAATACCCCAAGTCGAAAACTTCTTGTAAAAACAGAAACCAAAAATCGGAACACACTGAGGAAAAAAAAATTGTTACGTACTCTTAATAAACCAGCGCCAAGAAAACGAAAACGAAATGCTCCTGCCGATATAAATTATGGTGATGTTGAGGACACTACAGAAATAGTCGACTTATCACCCGCAGCCATTGAAATGAAGAAAAAAGAAATAGAAGTGCGGTTAGAAAAAAACTTTACACATAGACTTGAAATTGAAAAACAGACAAAAGAACAGGCAAGTTGCAGAAAACTGCATGATATAAGGAAGGAAATGGTTACTGCTTCGAATTTCGGCAGAATATGTAAAGTCAAAAATGTTTCCAGCTACCACAATTTTATAAAATCTACCCTCTATGGAACATTTTCCTCTTCCACCGTGTTATGGGGCAAACAAAATGAACATGATGCAATACAAAAACTTCAAGAAGAAGCTGAAATTGAAGTCCAAAAATGTGGCTTTATAATTGACAGAGAAATGCATTTTCTTGGTGCAACACCGGATGGTATGGTTGGAGAAGACGCAATATGTGAGGTAAAGTGTCCCTCTTCTATAAAAGACATGAATATAGAAGAAGCTGTAAGACTGAAAAAATTAACTTACATGAGAAAACAAGGGCACAAATGGGAGCTTAAAAAAACCCACAGTTACTATTATCAAGTACAAGGACAGCTTCACATAACTGGTCGACAAACTTGTTATTTTGGTGTTTGGACTTCCTGTGACTTTAAATGGTTTAAAATAGAGAGAGATGAAGAGTTTTGGGATGTGAAAATGAAGGACAAATTAAATTTATTTTACCAACACCATCTACTTCTGGAGTTGTGTGACCCACGAATTCCAAGAAAATTGCGCGTATGGAATACTTAAACATCTTCTAATGCTACTTACCTTGACGTGGTGAAGATGCTCAGTATGTTTTTTAATTCTATAATAAAATACTCCTAATAATTATTTGAGGCACGAGTACGATAACTTTGGCGCCAAGATATAATAACGGTTTTAGGTAGAGGGTCTTAATACAAGCATTTTTTACTATGGGAGGGGGGTCTATCTCCCCTCGTTTAGGCGGGAGGGGCAATTTAAAAAAGTTATTATTTAAAATGGAAAAAAATAATTAAAAAATAACGGTGATACTTACAATTAAGTTGTATACATTTTTTTAAAGCCAACACTCTGTTCTATTAGCCAGTTTTTAAATCAAGTCAAAACTATGCGTAGTTTTTGAAAAATTTAATTTTAAACTCAAAATTTGAGTAAAAAAAGTTAAAAAAAGGTTTAAAGTGTAACTTTTTCAATACTTCAAGATTATCTACCATTGTTTTTATTTCAGAACTTATTGCTCTTATTTGTTTTTGATCAAAAACTGAAAACTAGATGATTTTATGTCTTTTAGTTTTTGAGAAAATTGAAAATAAAAACTTAATTTTAAACTCAAAATTTGAGTAAAAAAAGTTAAAAAAAGGTTTAAAGTGTGACTTTTTCAATACTTCAAGATTATCTACCATTGTTTTTATTTCAGAACTTATTGCTCTTATTTGTTTTTGATCAAAAACTGAAAACTAGATGATTTTATGTCTTTTAGTTTTTGAGAAAATTGAAAATAAAAATTTAATTTTAAACTCAAAATTTGAGTAAAAAAAGTTAAAAAAAGGTTTAAAGTTTTCAATACTTCAAGATTATCTACCATTGTTTTTATTTCAGAATTTATTGCTCTTATTTGTTTTTGATCAAAAACTGAAAACTAGATGATTTTATATCTTTTAGTTTTTGAGAAAATTGAAAATAACCACAACTACTATTTTAATTTTTTTTGCTTGAGTGGTCTTATTTTGATAGTAATAATGGTATTTGCGTATGCGTAATGCGTGTTTGGGTGTATGCAACAGTAAGGTGTGCGCGAGTTTGGGTGTATGCAACAGTGGCATCTGTAAGGGGGGGCATGCTGCCCCCCTGCAACCCCCCTGCTTGGGCACACTATAGGATTTGGGATGGGTGCAAGTTGGTGTGTGTGCAAGGTGGGGTGGGTGCAAGGTGCGGTGGGTGCAAGATGGGGTGCATGCAAAGTTTCTTTTGCATTTAAATAAGCTGGATTTAAGAAAAATTAATTTTACCTAGGTGTATCTTAATCCATATTCGATTATTACTATCAAAATAAGACTACGTTAGCAAGGAAAAAGTAATTTAATTAAAATATTTTTTTTTGGTAACTTTCAATTTTCTCAAGAACTAGAAGACATAAACTCATCTAGTTTTCAGTTTTTGATCAAAAACAAACAAGAGCAATGAATTAAAAAAAAAACAAACAGTAGATAATCTGAAAGTTTTGAAAAATTACACTTTAAACCTTTTTTTTAACTTTTTTTTGCACAAATTTTGACTTTAAAACATTTTTTTTCAAAAACTTTGCATAGTTTTGACTTGATTTAAAAACAAGCTAATAGACAAAAGTGTTGGCTTTAAAAAAAGGTATAATACTTAATTATAAGTACTACCGTTATTTTTTAATTATTTTTTTTCCATTTAATGTACATATTTTTTTAAACTGCCCCTACCGCCTAAACGGGGGGAGATAGACCCCCCTCCCATAGTAAAAAATGCTTGTTTTTAACTGTTATATACAAATCCGTCATTAAACTTTGTCGCCAAAGTTATCGTACTCTCCCCTTATTTGAAAATATTTGTTTTACTTGTCACAAGCCAAGACGTGGTTTCAATTTTTTTTAAGATCTCTTTTTTTCAGCTTTTACAATTTTCCTAAAAAAAAATATAATGCTTTTTTATCTAAAATAATGTTTTTTTAAATTCCTGAGCGGCAGCATTGTATACTAGTGAGCCTACTCCGATTCTGTTGTTTATATCAGTCCCACGAAAAAAATTCTCAAAAAAATATTAAAACAAAATAAGTATTTTCAATAATTAGAAAATGTCGACCAACAAAAGAAATTCAAGAAAAAAACATCTCCATCGATAACAAAATACCCACTTGCTTTATAAGATTCGAACCATATGCAAAACACAACAACAAAATATCTAGGTAGAAAGCAAGAACCTATTTACAAACAAATTCAAGAAAAAACATTTCCATGGACAGCAGAAATACCTACCCCCATTTGCTTTATAAAATTCGAACCATATGCAAAAGACAACAACAAATCTACCTAACTAGACATAAAAAAAAACCGGTTTATCATGCAACGTTGTTCATCCATATATCTTGTTGTGTGAATGTGTATATCTATTTCTTATTTCTTTGATTGGCTGCTTGAGTGCTTGTGCGGAAATATATCCCTCGCTCTGAGAGACAAAAAAGATCAAGAGGCAAATAGAGTAATAAGAAATTCAAATTTTGAATTTGATAATGAAGAGAGTAACGTTCTTTCACTAATACATTCAAATACATTTACATGAGTTCTGAGTTCGCTTCTGCATGAGACCTACCCTTAACTTAATTTTGTCGTTAATTATTATATTTACTATCTTTTTTAATTATTTATATATTACAAATCTAAACGTCACACATTCATATACTTAAACATTCACAAGATTAAACATATACACTTTCATACGTTCACACAGTCACACATTTACACTTGCATGCATTACACACTACAAATTTCCATTACCCTCAATTTAAGATTCAAACTTATAAGACATAAACAAAACATACAACTTATACAACACAACAAAGCTGCTGTGCACAACATCTTTACTGTGGGGTAAGTCCAAAAAAAAAATAATTTTGTATTTATATATTACATATTATAAAAACATGATCTTACAATATTCACATACATAAAATCATAAAAGTGACAAATGAGAAATAGTTGAGTAATTCATGTACCTTGGGAAATTACGTACCAACATTTTTTTTTTCAATGAGTGACAAGAGTTCACAAACTAACTTGCTCGAATCATAGGGTAAAAGTAACTATGTACATATGATTAACTTTTGTGAATTTTTTTTATTGAATGGTTTTATTATATATTTTTTTTAATTTTATTTTTTTTTGAAACGATAAAAACCATTTTATTTTTTTTGGAAATTCTAACAACGATAACTATGATTGTGGAATTAATATAGATTTATCACTATAATTAGCACATTGTATTTATTAGATATCACTACCTAAATAAATATACTTATTATAACGTGCAGCGAAACAGTATGTTTTCATTTTCATTTTCAATTTCATTTTTGTTTGAAAGTTAAATCGCTCAAATGATGAGCTATTGAGTTTTTTTTTTGAGTGCGAGGGAAAGGAAAGGAAGGGACGATGGAGAAAAGAAATAATGTAGTTTGAGATTTTAAACTTCATCTTTGATCAGGGGTCATTGAACTGAAATAATTGAGTGACTCAATGGCCATGGAGTCTCATTGTAATGTAGACGGAGGGAGGGTTATACTCAGGCGCCTATTACCACCTAGGGTTGCCAACACAAATTTCTAAGAACAATTAATATCTTGCACGAAAACTACTTCATTCGATTTTTATTTAACATCCTTTATTTTATTTCGGCATGAAAAAATGTGCGGCGGTTCGATAACAGGTACAAGTACCCACCCCACCGACGAGCTACCAATGGCGGTGCAAGCATGCCGAACCGTACGTCGTTGATCGAACACCTCACCCAACTTTCCGTATACCATGCAGGGAATCCTGTGGTCTCGGATGTGTTGACAGGGAAAAGGCAGACCATCGCTGATTGTTGGATGAGATTAGACTTCGTCAATTGACTTGACGGGGTTTCCGTTACACAGGTGGCGCCCAACGTATAAGGCTCGACTGCCCGAAGGATAATCATTTATGCAAACCTGAAAGTATATGACCTACATGGTCCAACAGATCAGCAAGTACAGATCACTTAATTTGTACATTTGATATCTCTTCCAGTTAAAATCGATTTAAATTGCTTGTGCTAAAGTTTTATTGTAATGTTTGTTTTCAAATTTATTTATTTTTCGTACGTTGGTACATCTCTTAGTTTCGGCTATATATGTAGGTAAGCTTTACTTTGAGAAGTGTTTCAACTTACCGAAAACAAAACGAAAAATTATTTAAATGAGTTCTAGTCGAAAAGTTTTATGTCCGAGAGTTTTTAGGTACTTTGTTTACGAAATCTCTATCCGTTGCATAGACCTTTTAGATTTTAACTTCACGCTTTGTACATCTGTTTGATAACAATAATCATGGACGACCGGGATTATGCAGTTCAAGTTAATTTTTATCCGACTGTTGCGCCCAAGGTTCTTATCAAACGAATTGACACAAAACCTACAGTCCCATTGATGTTGAAAGGAATCGATAAATATATACATAATGAAGCCATAATATCCAACGAAATATCTTTTTATATATTAAACAGCCTAAGAATGAAGAAGTTGTTTTTAACGTTCATCTCAGTTGCGATAATATATGTAGTGCATATAAGCTATTTATTTTGAATTCCATAAGCGTTAATTTCTTAGAGATTTTTTTTGCCATCATCCTTTTTAACTTTTCCCAGCACGAATGAAATACACAACAATACATACACATATACAATACATACGTACATTTGATTTTTTTGTACCAAATTTTGTTTTGTCATTTCAAATTTGCTTTGAACTTGATTTTCTTGATTCATTTTTTTTATATACCAAACGTTTGCTATTGCAAGTCTTCAGTTTTACTTGATTAAAATTCCGTTTTTATTCGATCGTTTTTAACATTTTTTCCAGTTACATTTTTTTATTATTTTTGGAAAAGAGAATTTTTAGTTTTTTCCTTGATCTTTGCGGTATATTTTTTTTTGTTGATTTATAAAAAAAATGGCACCTTGTCGCGATAAGTCTAAAGACAAATCGAAAGATAAAGCGAAAGAAAAAACAAGCACTAGTTCACGTACTCGTATAGGGATTAACTCAAAACCAGGATCCTCAAATAGGGCTCCATCAACTAGCGCTGTTGATGAAGACCAGAGTCACCATGGTCAAGAACCAAACCCTGTCGTTGATGGTCAAAACAATGATCATTCAGAACAAACTGAAGCTCATGAACCAATTAATTTTAATGAAAGTTTGCAAAGATACATAACCAATATAGCAAATGCGACAATCGGTTTAAGTAGAGCAGAAGATTTGAGAACTAGACAAGCTGAATACGAAGTAGAGAGAACAAAAATGCGTGAAGAAATTGTAAATACTATTCGGGATACTTTGAGAGCTGCAACTCCTGCTCCTCGTTCGCGACCTTTTCCTGATTTATCTCATCCCGAGAATCACATTACTGTTCGTCCTGGTACGAGTTCAGATGAAAATCTGGAGCATCCTCATTTAAGCGAAAATGCTGAAAAATTTTTTTGAGCCAGTTGAACAATCTTAATTTGAATGCTCCAACGCCTAGTCCAGGTAATGCACTTTCATCTCACGGTTCGATTCGAGCTGTGGCATTTCACAAATGGGGTTTGAAATTTGACAACGTTAGAATGACGATTGATGATTTCATAATCCGTTTGAAAAGATTAAAGACTAGCTACAACGTTTCTTGGGAAGACATTTTTCTTCACTTCCACCTCTTTGTAACTGGAGGTGTTGAAAGTTGGTTTTGGACATTTTTGAAAACTAATCCAAACGCTAACTGGCAGAACCTAGAGTTCGCTTTGATAGAGCAATACCGAAGTATAGAGACGGATTCAGAATTGTCAAGGAAGATGATCGACAGACGTCAAGGCCCCAATGAAAGTTTTGACGAATTTTATAATGCTATTCTAATAATGAATGCTCGTCGTCACTCTCCAAAATCGAGAAAAGAGTTAATCGATCTAATTAAACAAAATGTGAGGAGAATGACAGGAGAACTTCTCATTACATTCTCGACCCAGAGTTTGGCAGGAATGGTTTACGTATGTAGATCAAAGAAAAGCATGCCCAACGCAAAGTGAAAGCTTTCGACAGAAACCATTTTTACAAAACAGTATAAAAAAACAAGTCAGTGAAATTGAAACCGTTTCAGAAGAGGCATTTGAAATTGATGCTTTAAACATTTCGAATTCAAATTTAGCAAAGTACACTTGTTGGAACTGCAAGAATAAGGGTCATTCGTTCGTTCAGTGCCCAGATCCTCAACGGAATCTATTCTGTTATAAATGCGGCCTGGAAAACGTAACAACCCCCAACTGTTCTCACTGTTCGGGAAAACCGAAACAGGGCAATACGACCGCCGGAGCGTTTAGTTCTGCGAGAACAAATCCGGATCCAAAATAAACAAAGAGAATTAATTTTGAAAATGTACAACAAATTCTAATAATATACCTGACTTATCTTTACCTGAATTGACCAATGAATTGGAAGGTTCAAAAACACTTGATTTTTCGAATCAACCTAAACCTTCAAAAACACTTTCTATTAACAATCAACCTGTAATTAAAAAAACACTTGACCAGACAAAAACACTAGATTTCTCTAATGATTCCGAATCCAAAAATACACAAGTTAAAATTCTTAAACGACCTACCACCGAAAATATTCAAAACTCTTGTACATCTAGAAATATCGTACTTCTTATTTATTTATTTATTTTTTTATTTATTTATTCAATCTACGATACTTAATCCACAGATTTGCTTAAAGAATATATACAATTTCGTTGTTATTCTTAAATATTAATAAATATATTAATTTACATAAATAGGAACAATTATATTATATGCAATAATGTTAATAATGAATTTTTAAATTGATTTCTTGATAGATATATATCTAGTTCATTATAGTACATATTAAAAAATTTACAACAATGGGAAATAGGTTCACGCTGGCCATAATTTGTAGAATGAGGATATTCAAATATGAAATTTCTCGTTCTTAAAGATCGACTAGGTGCATAAATATTAATCAAAGAAAGCAAAAACTCGCAATCAATGTCATTTGAAAGAATATCACGAATAAACATAACACTTAAAATTCTACGCCTTGATTCAAGAGTTTGCATCCCTAACAAAAGGCATCTAGATTTATAATCAAGATTTGAGTAAGCATTTAAACTAAAATTTCTTAAAGCAAATCTCAAAAAATTCTTTTGGATATTTTCAATTCTTGTTATCAACTTTTTAGTATCAGGATTCCAAATGGCAGAACAATACTCCAGTAATGGTCTAAAGTGCCTTGCACATGAGCAACGAACTGCGAACTGCGAACTGTGGATGTTCGCATATTTTGACTTTTCTTTCACATGAGCTTTTATTTCTATTCGCAGGTAGCGACGAATTGTCAACTTGACCCAGGGATGTTTACTCAGAGAAAATTTATTTTCAACACATTAGTGTTGGTTAAACATCGATAGTTTCCACTTTTGATAGTATCAATAGTTTTGGAAAACACTATCGATACTATCGATGGTTTTACTAAATATCTTAAAAAGCATTAAAAAGGCTTTTCTATTAGGTACACATTTTTTGAATAATAAAAAAAGGTTGAAAATCTGAATATGTATTTGAATTTCAAACTTATTTAAGCAACTAGAAATGTAAAATTTAACTTGCTTTTTAAGATATTTTTTTGAAAAAAAAAACACGATGTATTACTGTAATCCAAAAAAAAAAACAGTTCGGTACGGCCTGACGAATACCACTTTATTTTTTGGTTCATGTGGCAAGCTGGCAAGCTTCCCAAATATGCCAAACAATTTGAAAAAAATTTAAACATTTGACCCATCAGTTTACGAGTTTTTCGGTCACAAGACAACATTTTTTATGAATGAAAAATGAATTTAGCTTTTAAGGCAAATGATACAAAAATCAAGAGTGCTTATTTTAAATTAGTTTATTAAACAAAAAATAGTAACATATGATGACAATGACAACTTACAAAATTATAATTCGGTGGTTCCCCAAACCAAAAATCATAAATTGAAATGATGAGACATGAAGATTTTCAATAGATTTCCAGTGCTGTATGAGTTGAAAATTAAACAGCGGTGTTCAGAAAAATAGCCTTGTGGTAAAATAATTTGGAAGTATTGAAACTATCGATAGTGTGTTCGATAGTTTTTAGAAACTATCGATGTACGCGATAGTTTTTTACTATCGATAGACCATCGATGTTTAACCAACACTACAGCACATCCCTGTGCTTATTAACTCGAAAGATCTTTCACACAAAAACAAAACAAGAGTGGTATAATTTTGAGGTTAAGTTGAGCGCGAACAATTTATTCGTTGAAGTGTGGATGTTATGTGGAACGCGAATAGAGTTTGATAGTTCGCAGCAACCACACTGCGATTCGTTACTACCAAATTGTTTTTACAAAATTCTCTTGTTTTAGAGAACAAAATGCAAATTTTATTATCCTAACATTAGTGTCAATTGGTTTCTTATAATTTAAATGTGTTTTTGTGTGGAATTGACTTTTTGAAATGTGTAAAATCACGTTTGTTCGTCCATTCGCAGTTCGCAGTTCGTTGCTCATGTGCAAGGCACTTAACAAGTGAACAAAAAATAGCTTTCAGTGTGTATGGGTCCTTAAAATCAGAAGAATTCCGTTTAAGGAAACTTAACATAGAGTTAGCTTTTGAAACAATATAGGAGACATGTGAACTAAAGTTAAGTTTCTCATCAAATACTACGCCTAGGTCTTTAATCTCGTGAACTCTTAATAGTTTGATTCCTTTGAGGAAATAATCAAAAATTATGGGGTTTTTTAAGTGACTGTAAGTTAACACAAAACACTTTGACAGATTAAGGTCAAGATCATTTTGTTCACACCAATTTTCAAACTTTAAAATGTCTTGCTGAAATGTAAACCAATCATTATAATTATTTGTTACTTTAAAAATTTTTATATCATCTGCAAATATTAAGCAGTTGGCTGTTGATAAAACTGATTGAAAATCATTAATAAAAAAGTCAAATAATGGTGGTCCCAAATGGCTACCTTCGGGAACACCTGAATAAACTAAAATCGGGCTAGACTCCAAGTCACCAATCCTAACAATTTGTTTCCTACCAGTGAGATAGGAGTTGAACCAGTTTAGTAGGTTGCCATCAAAACCATAACTTTTTAATTTTTTAATTAAAATGAGGTGATTTACTCTATTAAATGCTTTTACAAAATCGGTATAAAGCACATCCATTTGAGAATGCTTTTCTACTGCGTTAAAACACTGATAAGAAAAGCAAGCCAAATTAGTAGTTGCGGATCGACCACTTATGAAACCATGTTGAAATTTAGAGATATGACATTTGATTATTGCATATAGCTTGTTTTTTACTATTTTGTCAAAAAGCTTCGGAATAGTTGAAAGTTTACTAATTGGGCGATAATTTGTAACCAACTTTTTATCTCCGGACTTAAAAATTGTATTAATATAAGACACTTTCCATTCATCTAAAAAAATACTATTTGAAACAGATTGGTTAAAAATAATCTGAAGGGGTAAACATAAAGTATTATAACAGTGTTTTAACACAATTGGAAAAACACCATGAATATCTGGGGATCTAGATGGAACCAATTCACGTAAGGCGGTAGAAACATCTTCTAATTCACACTGAAAACTACAACAATCTGTTATTTGCAATATAGAGTTACAATCGTAGTTATTGCCGACAACTAAATCTGTAGTGCTGTAAATACTTTGGACAAATTCAGCAAACCAATCAACAATAGTCTGGGGTTCACTGGAAGCATTGTCATTATAAGCCATTACTGAAAGAAATCCAATGGATTTCCGTTTTACATTTACGAATTTCCAAAACTTTTTTGGGTTTTGCTTTAATTCAATCTCTGTAGTATGTACATAATTACTAAAACAAAATTTTGATAAAAAAACATACTCTTTCCGAAGACGAGAATATAAAGTTAAATTTTCATTACTCATATTGCTTTTAAAATTCTTAAAAGCTTTATTTTTGGCATTTTTCAATCTACGTAACCTTGAATTGGACCAAGGGGGATGAGAATTTACTTCAAAGTAGGAACGAGGAACAGCGTCAACCAATTCTCTTACAAATATATATACAAAATATTCGAAATTATGTTTTAAACTATTATTACAATTTAATTTGAAAATTTGTCATTCAATATATTTAAGTTTAAAGAATTAAAGTGATATTTAAAATTATTCACCAACTGGAAAGCATTATAATTTTTAAAACTAATATTTTTTATACAAATTAACATGGCAACGTGGTGAATCGAGTTTGAAAACAAAGGGATGCATTCAGAGATTTCAATTTCAATATTATCGTTTATAAATACTAAATCAAGCATTCTCTGCAATGAATTGTGAATAAAACAAACTTGAGTTAAATTTAAAGCTAACAAGGAATCAATAAGCTCGAATTCTTTTTCATTTGAAAGCACAATTGGTAGCACCCTATTTTCGTTTTGCATCCATTTGATTTCACCCAAGTTAAAATCACCAACTATACAAACAGAAATGTTATGTTCAGAATAATAAGATAAAGTATTTTCAATGTTGTTCAAATGAGCCAAAAAAATAGATAAATGAGAATCAGGTGGAATATAACTCAAAAATATCAATAATTTACAATCATAGTTGCCTTCTATACAAACGCATAGTTGTTCAATGTTGTCTTCAGATGATATTCCAAGATCGATAGAATTAGCGATGACTGATTTCCGAGCTGCTATTAGAACACCACCTCCTCTTCTGCTGCCCACATCATGACGATCTCGACGAAACAGATGAAACTCTGATGCATTGAGTATTTCCTCATTACTTATTTCATTGAATAGCCATGTTTCCACAAATGCGTAAAAATTATACTCGGAAGAGTCCACATTCACAGAGAGACCATTTAATTTAGTTCTCATTCCGCCCATATTCTGATAATAAATGCAAATTTTGTTTACATTGACATTTGCACTTCTTCTCGCTGACTCGGTTTCGCCGTCGGAGGCATATTTTTGTCGTTTTTTGGAATAAAATGTCTTACTATTGTATTCTGGGGCCAGTTAGAACCACATAATGCTTTTTCGGCATAGTTGGCTGGAATACCAACTTTAAAATTAATAAATTTCAAGTTTTCAGCATCTTTTTTTATTAGCTTGAAACATTCAACATTATTTTCAGCAACACCAATTCTAGCAGCAACATATTTTATAATAGCATCAGTAGAAGGTTACGCATCAAATTTTGATACATGAAACCATTTGTGTTTAACAACAACCTTTAGGTCATCTGCAGCAACATATTCACCACACACCCGCATATATTGTTTTTTATTTGTATTTTTGGCTTCAGCTACAGCATTATTATTATTATTATTATTATTTTGTTCTTGTGCTTGGCTGCCACTGCCACTACAAGTTGGTTTTTTCTTTTGTTTTTGTTTACGTGCACTCACAGTGACCCAGTCATTGTTCACCTCTCCAACCGCACCTGCAGCATTATCATCATCATTTACTTTCCCTCGCACAGAATAAGAGCAGTTAGCTAAAACTTCGCCCAAATCCGTCTCCCTCTCTCCGCCAACGTCAATGCACTTTTCGCTCTCCTTATGCATGCCAAATGCCAATAGTTTGGGCAAGATTACGCACAGAGCAGTTAGCCAAAACTTCGCCCATGCCCGTCTCCCTCTCTCCACCAACGTCAATGCATTTTTCGCTCTCCTTATGCATATGCATGCCAATAGTATGGGCAAGATTTCGCACATCAGCGTGAAGAGAATCAACCTCGCTCATTTTCAATGCTAACGAGCCAACAACAGCAATAAGTTCATTGACCCTTGCGAACAAAACATTAAAATTAAAATTTGCACAATCTGAGCAACGAAAACAGATATCGGCGTTTTCTTTAATGATTTCTTTTTGCGTGCTTTCTGATACATTTGCACAAATTTTATGGAAACTATTTTCACAAAAAAACCACAATTAACTCCTTCATCTTGAATAGAGTTCTTACAAAAAAAAAAAACACTTTTTATTTTTAGAATTTTTAGTAGACATACTAGAGCAAAAATCAAAAGCAACCGCACACGATGATGACTATTGAATCAATGAAAGGATAAGAAATTATTACGAAGCTCGTAATAGAATTATGGTCCCTGTTTCTAAAAAAATCGTTTCAAGAATAAAAGAAAAATTTATAAAGAAATCTGTTCTAGTATAATTTGTAATAGTGAAGACCCAAGACCATATGCAATGGTGTCAATTTTTGGAAGCCAATGCTTGGTCTATTAGATAGCGGTGCTAGTATTAGTTGTCTAGGTACAGGGTGCTTAGAACTTATTCAAAATTTAGGATTACCATACAAAAACTTTAAATCTATTGTCAAGACCGCGAGTGGACAGATGCAACAAATTATAGGGGAGCTAACAATCGAGATAACCTACAAACAAGAAACCAAGAAGATGAAGATGTACTTAGTTCCATCTCTCGAACAACCATTGTATCTTGGCATTAACTTCTGGAAACTATTCCAAATTGCTCCACAGATAATATCGGAAAATTTTCCGTTGTCGTCATATAGAACTAGCCGACCCGTGCTCGCGTTGCTTCGCAAATTGTAACCACGAACATTTTTTGAATATTAGTATTAGCATATGAAAAAATTTCTCAATGGGACTGAGCATATTTTCTATAATAATATTAATTTTAGTTTATATGTATATATGGTTTCGCTTTTATATAATAGTATAGATTTGCGGTAAAAAAAAAAAAACAAATTTGTGTTTTTAATGTTCTCATACATCTATAGGTATGCGTGTGTAAATATCCATAGACACATTTTTTTATTCATCTGCTCATGTTCACTGCAGTGCAACTGACTTAACCTACCCACATTTGTGTGCTCTTTTTATCGACGTCATTGTAAGTACCTTCTTCGAGTTATTTGTAAAGAAAATTTTAACTTAATTTCAGTTTTATTGTTCGAGGAAGTGATACAAAATTGGTAATTAAAGCTATTATAATAGAACTTTTTTTATTTTTAAATTGGAAGAATTATAATCTATTCACTTCCTCGAACCAGAAAAATAAAAAAGATCTAATTTTTCTTTAGATAAATCGGCATTTCATGTGCACGGCACTGTAGTTAATTAAATGTCCATAGTAACTTTAAAAAAAGAGCCCACACTGCTCAGCGATGTGACGGTAGAATTAGAGAAACAAAAAAATAATGTCTAAGTGTAGGTTAGTTGATGAACTATACAAATACAATACAGAAAAATTGAATATGTAGGTAGCTAGGTAAGAGAAAAAACGTAACTATCAAATGGAACACATATTAAGAGAGAAAGAGCATGGGAAGAAAAGAAAATTAAAAATGTTGGAATGATAATGAAATGAAACAAAGCAGCGACCTCGCGATTGTGATGGAGTCTAATTTCCTGGATAAAATAGATTCAAAAAGTTTATAATTTTATAATTTGTTTTTATTTATTTCTCAGGTTGTATGTTTAACTTAGAGGTGATTTTAGGCTTAAAATTTGCGCAACAATATTGAAAAAAACCGCTTATGTCTCGATTCCAGGAAGCTCAACAAAGCAACGAAAAATGAGGCCTATCCTTTTCCCAACGTAGAGAATCTTTTAAGTCGTCAAGCGGATACACATTACATTAGTAGTGTGGATCTAAAAGACGCTTTTTGCAAATTCCTCTTTCGGAAGAGTCACGAGAGAAAACTGCGTTTTCTGTGCCCGGTAGACCCCTATATCAATTCAAGGTCATGCCCTTTGGCTTATGCAGTGCTGCCCAGCGCCTTTGTAGACTAATGGACAAAGTGGTACCTAACGAATTGAAACAATTCATCTTTGTTTATTTGGATGATCTTTTGGTGGTTTCAGAAACGTTTGAAAAGCATATTACTATATTACGCGCATTAGCATCACTCTTACGTAAAGCTGGTCTTACTATTAATATACAAAAGTCCAAGTTCTGTTTTAAGAAACTTCGTTACTTAGGATTTATAGTTGGTGGAGGATGTATTAAAACTGATCCGGACAAGGACAAGGACTACTCCTACAAACTTAACCAAGCACAGCGTAACTATAGTGTTACTGAACTTGAATGTTTAGCTGCTGTTTTGGGGGTAGAAAAGTTCCGACCGTATGTTGAAGGCCATCATTTTACTATTATTACTGACCATTCGAGTCTTAGATGGCTCATGAACCAGAAAGATTTGTGTGGGAGGTTAGCACGTTGGAGTTTAAGGTTACAACGATTTTCTTTCGTAATTGAGCATCGAAAGGACTCGCAAAATGTTGCACTAGACGCTCTTTCCAGTGAGTTTGCAGCCGATGAACTAGCAGCAATTTCAAAGAGCGACGTTAACAATTCCGAGGTTCTACAAATCGATTTGTCGGATCCTTCATTTAAATCAGAAGATTACCTGAAGTTGATCGACACAATTAACCAAAACCAGAATCAGTTACCTGATCTCCAAGTTTAGGAGAACTATGTGTACAAGAAGGTTAAACACTCAACGGGAAATCCAATTGAAGATGATCGTACCTGGAAATTGTGTATTCCAACTGCGCTAACCAACCATCTTATCCGACTAGCTCATGATCCTCGCTTCGCATGGTGGATTTACGAAAACATTGTATCGCCTCAGAGACCGATTTTACTGGCCTAATATGGCGGTTCAAGTAAAATCATTTATAGGGGACTGCATCGTCTGTAAAACCACCAAGGCTCCGAATTCCATACTTAGACCACCTATGGGCCAATCATTCATTGTCGATAAGCCTTTCCAGCATATATACGTAGACTTTTTGGGTCATTATCCAAGGTCAAAGAAGGGAAACATATATATTATAGTTTGCTTAGATCAATTCACAAAATTCGTCCTAGCAAAACCTTTGAGAAAAGCAACCTCAGATTCAGCTATAGAATTTTTAGAGACAAATGTATTTTCGTTATTCGGTGTACCAGAGTCTCTCCTATCGGACAATGGGAAGCAATTTTTTAGCAAAGAGTTCTCCAAGTTCTTAGAGTCATATGGTACAAAACACATACGAACCGCTTCATACGCTCCTCAAGCTAACGCGAGTGAGCGTGTAAATCGCTCTATACTAGCTGCTATAAGAGCATACATAAGTGCAGAACAATCTAATTGGGATAAATGTCTTGTTTCAATCTTGAGTGCTTTGAGATCCACTGTGCATTCAGCGATTGGCATGTCTCCTTTTGAAGCTTTATTCGGGCAATCAAAAGTAGAACATGGCTCGTCTTATGCTCTGCTTCGAAAGCTAAATATTTTAAACAATTCCGAAATAAATATCTTGCCAAAAGCTGTTAAAATGAACATGCTACACAACCGCATCAAGGAGTAATTAGCACAAGCTCATAAGTTATATGAGAAAACGTACAACCCTCGTAGCAAAACATGTCGCTATTCGGTTGGCCAATTAATTTTTAAAAGAAACTTTGTGTTAAGCGATAAGTCTAAAAATCGGAACTCCAAATTGTGTCCTAAATTTATTCAAGCCAAAATTAAGAAAATTGTCAGCAACAATCTCTATGAATTAGAAGACCTTGACGGAAAATCATTAGGAATGGTGCATCCTAAAGAAAAACGACCTTAATTTCAATTTGTTTTCTTAATTATTGTGAAGAACAACATTCAAGGATACATACAGAAAAGAAAAAAAAAATACTTTTCAGTCACTGTGGCGTATGCTTACTTTTTTGGCGAAATTCAAAAGTGGTCCTTTTCCATTCCATTTTCATGTCACTGTTCACATGAATTTGCAATGTTGTGTGTGGACCACTTCGCAAAAAAGTGGAAAAAAACAGAAATTAAATAAATAGAACGCGAACTAATCGAATTCCAAAATTAATAACAGCTGAACGCATTCATCGATATCGATTATAATTTAACGATTCTCGATTCAGAAACTTGGCAAGTTTCCAGAAGGCCAAGGTGGCCATCTTGATTTCCGCCGAGAAAAAATTCTGTCTTTTCGCTTATCAACCTTCGTAACGAGAGGTCAGCCCTTACATAATTAAAAGAAAATATCATTTCTTTCATTAGTTTAATTTAAATTTTTACATGTGAAGAAAAGAAAAGAAAACAAAAAGAAAATAAAACATAAAAAGAAAATGATCCAAAAAAAAAGGTGATTACAAAAAGAAAAGGCTCCAGAGTAACTGCACTCGTTGCCAAAAACGTCTTGCGGCTGGAACAGGTGCAATCACCTGTCATCCATCCACACATCCATCCATTCGGACGTCTCGAGGGTGAAACAGGTGCAACCACCTGTCTTCCATCCACTCATTTTTTCAAGCGTGACGTCGTCGAGGAATCCAAGACGGAGGCTAGAGCCCTGTCTTCAATTCCGAAGAAGCACCGTGGAGGTGACAAACGATGGAAAATCAAGAAAACATATTGAAGACATAAAATAAGAAAAGTTTATATAAAATCAAATTTGATTTTGTTATTAATAAATACGCAATAATTATATGTGTATATAAAAAAATTTTATTACAAAATTAACAAAAACAAAAATATAAAAGAAAGAAAAGAGAAGATTCATAAAACTAATAAAACAAAAAGTACATATATAAAAAAAAGGAAAATTAAAAAAATAACGAATAGATAAATATTTACCCTAAAGAAAAATTCGTGTTCTTTTACAATCATACAATCCCCCATTAATTCATTTCATATATTCACACATTCATAATTCAAAACGTTCAAGCATACAAAAATTATTGCATTTACATTCATACATTAACTTAATTTTGTCGTTAATTATTATATTTACTATCTTTTTTAATTATTTAAATATTACAAATCTAAACGTCACACATTCATATACTTAAACATTCACAAGATTAAACATATACACTTTCATACGTTCACACAGTCACACATTTACACTTGCATGTATTACACACTACAAATTTCCATTACCCTCAATTTAAGATTCAAACTTATAAGACATAAACAAAACATACAACTTATACAACACAACAAAACTGCTGTGCACAACATCTTTACTGTGGGGTAAGTCCAAAAAAAAAATTAATTTTGTATTTATAGATTATTAGATTATAAAAGATTTATTTCAGGAAAAAAATACATAATATACAATTCATGAAAAAAATAAATCTTAAGGTGACATAACATTTAATTGTTGTCTGTCAGATTGGCATAGAAATAGACAATATTTGTATCTAAATTAACATCAACAAAATTATTTATTAATTATTACATAGTTAATGTGTTCGAGGTTTAATATATACAAAAAAAAAGATTTACATTATGTAGTTAAGATACTTAGTTTAGTAGATATTATTTACAAAAAAAAAAAATTACATTATTTTGATTTAAAAGAAAGAAAAAAAAAATTTTATTAGATTCTTACAAGAATTCGTTAATTATCAGTTTTCTATATTTAAGACAAGTTGCTAAAAAGTTGTATAAGGAAGGGAAGTTTTTTCCATTTAACTGATCATATACCTCCTCAATAGAAAGTATCTCATTTCCAAAACATCTTAATCTCGTTTTTTTATAAATTGGACATCTGCCTATAAGGTGATAAGTAGACCTCGGATTTTGCATATTTGCATATTTTTCATCTGATTGATACCAAACTTTATATTTAGACGTTTTATCGTTTAAATATAACAAATTGTAATGCATATCGAAAATATGCAAATTATATGCAAAAAATATGCAATAAAATATGCCAAAAATATGCAAAATATATGCAACATATGCAAAAAATATGCAAAATATGCAAAATATATGCAAACGAATTTCATGGAAAAATGTAATTCCACTCGTTAAATATTAAAGTTAGAGCAATACAGAAGATTATTTTCTTAGTTTAAAAGTAATCAACATATTATTGTATTGTTCAAGCAAATAAATAAAAAAAAAGAAATTAGGTGGTGCAACAGTCCATGAAGAACCAGGGCCTAGTGACTTACAACTCTCAACTCCTGTGTGCGAGTAATTGCAGGGATGGAGGGGACCTACAGTTTATATGCCGATTCCGAACGGCTAATTCGAGAAAGCACTTTTCATGACAAGAATTACTCTTGGAGAATTTGTCAATTCCTCGCAAGAGGCAGTACCCGTGAAAAAAACTTTAGGTGGCACAGGCAGGGATCGAACCCAAGACCTCTCGCATGACAGTCCAACGCACTAACCGTCATGCCACGGGTACCACGTATTGTTCAAGCAAGCCCGACTTAAAACCAGGGCAAAGCTTTTGTTGTTGTAACGCAAAGCAAAGCGCACCCAAAAAAGTGGGTCATCGGACAATTTAAACATTTTCTATTCCATATAGTAAGAATCCCTTTTATGCCACAACTATTCCTCTGAAAAGTTTTTACTGGTGAATATACATATGTTAGAATATTTGAAATTAAAAAAAATCAATGTTTTTTTTCCCAAAAAAAAAAAATCAAAATTTGTATAATGCTGTAGAATATTGGTATATTTATAGAGGGTTGTCTACCTTTGACTTAATCTTCCAAACCATACGTTCGAAAAGGCTTTTTCTGTCACATAATGTGGTGTAGGACTCACTTTTGGCTCTCCTCTTATTAAGCATCCGATAACCCATTATTTTTGTACAACGACGATATGCATTTACTTAAGTTTAGTAAGGAACACAATTCTTAATTTGTATTTTAGGTTCTTGAAACACTGAATCCAGAAGATGCTGAATGAATAAGGCTAGCAAAAGGGCTGATAAAAAATCCCCAGCTATATCGGGATTTTATCTATATAAAATCGAATTTCGAGATCATAACTTCCTTGGAAGCAAAGGGTCTACCATTAGCAAAGTCAATACATTTATTTAAAGAAGCTGAAAATATTATTCATAACATACATAACTGGTGATTTGGGAGAAGATTTAAAAGAGAAATTTAAAGCCATTTTGCAAAGAAATCCAGATTTTAATATCATTTCAAAAATAAATAATATTTTGAATCTCAATACTGAAGATTTGTCTGGAATTGAATCCGTCACAAATGAAAATAATTATAATTAAATATAAATTTTCTCCAATTACTTCATGCGACGCGACGTTGAAAGAAGCTTTTCCGCTTACAAAATGGTTTTTGGAGAGGGGGAGAGTACGATAACTTAGGCGACAAAGTTTAATGACGGATTTGTATGGAACAGTTAAAAACAAGCATTTTTTACTATGGGAGGGGGGGGGTCTATCTCCTCCCGTTTAGGCGGTAGGGGCAGTTAAAAAAAATATGTACATTAAATGGAAAAAAAATAATTAAAAAATAACGGTAATACCCTCAATTAAGTATAACCTTTTTTGAAGCCAACACTTTTGTCTATTAGCTTGTTTTTAAATCAAGTCAAAACTATGCATAGTTTTTAAAAAAAATTGTTTTAAAGTCAAAATTTGTGCAAAAAAAGTTAAAAAAAAAGGTTTAAAGTGTAATTTTTCAAAACTTTCAAATTATTTACTGTTTTTTTTTTTGAATTCATTGCTCTTATTTGTTTTTTATCAAAAACTGAAAACTAGATGACTTTATGTCTTCTTGTTCTTGAGAAAATTGAAAATTACCAAAATAAATATTTTAATTAAATTACTTTTTCCTTGCTTAAGTATTAACGTAGTCTTATTTTGATAGTAATAATCGAATCTGGATTAAGATATACCTAGGGTAAATTAATTTTTCTTAAATCCAGCTTATTTAAATGCAAAAAAACTTTGCATGCACCCCATCTTGCACCCTCCCCACCTTGCACACACTCCAACTTGCACCCACCCCAAATCCTATAGTGTGCCCAAGCAGGGGGGTTGCAGGGGGGCAGCATGCCCCCCCTTACAGATGCCACTGTTGCATACACCCAAACTCGCGCACACCTTACTGTTGCATACACCCAAACACGTATTACGCATACGCAAATACCAATATTACTATCAAAATAAGACCACTCAAGCAAAAAAAAAGAATTAAATTAAAATAGTAGTTGTGGTTATTTTCAATTTTCTCAAAAACTAAAAGACATAAAATCATCTAGTTTTCAGTTTTTGATCAAAAACAAATAAGAGCAATAAATTCTGAAATAAAAACAATGGGAGATAATCTTGAAGTATTGAAAAAGTTACACTTTAAACCTTTTTTTAACTTTTTTTACTCAAATTTTGAGTTTAAAATTAAATTTTTATTTTCAATTTTCTCAAAAACTAAAAGACATAAAATCATCTAGTTTTCAGTTTTTGATCAAAAACAAATAAGAGTAATAAATTCTGAAATAAAAACAATGGTAGATAATCTTGAAGTATTGAAAAAGTTACACTTTAAACCTTTTTTAACTTTTTTTACTCAAATTTTGAGTTTAAAATTAAATTTTTCAAAAACTACGCGTAGTTTTGACTTGATTTAAAAACTGGCTAATAGAACAGAATGTTGGCTTTAAAAAAATGTATACAACTTAATTGTAAGTATCACCGTTATTTTTTAAGAATTTTTTTCCATTTTAAGTAATATTTTTTTTAAATTGCCCCTCCTGCCTAAACGAGGGGAGATAGACCCCCCCTCCCATAGTAAATTATTTATTAATTATTTTTAACTGTTCTAAAAAATTCCGTTATAATATCTTGTCGCCTAAGTTATCGTACTCTTGCCTTGGAGAGAAACGTCAAAGCCTCTCAATTAATAATTTAGAGAAAATTGTGGTTATATATTGAAATACCAATTATCTTGAATAATGTTTAAACCGATAAAATATTGTATGTATTAAGTACCTATCAGTTGCTCTTTTTTAATATCTGACAATAATAAATAAAATTTCAATTTGTATGTATGTATGTACATATATGTATGTATATATAACCCTCTGAATCGCTTTTATATTGTTTTTGATTTGTTTAACACAGGAAATGTTTGCATATTTAGCATATATTTTGCATGTTTTGCATATTTTTTGCATATGTTGCATATATTTTGCATATTTTTGGCATATGCATTTCATGCAAATATGCAAAAAAAATTAAAATATGCATTCCGTTTTCAACTCTATTTTCAACGAAACGAACTTTGGTGTCATCAGAATTTAGCTATCTTAATCCTTCAAAAATATGCAAATATGCTAAATCCGAGGTCTAGTGATAAGTATTCTCAACTTCATCCAGATTACAAACTGTACATATACCAACTGTATTTTTCTTAAAAGCTCTTGCATTGATATTTAAAAGACCACACCTGGCTTTAAAAATTAAACTTACCAGGTGTGGGCTGTTATCATCTGTGAAGTAGGGTGTTATATCATATTTTAACTGTGGGTAAACATCATGAAATTGTGATCTTCTGGCATCACCAATGTGATTTTCATGCTCACGGGCTTCTAAGGCTAACAAAATACCTGTATGAAGACTTCTGAAAGAAGAAGTAGTAAGGTCAATATCAATATTGAGTTTTTGACACAAGTCAACCCAGTCTAGTACCCAAAAGGTTTTTTGAGATATTGTCTCCATAGCAAGTATTCTTGGCAATCTTCTTTCAGGATACTCTAGTATTTTATTGATATATTCAAAGTGAAGATGAAGTGAACGGAGATACTGAGATCTCATGCCAGTTTCAATCAGTAACATGTAGTTTGGAGTATTATTAGGAAGATTCAACATCTTTTTCATAAAAAATCTAAAAAGTTTTTCCACTTGATCAAAGCTTTTTGATCCCCATACCTGAGAACCGTAGAGCATTATTGACCTCGCAGCGGCTTCAAATATTTTAAGTTTATTAGAAAAGTTTATATTAGGGTGGTGAATATACTTTGACCACGTTGAGTTGATACAACATTTCGACATCGAAAGCTTTAAATCAAGGTGTTTATTAAACGAGAGGTTGTAATTAAGAGTAAGTCCCAAATATTTATAATCATTAACGACCTGAATCTGTTCGGAACCATATTTCCAGCTAAGTGAATTTGATAATCTAGGACCAACTCTAAACACAACAACTTTTGATTTGTTAAGGTTAACTTTTAAACCCCATAAAGTGCAATAGCTATGTAAGGAGTCAATCATTAATTAAAGTTCAGTTGGGGAATCGGACAAAATAACCAGGTCATCTGCATATAGTAAAACTTTTACAACCGAATCTGCAAAACTGACACCTCCCGGTAAATATGAATGTAAATCATTTACATAAAGGCTGAATAATAATGGACTCAGTAAACATCCTTGTTTTACACCGACATTAACATTAAATGGGTTCGAAAGAGAAATTCCATCCCAAACCTGGCTAGTTGTATTGTTGTAGAGGAGTTGTAAGGTTTCTATTATCTTAGTTGGTAACCCCAGAGATGACAATTTGAAAAAGAGTGAATTACGTGATATAAAATCAAATGCACATGAAAAATCAACAAAAAAGGCGAATGTTTTTTTCTTCTTAATGCGGTTTAAGTGAATTATGCTCGTTAAATTAAATATGCTGTCAATTGTGGAGTAACCAGCTCAAAAACCTGATTGAAATTCACATAGAATATCATTGTCTTCAATCCAACCATTTAATCTGTTTAGAATCAGCCCTGTAAAGATTTTATAAAGAGTATCCAAAAGAGATAGACCTCTGTAGTTTTCGCAATGATTTGGGTCACCTTTCTTAAATAAAGGTATAACAATAGAACTACGAAATGAATCTGGTACATCACCAGTGAGAAATATTTTATTGAGTAGGATGAGAACTTCTTCAAGGAAACACTCCGGTGCATTTTTGTAAAACTCATAACTTATTCTATCCTTACCAGGGGCTTTTTTAGGCTTTGATTTTTGTAATACATATAAAAGTTCCCACATTTCAAAGGGACGGTCGAGGAAAGAGTCAGTAACCATCGGCATAGCCCAGAGGATGTTTTGTACACATTCAGGTTCTAACAAAAGGGACTTAAAATGGTTATAAAAATCATGTATCTGAAGAGTGCTTTTATGTTTATAGGAAGCGACTTTTAGACATTTCGATAATCTCCACCAATCACTAGAATTCCTAACACTATTTAACTTTCTAATATTTTCCAGACTTTTCTTTAACTTTTTACTTTTACAAATTTTTATGTATTGGGATCTACAGTGAATGTATCGCTTTTTATACAGACTCAAATTATTGTTGTTACGAAAAAGCCGAAGCATCTTTAACATTTTATTTCTGGCCCGTAAACACTGGAAATCAAACCACTTCTGTTTTGGAATACATTTTTTTCTCCTAGCACCGGTACCCGCAGCTAACTTTATTTTATTAATAAGTGTGTTAACTTTCTCTTCAATTGAGATATTTGAATGGATGTATGCATAATTTGATAAGCTTGTTAAAGTGTCAAAATACTTTACGGCCATGTTCTGAGACCAGTTTAACTTTTTTTCAAGTGCTAAGGGGCCTAATACAACAGTATTAGGTTCAGGAGGAGAGAAACACAAGTTCAGAGGCATATGGTCCGAATATGGTTTGGCGCGAACCGAGAAGTTATTTATGATTTCTAGAAAATTAAACGAACACACGCAGTAGTCAATAATTGAATTGCCCATTGCACCACAAAACGTAAACTCCCCAAATTCATCACCACTTATTCTACCGTTTACAATAACACCACCTATGTTTTCAAATAATTCCAAACATTTTCTGCCTTTCGCATCAACTATGTTGTCCTTAGATTTTCTCTCTTGTGATATAAAGGGTAAACCTTCAATTAAATGTCTATCAATTATTTGACCAGCGCCCGTACGAGCATTCAAGTCACCAATGATGCAAAAAGATTCAAACCTCATATCATATAAAAATTTTTCGAACTTTTCAAAATCACCCATCCACTTAGTACAATTTAAATATCGTGGTATAAAGTGGAGATTCATATCACCAAATTTAGCAGAAAGCGTTACGTTATCAGAAAAAACATTGAAACAAAGATTATATCTATTTTGAATAGACTTTTTAAAACCGAACAAAGAGCCTCCGCTTGCGCGGCCAGCTCTATGGAATTTAACAGCATCTTCCCAATACAATACATAATTATCAAAGAAATGAACAAACTCTAATTTATTTTCACTTAGTACATTTGTCTCGAACAAAAAGAATATATCAAATTTATTTATATAATGAAAGAAGTTACAAAAACTAAGTTTACTTTTCAAGTTAGCTACATTATAAGCTACCAATTGACAGACTTCTCGTTGCTAGTGTTGACTCCCATCATGTGTAGAGGACTTCGCTGCTATTGTATCCTTATGTGAAGGGTGGTTGCTTTCCTTAACGATGATGTTGTAAACAAAATTTGTTTTTTCCAAAAGATCTCGTAAAAACTCAGCATCTTTGCTTCGTTTGGCCTCGTAACTACCATTTCTCCAGCTAAATAATCTGTCATTTATGTGGATTGACGTCTCACCATAGCGAATTTTAATTTGTTTGTCCGATTTGACGACAGTTTTACCCAGCTGACGAAGGTTATATCTTATCTGACGTTCATCTGAGGTGTAATTTTTCTGGATATATATCGCAGAGCCATCCAATTTTTTCTTAGCAGATATAATTTTGTTGACTTGTAGGACAGATTCCAGTGTAAATAAGAAAGATGAGCCGCTTCTTGTTTTTATTTGCCGAGACTCAACAATGTGGACGATTGTCTTAAGTACTCCAGAGCATATGTCATTGAATTCGTTGATTGCTAGTCTAGAATTTGTGCTTTGCAACCCACTGACAATAACATTCGATCGTCGTGACGTTCTATCGACTTGTTCCAGCTTTTTATTCATTGACTCAAGGTCCTCTTTGAGCCGTATGTTCTCGCTTCGAAGTTGTTCGATTTCTAAGTGAATGGGAGCAAGGTCATCCTTTTTTGCGACGTCTTCCAACTTTTTGTCAAGAATATTCTCTAATTTTAGTTCAAAAATATTCCAACAAAATACATCACGTTCGTGAAAGGAAATAGAAGTGGAAGGAGGTACAACAGCAGTACCAGAAGCAGCAGCAACAACAACAGCGGGATTTAGAACCTCGGCGGCAGAATTGCCAGTTTGCAAAGCAGCAACAGCATCAGCAGGCAGATGAGGAGGAATGTTTGTACCCGATTTGTTTGTATTCCCGAACATTTTTTGTATTTTTGATGATGATTTTTTATCAGTATTAGATAAAAATTGTTCTGGTGAAGTTAAATGCAAAGCTCTTTTATTACCAGGAGTACCCATAAATTTGCAGGTTATGTGGTGGCAGTCGAGTACGAAATACAAAAAAAAGAAATATTCTTGGGAAATTAATTTTATAAGTAATTTGACTTGATCTAATAAATCAACAACTTTTCTTTATTTTACTCGTAATAATAATCAAAATTAAATGCAAAACTTATTTAATTCACTTTTTTATAAAAAAATTTTTGCGGACAAAAAATGAAATTGATGTTTGACGTTTCGTGTCAGTGCTGCCAATCCCATTTTTGTATTTATATATTACATATTATATAAACATGATCTTACAATATTCACATACATAAAATCATAAAAGTGACAAATGAGAAATAGTTGAGTAATTCATGTACCTTGGGAAATTACGTACCAACAATTTTTTTTTTCAATGAGTGACAAGTGATCACAAACTAACTTGCTCGAATCACAGGGTAAAAGTACATATGATTAACTTTTGTGAATTTTTTTTATTGAATGGTTTTATTATATATTTTTTTTAATTTTATTTTTTTTTGAAACGATAAAAACCATTTTATTTTTTTTGGAAATTCTAACAACGATAACTATGATTGTGGAATTAATATAGATTTATCACTATAATTAGCACATTGTATTTATTAGATATCACTACCTAAATAAATATACTTATTATAACGTGCAGCGAAACAGTATGTTTTCATTTTCATTTTCAATTTCATTTTTGTTTGAAAGTTAAATCGCTCAAATGATGAGCTATTGAGTTTTTTTTTGAGTGCCAGGGAAAGGAAAGGAAGGGATGATGGAGAAAAGGAATAATGTAGTTTGAGATTTTAAACTTCATCTTTGATCAGGGGTCATTGAACTGAAATAATTGAGTGACTCAATGGCCATGGAGTCTCATTGTAATGTAGACGGAGGGAGGGTTATACTCAGGCACCTATTACCACCTAGGGTTTCCAACACAAATTTCTAAGAACAATTAATATCTTGCGCGAAAACTACTTCATTCGATTTTTATTTAACATCCTTTGTTTTATTTCGGCATAAAAATATGCGGCGGTTCGATAACAGGTAGAAGTACCCAACCCACCGACGAGCTACCAATGGCGGTGCAAGCATGCCGAACCGTACCTCGTTGATCGAACACCTCACCCAACGTTCCGTATACCACAAGGGAACAAGTGCACGAACAATCAATATTATTGACCAGAACTAGATAGATAGATAGATAATTTTATTTTCAAAAAGATTTTGCAAAAAAATGAGTAATGCTGGTTTAAAATTAGCTTTGACAATAACTTTAAGTTGCCTGTGAGGTTAAAAAGTTGTAAGTCGAAATGAATACTAATTTTATTTCACTACGTTACTTCTATATATATACAATTTTCTTGTCTTATCTTTCTATTCTTAATGTATATGTTCTTATCTTTCTATTCTTAATGTCTATGTTGTTTACTTATGTAAATGTAATTTATCTGTAGATAACCGTCAGTGTATGCTTAGGGTGATCTGTTTTATCTTTATTTCACATACACATTGGGTTATCTATAGATTGGGTATGTTCATGTTTGAACATTCTGCGGGCCAACAGAAAGTGCTAAAATTCTTTTTCTGAATTGTATGCCTCGTATTATATAAATTACTAAAATAATAACCAAAATGCAACTTAACATTAATCCGCTGTGACCGCTTATGTGGTGAAAGTCCAAGCCCTTAAGGTGAATGTTTTCCTTCTTGTACCTTTCAAAGTCCCGTTGAATTTTGAGTGGTTCATTCTTGTTGTTTATTATAGTTTTCTGTATAGTTTTAATTCTTTCCTCTGAAACTTCGTCCAGTGTCTTCGTCCATTTGATGATGGTGTCAAAGATATTGTTTTGTAGTCTAGGGCCAATCATCATTGCGTTATTAAGGCTGTATCCGTTGGACGTCTTCACTGAAGCATCGAATACAACTCTTGTTTTTGTTGTTAGGCTTGTATCTTTCACAACTGCATGGTACGGTAGATAGTATTTGCCCATATTTTCGTGTTGTTTGTCTACCTTGACCATGTGGCCCAGGTTTTCGTATTCGCGCATAAATGTATTTTTGCTATTCGTATCTCTTGTTGTTGTTTCTGCGAATCCTTGCATGCAGATGTCGTTTGCTGATATTTAATTATCTTTTTCTATTTCTTCTATCTCCCAGAACTTCTCCATCGATGACGTTACCGCTGACATGATTTTGCCACATTGTCGTTTCTCGTGTAGTGAGCCGGAAACTATCCACCCAAAAATCGTATTTTGTCCCACGATGCCATTGTGCTTCCTAACACCTTCTTCAATTAACTTTGGATACAAGTCACTTCCGATGATAATGTCAATACGATCTCTTGTATTTAGGTTTGGATCTGCCAGAATATAGTTTTCCAACTCATTTTTATTAAATTCAAATGATACGTCAGGTAGTGGTTTTATGAGGATGGGTAATACCAAAAACTCTGCTTGCATTTTGTTGTTGCTCATAAATCTTGGTCTTATGTCTAAATACGCTCTTGATTTTGATGTGCCCACTGCTGCTTCTGAGAGTCCATTTAATTCTGTACTTATTCTTTTCCTTGGCAAGGAGAGGATCTGCGCTGCTTCCTCAGATATCATTGATATTTGAGAACCTTGATCAATCAATGCATAGAAGCCAAAATAAAAGTGAATAAATTGAAAATAATAATAAATCTTTATCTTTTCTTAATAAAAACAAAAAAAAGCTCGCGAATTAAACATGGTCCTAATCGAGCACGGATATTTTGTGTTCTAGTGAAATTCAATTCAGTGGCTGCAATAGAATTGTTGGTGGTGGTTTCTTGGAGGTTCTTGTGATAACGGTGCTGTGTTTCGTTGTTGCTTGCGGCTGCTCGGTGTTGCGGTACATTCTCTTTACATACAAAACAAAAATACTCTCATTCGGTGGTGAGATTCCCCTTAGCAGTACGCAAGCTGCATATATAATGCGGTTGTTGTGTTGCTGCGTTTCGTTATTGCTCGTTGTTGCGGTGCATTCTCCTAACATAAAGGAAAAACTCTCATTCGGTGGTGAGATTCCCCTTAGCAGTGCGCAAGTTATCTTATACATAGTGCTGTCTGTGCTGTGTCGGCGGTGCGGTATTGATTTTTCCTTGCGGTCAGTGGTTGCCAACTTCTTTTTTTCTTTCGTTGAAATTAAAAGGTAATGGAAGCTCTCCGTCGACAAAGAGCGACCATAAAGGGTCGAATCACGCGTATCGACTCGGCCTCAAAGATCGATACCCAAGTGGCAAAATTAAAGTCATTTAAAGAAAGACAATATGCGCGAGTATGAGCGCGTACAGTCTGAAATTGACCAAATATGTGCCACCGCTGAGGGTTTGGAGGCCGAGACGCATTATCGAGCTGAGCTCGAAGTTATATTTTAATGCGTCCGCGACATTGTCTGAAAAAATTGATGCGTCCATGCCGCAGAGCAGCATGAGCACCACCAATGATTTAAGCCGCACCATTAAATCGTTAATAAATGGTCAAGCGACTCTGACCGACATAGTCAAGTGCATGGGAGAATCTACGAAAAGACCCATCAACATCACGAAAGTAGAATCTCATCATACGCGTTTACCAGAAATAAAACTTCCTGAGTTTGCAGGAAAATTGTGTGATTGGGTCAGATTTCGTGATCTCTTCACAGCTTTGATTGCGTCGAAGGAGTCACTCAGCGGGATTGAAAAATTTGAACATCTCCAAACGCGATTGAAAGGAGATTGTCTATCAATCATAAAACACCTTACGCCCAGCAATGCAAATTTTTCTGTAGCCTGGAATTTAATACAAGAGCACTTTGATAAGCCGCATTTTATCAGAGTTGCTCATCTTTTTTAATTTTCCTGTTTTGAAATCGAACTCACTCGACGAATTAAAAACATTTTTCAATACAGTTTTTGAAAATATAAATGCATTGCGCGCGCTGAAACAACCGGTTGATTCGTGGGAAAGGATCCTCGTTTATATTTTAGTAAAAAATTAGACGAAGCAAACAACGTTTTGTGGATGAGAAAACAAAAAACGTACGAAAATCCGAGTTTACAACATTTTACAGATTTTTTAAAGGAAAGGATCGATGAGCTCGAGAGCCTAAATGTGTCGCGCGTAAAAAATAATGCGCCGATAAAATTTCAAAATAAACGTTCTCTTGCGTCAACAGTCCAAGTCCAATCGTGCATTAAATGTGGCCGCAATCATTATCTATATCAATGTGAACAATTTCTAGAATTAAGAGTTCCATCGCGATTGGAGTTTATTCGGAATAAGAAAATATGTGTTAATTGTCTGCGCGCCAAGCACAATTTATCGGAATGTAAATTCTCAATGCGGTCAACGGCATAATTCGCTTTTGCATGAAAACCCAACAGATCAATCGAATCGTGATAATTCAAATTGAGTGTCAGTCAATAGCTCGCAGCGCATGGCTCAAGATACAATTACCCTTCTGCCAACTGCAATAATACTGGTAGAGGATGGAACTGGTAAGTTTCAAAAAATGTAGAGCCATGTTAGATTCTGGTTCGCAGACTAGTCTTATTAGTGAATCGTGCGTTCAAAGATTGCTCCTAAGAAGATATCATGCTAGGGTTCCGATAACCGGAATAGGTTCCGGTGAGCACGGCACAAGAGGCTTGGTGAATTTGGTTTTGCAGTCGGTTACTGCCAAAACTCTATCTATAAAGACTAAAGCTTTCATCATGTCAAAATTAACCAGCGATTTGCCTAGCGTCCTTATTCCAAGAAACAAAATGAACTTCTTCGAAAATTTAACACTTGGCGACCCAAATTATAATACTCCTGGCAAAATAGACATCTTAATCGGTTCTGACATATTTTTCGATATTCTATCCGATGGTAAAATAATTCATCCCTCGGGATCGCCGACAGCGCAAAACACGGCCTTCGGTTGGGTCGTCGCCGGCAATGTCTATGTGAAAAACGAGCCAAGTTTAGTGTGCGGTCACACTTCAATTGATCTCGACGTACTTTTAAAGAGGTTTTGGGAGTCCGAAGACTGTCCGGAAATCCAGCAGCCTGCCCGCGATGCAGACATGTAAATCGAAGAGCATTTTGTCTCAACCCACACTATTTAACCCGATGGTAGATACGTCGTGCGGTTGCCCTTTAAATCTGAAACAGTTGAATTCGGTAACTCACGTATAGCTGCTCTAAAAATACTGTACGCTATGGAGCGGCGATTCGCTCGAGACATTGAAATTAAACGCGAATACGTACAGTTTATGCGCGATTACTTACTTACTTACTTAAGGTGGCGCTACAGTCCGGGGCGGACCTGGGCCTCAACCAACATGCGTCTCCAGCCAGCTCGGTCCCTAGCTAGCTGTCTCCAGTTTCGCACGCCAAGTTGGTTGAGGTCCTCACCCACCTGAGTGCGCCACCTGAGTCGCGGTCTTCCTCTACTGCGCCGTCCCTCGGGATTGGATTCGAAGACCTTCCGGGCTGGAGCGTTGATGTCCATTCGCTCTACATGACCCAGCCATCTAAGCCGTTGGACTTTTATTCTGCTAACTAGGTCAGTGTCGCTGTACAGCCCGTACAGTTCGTCGTTATATCTTCTCCTCCATTCTCCATCTATACGTACGGGACCAAAAATCACCCGAAGAATTTTTCTCTCGAAGCATCCTAAGACGTTCTCATCTTTCTTTGACAGGGTCCAGGCCTCAGCGCCATAAATGAGAACCGGGATGATGAGTGTCTTATAGATGGTGATTTTAGATGCTCGAGAGAGGACTTTACTTCTCAATTGCCTTCTAAGTCCAAAGAAGCAGCGATTTGCAAGAGTTATTCTTCGTTTGATTTCAGCGCTGGTGTCGTTGCCTGTGTTTATAGCGGTGCCTAGGTAGACAAAGTCCTTAACTACCTCGAAGTTATAGCTGTCCATGGTGACGTTTTGTCCAAGACGTCGGTGTTCAATGTCCTTTTTTGATGACAGCATATACTTGGTCTTGCCCTCATTGACCACTAAACCCATCTTCTTCGCTTCCGTCGCAATGCTCAAAAACGCTCCACTGACATCACGCTTTGATCTTCCAATTATGTCAATATCATCTGCGTATCCGAGTAATTGGATGGACCTTTGGAAGATTGTGCCTCTAGTGTTGACGGTTGAGTTTTGCACAATTCTTTCCAGAACGATGTTGAAGAAGTCGCATGACAGTGCATCGCCTTGTCTAAAACCTTTTTTGACATCAAATGCATCGGTGAGATCTTTTCCGACCTTGATGGAGCAGCGTGCATTCTCCATCGTCATTCTGCACAAACGGATAAGTTTGACAGGGATGCCAAAACTAGACATTGCTCTGTAGAGTTCTTCCTTATGGATGCTGTCATACGCGGCTTTAAAATCGATAAAGAGATGGTGGGTATCGATTTGAAGCTCCTGGGTTTTTTCCAAGATCTGCCGTAATGTGAATATTTGGTCGATAGTGGACTTTCCTGGTCTGAAGCCACACTGATAAGGACCTATCAGGTTGTTGACGAACGGCTTCAGACGTTCACATAGTACGGCAGAAAGGATCTTATATGCAATGTTAAGGAGACTGATCCCTCTGTAGTTGGCGCAATTTAAAGGGTCTCCTTTTTTATGTATCGGACAAACTATGCTGAGATTCCACTCATCGGGCATGCTTTCTTCCGACCATATTTTGCAGATGAGTTGGTGCATGCTCCCTACCAAGTCATCGCCTGCTGCTTTAAATAGTTCGGCAGCTATGCCGTCAGCTCCAGCAGCTTTGTTTGACTTCAGTTTAGATATAGCTATCTTCACTTCGTCTAGGTCGGGTAGGCGGAATTGTTGATCTGCGTCGCCTAAGTTGAGTGGTTCTACCTCCCTTACAGCGGGATTCGGTTCGTCATCGCCGTTATATAATTTGGAGAAGTGGTCTTTCCATATTCTCAACATAGACTGCGGTTCTACTACGATGTTCCCCTGATCGTCTTTACAGGCTTCGGTTCGTGGCTGGTACCCTTGGGAGTTCTTTTTTACCTTTTGGTAAAATTTACGAACCTCATTCCTGTTGTAACATCCCTCTATCTCCTCGATCGCGCGCTTCTCGTGCTCTCTTTTTTTCCATCTAAGAAGCCGGTGTTCCTCTCTCCTCCTCTGCTCGTAGAGCTCGCGAGCAGCTCTGGTCCTTCTGTGCAGGGCCGTTTTGTATGCCTCTTGCTTCGCTGCGTGCGCTTGCCGGCATTCGTCGTCAAACCAGGGGTTTCGCTGTGTTGGACGTGTGAAACCTAGCACTTCAGAGGCGGCATCTCTGATGGCTGCAAGGCAATGTTGCCACTGGTTTTCAATGCTTAATGCATGCAGCATAGGACTCCTTAAGAGGTTACTAGAGACTCGATCGGAAAAGGACATGGCAGTCTCTTGCGATTGTAGCCGCCCAACGTCGAAACTTCTCACAGTACTTCCTTGTTTTGGCTTGGACCGGGATATCCGTAGCCGTACCTTGGCTACAACGAGGTAGTGGTCCGAGTCAATGTTGGCCCCTCGGAATGTTCGGATATCCTGTATACTGGAGAAGTGTCGTGCGTCGATCGCAATGTGGTCAATCTGGTTGACGGTTGATTGATCAGGAGATTTCCATGTCCCCTTGTGGATATTGAGATGTGTGAACTGCGTACTAGCTACCAGAACGTCTCGCCCCGCAGCGAAATCGATCAGCCTGAATCCGTTGTCGGAGGTGGTGTCGTGCAGGCTGTATCTTCCGATTGTGCCACCAAAGATGTCTTCTCTTCCTAGCTTGGCATTAAAGTCTCCTAAGACAATTTTAATGTCATAGCCAGGGCACTGCTCATATGTCTTGTCCAAGAGCTCGAAGAATATGTCTTTGGTGTCTTCATCTTTCTCCTCTGTTGGGGCATGCGCGCATATTAGGCTTATGTTGGCGAATTTAGCCTTGATGCGGATTGTCGTGATGCGCTCGCTCACACTGTTGAAACTCAAGACTTTTTGCCTGAGTCTAGTTCCAACAACAAATCCACACCCAAATAGACGCTGCCTTTGTTCTCGGTAGCAGTCGCCGTAGTATATATCGCAGTCTTTTAGTTTGCGTTTGCCCGGTCCATCCCATCGCACTTCTTGGATGGCGGTAATATCTGCCTTGCAGCAGTTTAGGGCTTCCGCTAATTGTTGTTAGATGTTCAAATGGTAGACATGTGCATTCAAGAGGACACAAGCGTCCACAGGTTTTTTCTCAAAACCCACCTCTGTCTATCAACTCCTACTCTCACCTCCCCGTGGTGAACATCGGGTGCCTAGTACCTCAACTGGAGATTAGGTTCTAACCCCAGTGGAAAGTTGTTGGGGGCAGCAAACGAGAGAGGGGGGGAGAGGTGTTTCCACTAAGGCACCTCTCCTTATCCAGACGGCAGCGGACGAATTCTTGAGATGGAATCAACGGTGGCGTCTACAGTTCCAGTAAGGCTGAACTACTTAGTGAACACCTTATAGGGCTTCTACGACTTATTCGGAGCCCAGGCCTATAAGGAGCGGTTTATCCGGCTCCCCGTCCTTGGAGTTATACTAAGGATCTGGCCCTCCAGGTTGGGGGTTGTGCCGTCAGGGTGACTTCCTGACCACGTAAAAATTTTCTAGTTGCGAAGCACCAACAAGCCTCGGATACGGACGGATTCACTGTTGACAACCCAAGCAAACGAAATAAGGACTACGAACTTCGGATCTGTACGTGGAATGTTAGGTCCCTTAACAGACCACGTGCAGCCGAACAACAATTATGCGCGATTACGAAGATTTAAAGCATATGAAAGCGGTGCCGGTAACCGAAACAACGTCAAGCGTATTTTACCTGCCCCATCACGCGGTAATAAAGTCGTCTAGCACGACAACGAAATTAAGAGTCGTATTCGACGCCTCAAATAAAAGTGATAACGGTATTTCTTTTAATGACTGTCTCGTTGTCGGGCCTACGATTCAGAATGACTTGTTTACACATTTAATAAAATTTCGAAGATTTCGCGTTGTCATTAAGGCAGACATTGCTAAGATGTACCGGCAAGTGGTCGTCAACAGTAGCGATGTAGACTACCAGCGAATTGTGTGGAGGGAAGATCCTGAACAAGAGCCTCGCGACTATCAACTCTTAACTGTTACTTATGGTACCGCCTCAGCATCATTCCTCGCCAACAGGGTATTTAAGCAGGTTGGTATTCGCAGCCTATACCTATATCCCAATGCTGGTAATAGTATTATAAACGACTTTTACGTAGACGATTACATGTCCGGTTATGATTCTTACGAAGATGCTTTGCTGATTAAAAACGAAATATGCCATATACTAAGTCAGACGGGAATGGAGCTACGAAAATGGGCATCAAATTCAGTAGAATTCTTGGCGGAAATAGATCCTGATAGTCTAGGACTCTCAACTGATTTGCCGATTGGGGAATATAGCGTTAAAACCTTAGGTCTGTTTTGGGATACAAAGGCCGATGGCTTCAAGTTCAGGTTCTGCCTACCCGGGTTAGTCTCTCAGATTACAAAACGAGAAGTACTATCCGGTATTGCGCGCATGTTTGATCCTTTGGGATGGCTTTCTCCCATGATTATTAAAATGAAAATTTTTATGAAAAAATTGTGGGTCAAAGGAATTGGGTGGGACGCGTATATCCCTTCAGAGTTATATCGAGAGTGGTTTGACTTTACAAACGATCTTCATCATATCGGCGAAATTAGTATTCCACGGTGGATATACTATGAACAAGCGGCATCCCTAGAACTTCACGACTTCGCAGATGCTTCTGAATCCGCGTACGCAGCAGCAATTTACTCGCTTAGTCAAACCAAGCGGAATCGTATATACGACGCACGTTTAGATTTAGATTCGTCCACAGTCCTACATTGGATTCAAGGTCACCCTCGACGTCGAAATGTCTTCGTAGACAACAGGATATCGTAAATCGGCGCCAATCTACCATCATCTGCATGGCACTACGTTCGGTCCGCCGAAATCCCATCAGACTGCGCCACAAGAGGTTTAATGGCAAGGCAATTACCAGACTGTAGTGTTTGACGAGGCAATCTTAGCGAAAGGATTATTCTTAGCTTATTAAAAGCCGCTTATATTGCCGAGCATGAATGCACGATTTAAAATTAGTTGAGTCAAGGTTATGATATAACTTAAGACTGAATTTATTTGGTAAATGTTCTCCTATTTATACTTCCAACTAGTTTTACATTTTTATACATTGTATTCTTATTCTACTTCTTTATTGATCGATTTTGCCTATGACCTACAATACATTGTCCCACATGACGTAAGAAGTAAATGTCCATTTGACAAAATAAACCATTGGTTGTATTTCCTCAAAGGCATTCCGAATGCTCAGTCAATGTGTCACATATAGCTAATTGCAGTCATAAACAAAAATCGATCTATGCACTTGGCGCATAGCGACCGAACATGCTTAGTGTGTAATATGATCAGTTCAATGCACGCTTGGTGACGGCTGATGATATACAATCATATGTAGGTCGCCATGCGTCGAGTTCATTAATGTTTGTTTATTATTATTGTTTTGAATTATATTTTTTTTTGTTTACATTTGTTAATTCTTTTGGTGTTACACACAACAAGACCTAGATCTTTGGTGGAACGGACCCTCCTTTATTCGGAAACCAGTGCTAGAATTCGAGAACCTTATGCATTCGAAGGAGATTCCGGAGAACGAAATAATCGCGCTCGCCACCTGTCCAGCAGAGTCCGACTGGATCCTATCAGAAAACTTTTCCTCCTTCATTCGATTACTGCGCGTTCGTAGCGCGCTGCATTCGTCTACTCAGGTGCTTCAGTGCTAAATACAAGAGTCAATACTGCCAAAGGTTCAATAATTTTTCAGTTCGGGACATTAATTCGGCTAAAATAACGCTCTATAAACTCGCGCAATCAACTTCCTTCGCAGACGAGCTGACCTGTTTACAGCAAAACAAACCTCTTCCCATTAGAAGTAGAATTTTTCAAATGAACCGCTTCATCGACGAGGACGGCTTATTCCGAGTTGGAGGTAGAATCGATAACGCCAGTGTTTCCTACAATCAAAGGCATCCAATCATCTTGTACAAGGATCATCACCTTACTAAGCTAAGAGCCATTCCTTACAAACAACAAATGGGAAATCTACCTCACCAGCGTTTAGAGCCTGGTCTGGCCTTCAACAACACCGTGTAGATCTTGCGGGCCCGTTTACGGTTAGTTCGTGGAGAGGGAGAGGTGCGAAACGATTTAAAACCTACGTGACACTTTTCGTCTGCATGGCCACCAAAGCGCTTCACTTAGAAGCTGTAACCGAGTTGTCTTCAGCAGCCTTCATCGGGGACCTTCGTCGATTCGTAGCTAGGCGAGGGAAATGTAATACGATGTTCAGCGACAATGGCACTAATTTCGTTGGTGCTAATCAGCAATTGCGGGAGTGGTCAGATCTTCTTGACTCAACGGAATTTCAAGAAAACATTCCTAATCATTTGAGCTCGGAAGGTATCGAATGGCGTTTCATCCCCCCCCCATGCCCCTCATTTCGGTGGACTCTGGGAGGCGGGTGTCAAAACAATTAAGTACCACCTGCGCCGAGTTTTAGGGAATGCTTCAGTTACTTACGAGAAATTTTGCACCATATTGTGCCAGATCGAGGCATGTGCAAATTCCAGACCTATCTGTTCTAAATTCGAAGGAGATGTCGACCCTCTCACGCCGGCTCACTTTTTAATATTGCGACCCATGAAATCTGTTCCGGATGAAGATCTTTCTAGTGTGCGCATTTCATCACTTAAGCGTTGGCAGTTTGTGCAGCGCACGGTTCAGGACTTCTGGAGTAGATGGTCTAGCGAGTATCTTAATCAAATGCAAAAGCGTACAAAGTGGACGAATCCTAATAAGAACATCGAAGTCAACGACGTTGAAGTCATAAAGGAAGATAATCAGCCTCCGTGTCAATGGTTGATGGGAAAAATTATAAAAACCTTTTCAGGACGAGATGGACTGACCAGAGTAGCACTAGTAAAAACCTCAAAGGGTGAAATCAAGCGATCGTTTAATAAGCTGTGTCCTTTGCTAGTGAATTGTTGAAATCAAATTTCAACCAGGGGGAGTATGTTTGAGCTCTCTTTATGCATACATGCATACATACGTATGCACAATTTTCTTTCTCTCTTTCTTTGTCTTTTTTATCATTAATATTTAGTTCCCTTCTGAATTTCAATGCGACAAGACCTCTTTTTTCTTTTGTAAGCCTCGGTTTCGGGCATAGAAGCCAAAATAAAAGTGAATAAATTGAAAATAATAATAAATCTTTATCTTTTCTTAATAAAAACAAAAAAAAGCTCGCGAATTAAACATGGTCCTAATCGAGCACGGATATTTTGTGTTCTAGTGAAATTCAATTCAGTGGCTGCAATAGAATTGTTGGTGGTGGTTTCTTGGAGGTTCTTGTGATAACGGTGCTGTGTTTCGTTGTTGTTTGCGGCTGCTCGGTGTTGCGGTACATTCTCTTTACATACAAAACAAAAATACTCTCATTCGGTGGTGAGATTCCCCTTAGCAGTACGCAAGCTTCTTATATAGGGTGTCCCAAAATTAACGCAAGATTTCTTGCGTTAATTTTAGGTGTCCCAAAATTAACGCAAGATTTATTGCGTTAATTTTGGGACACCCTTTATAAAGGACACCCTTTATAAACACTTAATCAATCCAAAAAGGTTACCATTTGATGAGATTTCGTTTCTAAATAAATATGTATATCAACTTGTTTGAAATTAACGCAAGAAATCTTGCGTTAATTTTGGGACACCCTATATAATGCGGTTGTTGTGTTGCTGCCTTTCGTTATTGCTCGTTGTTGCGGTGCATTCTCCTAACATAAAGGAAAAACTCTCATTCGGTGGTGAGATTCCCCTTAGCAGTGCGCAAGTTATCTTATACATAGTGCTGTCTGTGCTGTGTCGGCGGTGCGGTATTGATTTTTCCTTGCGGTCAGTGGTTGCCAACTTCTTTTTTTCTTTCGTTGAAATTAAAAGGTAATGGAAGCTCTCCGTCGACAAAGAGCGACCATAAAGGGTCGAATCACGCGTATCGACTCGGCCTCAAAGATCGATACCCAAGTGGCAAAATTAAAGTCATTTAAAGAAAGACAATATGCGCGAGTATGAGCGCGTACAGTCTGAAATTGACCAAATATGTGCCACCGCTGAGGGTTTGGAGGCCGAGACGCATTATCGAGCTGAGCTCGAAGTTATATTTTAATGCGTCCGCGACATTGTCTGAAAAAATTGATGCGTCCATGCCGCAGAGCAGCATGAGCACCACCAATGATTTAAGCCGCACCATTAAATCGTTAATAAATGGTCAAGCGACTCTGACCGACATAGTCAAGTGCATGGGAGAATCTACGAAAAGACCCATCAACATCACGAAAGTAGAATCTCATCATACGCGTTTACCAGAAATAAAACTTCCTGAGTTTGCAGGAAAATTGTGTGATTGGGTCAGATTTCGTGATCTCTTCACAGCTTTGATTGCGTCGAAGGAGTCACTCAGCGGGATTGAAAAATTTGAACATCTCCAAACGCGATTGAAAGGAGATTGTCTATCAATCATAAAACACCTTACGCCCAGCAATGAAAATTTTTCTGTAGCCTGGAATTTAATACAAGAGCACTTTGATAAGCCGCATTTTATCAGAGTTGCTCATCTTTTTTAATTTTCCTGTTTTGAAATCGAACTCACTCGACGAATTAAAAACATTTTTCAATACAGTTTTTGAAAATATAAATGCATTGCGCGCGCTGAAACAACCGGTTGATTCGTGGGAAAGGATCCTCGTTTATATTTTAGTAAAAAATTAGACGAAGCAAACAACGTTTTGTGGATGAGAAAACAAAAAACGTACGAAAATCCGAGTTTACAACATTTTACAGATTTTTTAAAGGAAAGGATCGATGAGCTCGAGAGCCTAAATGTGTCGCGCGTAAAAAATAATGCGCCGATAAAATTTCAAAATAAACGTTCTCTTGCGTCAACAGTCCAAGTCCAATCGTGCATTAAATGTGGCCGCAATCATTATCTATATCAATGTGAACAATTTCGAGAATTAAGAGTTCCATCGCGATTGAAGTTTATTCGGAATAAGAAAATATGTGTTAATTGTCTGCGCGCCAAGCACAATTTATCGGAATGTAAATTCTCAATGCGGTCAACGGCATAATTCGCTTTTGCATGAAAACCCAACAGATCAATCGAATCGTGATAATTCAAATTGAGTGTCAGTCAATAGCTCGCAGCGCATGGCTCAAGATACAATTACCTTTCTGCCAACTGCAATAATACTGGTAGAGGATGGAACTGGTAAGTTTCAAAAAATGTAGAGCCATGTTAGATTCTGGTTCGCAGACTAGTCTTATTAGTGAATCGTGCGTTCAAAGATTGCTCCTAAGATGGTATCATGCTAGGGTTCCGATAACCGGAATAGGTTCCGGTGTGCACGGCACAAGAGGCTTGGTGAATTTGGTTTTGCAGTCGGTTACTGCCAAAACTCTATCTATAAAGACTAAAGCTTTCATCATGTCAAAATTAACCAGCGATTTGCCTAGCGTCATTATTCCAAGAAACAAAATGAACTTCTTCGAAAATTTAACACTTGGCGACCCAAATTATAATACTCCTGGCAAAATAGACATCTTAATCGGTTCTGACATATTTTTCGATATTCTATCCGATGGTAAAATAATTCATCCCTCGGGTGCGCCGACAGCGCAAAACACGGCCTTCGGTTGGGTCGTCGCCGGCAATGTCTATGTGAAAAACGAGCCAAGTTTAGTGTGCGGTCACACTTCAATTGATCTCGACGTACTTTTAAAGAGGTTTTGGGAGTCCGAAGACTGTCCGGAAATCCAGCAGCCTGCCCGCGATGCAGACATGTAAATCGAAGAGCATTTTGTCTCAACCCACACTATTTAACCCGATGGTAGATACGTCGTGCGTTTGCCCTTTAAATTTGAAACAGTTGAATTCGGTAAATCACGTATAGCTGCTCTAAAAATACTGTACGCTATGGAGCGGCGATTCGCTCGAGACATTGAAATTAAACGCGAATACGTACAGTTTATGCGCGATTACGAAGATTTAAAGCATATGAAAGCGGTGCCGGTAAGCGAAACAACGTCAAGCGTATTTTACCTGCCCCATCACGCGGTAATAAAGTCGTCTAGCACGACAACGAAATTAAGAGTCGTATTCGACGCCTCAAATAAAAGTTATAACGGTATTTCTTTTAATGACTGTCTCGTTGTCGGGCCTACGATTCAGAATGACTTGTTTACACATTTAATAAAATTTCGAAGATTTCGCGTTGTCATTAAGGCAGACATTGCTAAGATGTACCGGCAAGTGGTCGTCAACAGTAGCGATGTAGACTACCAGCGAATTGTGTGGAGGGAAGATCCTGAACAAGAGCCTCGCGACTATCAACTCTTAACGGTTACTTATGGTACCGCCTCAGCATCATTCCTCGCCAACAGGGTATTTAAGCAGGTTGGTATTCGCAGCCTATACCTATATCCCAATGCTGGTAATAGTATTATAAACGACTTTTACGTAGACGATTACATGTCCGGTTATGATTCTTACGAAGATGCTTTGCTGATTAAAAACGAAATATGCCATATACTAAGTCAGACGGGAATGGAGCTACGAAAATGGGCATCAAATTCAGTAGAATTCTTGGCGGAAATAGATCCTGATAGTCTAGGACTCTCAACTGATTTGCCGATTGGGGAATATAGCGTTAAAACCTTAGGTCTGTTTTGGGATACAAAGGCCGATGGCTTCAAGTTCAGGTTCTGCCTACCCGGGTTAGCCTCTCAGATTACAAAACGAGAAGTACTATCCGGTATTGCGCGCATGTTTGATCCTTTGGGATGGCTTTCTCCCATGATTATTAAAATGAAAATTTTTATGAAAAAATTGTGGGTCAAAGGAATTGGGTGGGACGCGTATATCCCTTCAGAGTTATATCGAGAGTGGTTTGACTTTACAAACGATCTTCATCATATCGGCGAAATTAGTATTCCACGGTGGATATACTATGAACAAGCGGCATCCCTAGAACTTCACGACTTCGCAGATGCTTCTGAATCCGCGTACGCAGCAGCAATTTACTCGCTTAGTCAAACCAAGCGGAATCGTATATACGACGCACGTTTAGATTTAGATTCGTCCACAGTCCTACATTGGATTCAAGGTCACCCTCGACGTCGAAATGTCTTCGTAGACAACAGGATATCGTAAATCGGCGCCAATCTACCATCATCTGCATGGCACTACGTTCGGTCCGCCGAAATCCCATCAGACTGCGCCACAAGAGGTTTAATGGCAAGGCAATTACCAGACTGTAGTGTTTGACGAGGCAATCTTAGCGAAAGGATTATTCTTAGCTTATTAAAAGCCGCTTATATTGCCGAGCATGAATGCACGATTTAAAATTAGTTGAGTCAAGGTTATGATATAACTTAAGACTGAATTTATTTGGTAAATGTTCTCCTATTTATACTTCCAACTAGTTTTACATTTTTATACATTGTATTCTTATTCTACTTCTTTATTGATCGATTTTGCCTATGACCTACAATACATTGTCCCACATGACGTAAGAAGTAAATGTCCATTTGACAAAATAAACCATTGGTTGTATTTCCTCAAAGGCATTCCGAATGCTCAGTCAATGTGTCACATATAGCTAATTGCAGTCATAAACAAAAATCGATCTATGCACTTGGCGCATAGCGACCGAACATGCTTAGTGTGTAATATGATCAGTTCAATGCACGCTTGGTGACGGCTGATGCTATACAATCATATGTAGGTCGCCATGCGTCGAGTTCATTAATGTTTGTTTATTATTATTGTTTTGAATTATATTTTTTTTTTGTTTACATTTGTTAATTCTTTTGGTGTTACACACAACAAGACCTAGATCTTTGGTGGAACGGACCCTCCTTTATTCGGAAACCAGTGCTAGAATTCGAGAACCTTATGCATTCGAAGGAGATTCCGGAGAACGAAATAATCGCGCTCGCCACCTGTCCAGCAGAGTCCGACTGGATCCTATGAGAAAACTTTTCCTCCTTCATTCGATTACTGCGCGTTCGTAGCGCGCTGCATTCGTCTACTCAGGTGCTTCAGTGCTAAATACAAGAGTCAATACTGCCAAAGGTTCAATAATTTTTCAGTTCGGGACATTAATTCGGCTAAAATAACGCTCTATAAACTCGCGCAATCAACTTCCTTCGCAGACGAGCTGACCTGTTTACAGCAAAACAAACCTCTTCCCATTAGAAGTAGAATTTTTCAAATTAACCGCTTCATCGACGAGGACGGCTTATTCCGAGTTGGAGGTAGAATCGATAACGCCAGTGTTTCCTACAATCAAAGGCATCCAATCATCTTGTACAAGGATCATCACCTTACTAAGCTAAGAGCCATTCCTTACAAACAACAAATGGGAAATCTACCTCAACAGCGTTTAGAGCCTGGTCTGGCCTTCAACAACACCGTGTAGATCTTGCGGGCCCGTTTACGGTTAGTTCGTGGAAAGGGAGAGGTGCAAAACGATTTAAAACCTACGTGACACTTTTCGTCTGCATGGCCACCAAAGCGCTTCACTTAGAAGCTGTAACCGAGTTGTCTTCAGCAGCCTTCATCGGGGACCTTCGTCGATTCGTAGCTAGGCGAGGGAAATGTAATACGATGTTCAGCGACAATGGCACTAATTTCGTTGGTGCTAATCAGCAATTGCGGGAGTGGTCAGATCTTCTTGACTCAACGGAATTTCAAGAAAACATTCCTAATCATTTGAGCTCGGAAGGTATCGAATGGCGTTTCATCCCCCCCCATGCCCCTCATTTCGGTGGACTCTGGGAGGCGGGCGTCAAAACAATTAAGTACCACCTGCGCCGAGTTTTAGGGAATGCTTCAGTTACTTACGAGGAATTTTGCACCATATTGTGCCAGATCAAGGCATGTGCAAATTCCAGACCTATCTGTTCTAAATTCGAAGGAGATGTCGACCCTCTCACGCCGGCTCACTTTTTAATATTGCGACCCATGAAATCTGTTCCGGATGAAGATCTTTCTAGTGTGCGCATTTCATCACTTAAGCGTTGGCAGTTTGTGCAGCGCACGGTTCAGGACTTCTGGAGTAGATGGTCTAGCGAGTATCTTAATCAAATGCAAAAGCGTACAAAGTGGACGAATCCTAATAAGAACATCGAAGTCAACGACGTTGAAGTCATAAAGGAAGATAATCAGCCTCCGTGTCAATGGTTGATGAGAAAAATTATAAAAACCTTTTCAGGATGAGATGGACTGACCAGAGTAGCACTAGTAAAAACCTCAAAGGGTGAAATCAAGCGATCGTTTAATAAGCTGTGTCCTTTGCTAGTGAATTGTTGAAATCAAATTTCAACCAGGGGGAGTATGTTTGAGCTCTCTTTATGCTCTCTTAATACATACGTATGCACAATTTTCTTTCTCTCTTTCTTTGTCTTTTTTATCATTAATATTTAGTTCCCTTCTGAATTTCAATGCGACAAGACCTCTTTTTTCTTTTGTAAGCCTCGGTTTCGGGCATAGAAGCCAAAATAAAAGTGAATAAATTGAAAATAATAATAAATCTTTATCTTTTCTTAATAAAAACAAAAAAAAAGCTCGCGAATTAAACATGGTCCTAATCGAGCACGGATATTTTGTGTTCTAGTGAAATTCAATTCAGTGGCTGCAATAGAATTGTTGGTGGTGGTTTCTTGGAGGTTCTTGTGATAACGGTGCTGTGTTTCGTTGTTGTTTGCGGCTGCTCGGTGTTGCGGTACATTCTCTTTACATACAAAACAAAAATACTCTCATTCGGTGGTGAGATTCCCCTTAGCAGTACGCAAGCTTCTTATATAGGGTGTCCCAAAATTAACGCAAGATTTCTTGCGTTAATTTTAGGTGTCCCAAAATTAACGCAAGATTTATTGCGTTAATTTTGGGACACCCTTTATAAAGACAAGTATTTTTTTAAACACTTAATCAATCCAAAAAGGTTACCATTTGATGAGATTTCGTTTCTAAATAAATATGTATATCAACTTGTTTGAAATTAACGCAAGAAATCTTGCGTTAATTTTGGGACACCCTATATAATGCGGTTGTTGTGTTGCTGCCTTTCGTTATTGCTCGTTGTTGCGGTGCATTCTCCTAACATAAAGGAAAAACTCTCATTCGGTGGTGAGATTCTCCTTAGCAGTGCGCAAGTTATCTTATACATAGTGCTGTCTGTGCTGTGTCGGCGGTGCGGTATTGATTTTTCCTTGCGGTCAGTGGTTGCCAACTTCTTTTTTTCTTTCGTTGAAATTAAAAGGTAATGGAAGCTCTCCGTCGACAAAGAGCGACCATAAAGGGTCGAATCACGCGTATCGACTCGGCCTCAAAGATCGATACCCAAGTGGCAAAATTAAAGTCATTTAAAGAAAGACAATATGCGCGAGTATGAGCGCGTACAGTCTGAAATTGACCAAATATGTGCCACCGCTGAGGGTTTGGAGGCCGAGACGCATTATCGAGCTGAGCTCGGTTATATTTTAATGCGTCCGCGACATTGTCTGAAAAAATTGATGCGTCCATGCCGCAGAGCAGCATGAGCACCACCAATGATTTAAGCCGCACCATTAAATCGTTAATAAATGGTCAAGCGACTCTGACCGACATAGTCAAGTGCATGGGAGAATCTACGAAAAGACCCATCAACATCACGAAAGTAGAATCTCATCATACGCGTTTACCAGAAATAAAACTTCCTGAGTTTGCAGGAAAATTGTGTGATTGGGTCAGATTTCGTGATCTCTTCACAGCTTTGATTGCGTCGAAGGAGTCACTCAGCGGGATTGAAAAATTTGAACATCTCCAAACGCGATTGAAAGGAGATTGTCTATCAATCATAAAACACCTTACGCCCAGCAATGAAAATTTTTCTGTAGCCTGGAATTTAATACAAGAGCACTTTGATAAGCCGCATTTTATCAGAGTTGCTCATCTTTTTTAATTTTCCTGTTTTGAAATCGAACTCACTCGACGAATTAAAAACATTTTTCAATACAGTTTTTGAAAATATAAATGCATTGCGCGCGCTGAAACAACCGGTTGATTCGTGGGAAAGGATCCTCGTTTATATTTTAGTAAAAAATTAGACGAAGCAAACAACGTTTTGTGGATGAGAAAACAAAAAACGTACGAAAATCCGAGTTTACAACATTTTACAGATTTTTTAAAGGAAAGGATCGATGAGCTCGAGAGCCTAAATGTGTCGCGCGTAAAAAATAATGCGCCGATAAAATTTCAAAATAAACGTTCTCTTGCGTCAACAGTCCAAGTCCAATCGTGCATTAAATGTGGCCGCAATCATTATCTATATCAATGTGAACAATTTCGAGAATTAAGAGTTCCATCGCGATTGAAGTTTATTCGGAATAAGAAAATATGTGTTAATTGTCTGCGCGCCAAGCACAATTTATCGGAATGTAAATTCTCAATGCGGTCAACGGCATAATTCGCTTTTGCATGAAAACCCAACAGATCAATCGAATCGTGATAATTCAAATTGAGTGTCAGTCAATAGCTCGCAGCGCATGGCTCAAGATACAATTACCTTTCTGCCAACTGCAATAATACTGGTAGAGGATGGAACTGGTAAGTTTCAAAAAATGTAGAGCCATGTTAGATTCTGGTTCGCAGACTAGTCTTATTAGTGAATCGTGCGTTCAAAGATTGCTCCTAAGATGGTATCATGCTAGGGTTCCGATAACCGGAATAGGTTCCGGTGTGCACGGCACAAGAGGCTTGGTGAATTTGGTTTTGCAGTCGGTTACTGCCAAAACTCTATCTATAAAGACTAAAGCTTTCATCATGTCAAAATTAACCAGCGATTTGCCTAGCGTCATTATTCCAAGAAACAAAATGAACTTCTTCGAAAATTTAACACTTGGCGACCCAAATTATAATACTCCTGGCAAAATAGACATCTTAATCGGTTCTGACATATTTTTCGATATTCTATCCGATGGTAAAATAATTCATCCCTCGGGTGCGCCGACAGCGCAAAACACGGCCTTCGGTTGGGTCGTCGCCGGCAATGTCTATGTGAAAAACGAGCCAAGTTTAGTGTGCGGTCACACTTCAATTGATCTCGACGTACTTTTAAAGAGGTTTTGGGAGTCCGAAGACTGTCCGGAAATCCAGCAGCCTGCCCGCGATGCAGACATGTAAATCGAAGAGCATTTTGTCTCAACCCACACTATTTAACCCGATGGTAGATACGTCGTGCGTTTGCCCTTTAAATTTGAAACAGTTGAATTCGGTAAATCACGTATAGCTGCTCTAAAAATACTGTACGCTATGGAGCGGCGATTCGCTCGAGACATTGAAATTAAACGCGAATACGTACAGTTTATGCGCGATTACGAAGATTTAAAGCATATGAAAGCGGTGCCGGTAAGCGAAACAACGTCAAGCGTATTTTACCTGCCCCATCACGCGGTAATAAAGTCGTCTAGCACGACAACGAAATTAAGAGTCGTATTCGACGCCTCAAATAAAAGTTATAACGGTATTTCTTTTAATGACTGTCTCGTTGTCGGGCCTACGATTCAGAATGACTTGTTTACACATTTAATAAAATTTCGAAGATTTCGCGTTGTCATTAAGGCAGACATTGCTAAGATGTACCGGCAAGTGGTCGTCAACAGTAGCGATGTAGACTACCAGCGAATTGTGTGGAGGGAAGATCCTGAACAAGAGCCTCGCGACTATCAACTCTTAACGGTTACTTATGGTACCGCCTCAGCATCATTCCTCGCCAACAGGGTATTTAAGCAGGTTGGTATTCGCAGCCTATACCTATATCCCAATGCTGGTAATAGTATTATAAACGACTTTTACGTAGACGATTACATGTCCGGTTATGATTCTTACGAAGATGCTTTGCTGATTAAAAACGAAATATGCCATATACTAAGTCAGACGGGAATGGAGCTACGAAAATGGGCATCAAATTCAGTAGAATTCTTGGCGGAAATAGATCCTGATAGTCTAGGACTCTCAACTGATTTGCCGATTGGGGAATATAGCGTTAAAACCTTAGGTCTGTTTTGGGATACAAAGGCCGATGGCTTCAAGTTCAGGTTCTGCCTACCCGGGTTAGCCTCTCAGATTACAAAACGAGAAGTACTATCCGGTATTGCGCGCATGTTTGATCCTTTGGGATGGCTTTCTCCCATGATTATTAAAATGAAAATTTTTATGAAAAAATTGTGGGTCAAAGGAATTGGGTGGGACGCGTATATCCCTTCAGAGTTATATCGAGAGTGGTTTGACTTTACAAACGATCTTCATCATATCGGCGAAATTAGTATTCCACGGTGGATATACTATGAACAAGCGGCATCCCTAGAACTTCACGACTTCGCAGATGCTTCTGAATCCGCGTACGCAGCAGCAATTTACTCGCTTAGTCAAACCAAGCGGAATCGTATATACGACGCACGTTTAGATTTAGATTCGTCCACAGTCCTACATTGGATTCAAGGTCACCCTCGACGTCGAAATGTCTTCGTAGACAACAGGATATCGTAAATCGGCGCCAATCTACCATCATCTGCATGGCACTACGTTCGGTCCGCCGAAATCCCATCAGACTGCGCCACAAGAGGTTTAATGGCAAGGCAATTACCAGACTGTAGTGTTTGACGAGGCAATCTTAGCGAAAGGATTATTCTTAGCTTATTAAAAGCCGCTTATATTGCCGAGCATGAATGCACGATTTAAAATTAGTTGAGTCAAGGTTATGATATAACTTAAGACTGAATTTATTTGGTAAATGTTCTCCTATTTATACTTCCAACTAGTTTTACATTTTTATACATTGTATTCTTATTCTACTTCTTTATTGATCGATTTTGCCTATGACCTACAATACATTGTCCCACATGACGTAAGAAGTAAATGTCCATTTGACAAAATAAACCATTGGTTGTATTTCCTCAAAGGCATTCCGAATGCTCAGTCAATGTGTCACATATAGCTAATTGCAGTCATAAACAAAAATCGATCTATGCACTTGGCGCATAGCGACCGAACATGCTTAGTGTGTAATATGATCAGTTCAATGCACGCTTGGTGACGGCTGATGCTATACAATCATATGTAGGTCGCCATGCGTCGAGTTCATTAATGTTTGTTTATTATTATTGTTTTGAATTATATTTTTTTTTTGTTTACATTTGTTAATTCTTTTGGTGTTACACACAACAAGACCTAGATCTTTGGTGGAACGGACCCTCCTTTATTCGGAAACCAGTGCTAGAATTCGAGAACCTTATGCATTCGAAGGAGATTCCGGAGAACGAAATAATCGCGCTCGCCACCTGTCCAGCAGAGTCCGACTGGATCCTATGAGAAAACTTTTCCTCCTTCATTCGATTACTGCGCGTTCGTAGCGCGCTGCATTCGTCTACTCAGGTGCTTCAGTGCTAAATACAAGAGTCAATACTGCCAAAGGTTCAATAATTTTTCAGTTCGGGACATTAATTCGGCTAAAATAACGCTCTATAAACTCGCGCAATCAACTTCCTTCGCAGACGAGCTGACCTGTTTACAGCAAAACAAACCTCTTCCCATTAGAAGTAGAATTTTTCAAATTAACCGCTTCATCGACGAGGACGGCTTATTCCGAGTTGGAGGTAGAATCGATAACGCCAGTGTTTCCTACAATCAAAGGCATCCAATCATCTTGTACAAGGATCATCACCTTACTAAGCTAAGAGCCATTCCTTACAAACAACAAATGGGAAATCTACCTCAACAGCGTTTAGAGCCTGGTCTGGCCTTCAACAACACCGTGTAGATCTTGCGGGCCCGTTTACGGTTAGTTCGTGGAAAGGGAGAGGTGCAAAACGATTTAAAACCTACGTGACACTTTTCGTCTGCATGGCCACCAAAGCGCTTCACTTAGAAGCTGTAACCGAGTTGTCTTCAGCAGCCTTCATCGGGGACCTTCGTCGATTCGTAGCTAGGCGAGGGAAATGTAATACGATGTTCAGCGACAATGGCACTAATTTCGTTGGTGCTAATCAGCAATTGCGGGAGTGGTCAGATCTTCTTGACTCAACGGAATTTCAAGAAAACATTCCTAATCATTTGAGCTCGGAAGGTATCGAATGGCGTTTCATCCCCCCCCATGCCCCTCATTTCGGTGGACTCTGGGAGGCGGGCGTCAAAACAATTAAGTACCACCTGCGCCGAGTTTTAGGGAATGCTTCAGTTACTTACGAGGAATTTTGCACCATATTGTGCCAGATCAAGGCATGTGCAAATTCCAGACCTATCTGTTCTAAATTCGAAGGAGATGTCGACCCTCTCACGCCGGCTCACTTTTTAATATTGCGACCCATGAAATCTGTTCCGGATGAAGATCTTTCTAGTGTGCGCATTTCATCACTTAAGCGTTGGCAGTTTGTGCAGCGCACGGTTCAGGACTTCTGGAGTAGATGGTCTAGCGAGTATCTTAATCAAATGCAAAAGCGTACAAAGTGGACGAATCCTAATAAGAACATCGAAGTCAACGACGTTGAAGTCATAAAGGAAGATAATCAGCCTCCGTGTCAATGGTTGATGAGAAAAATTATAAAAACCTTTTCAGGATGAGATGGACTGACCAGAGTAGCACTAGTAAAAACCTCAAAGGGTGAAATCAAGCGATCGTTTAATAAGCTGTGTCCTTTGCTAGTGAATTGTTGAAATCAAATTTCAACCAGGGGGAGTATGTTTGAGCTCTCTTTATGCTCTCTTAATACATACGTATGCACAATTTTCTTTCTCTCTTTCTTTGTCTTTTTTATCATTAATATTTAGTTCCCTTCTGAATTTCAATGCGACAAGACCTCTTTTTTCTTTTGTAAGCCTCGGTTTCGGGCATAGAAGCCAAAATAAAAGTGAATAAATTGAAAATAATAATAAATCTTTATCTTTTCTTAATAAAAACAAAAAAAAAGCTCGCGAATTAAACATGGTCCTAATCGAGCACGGATATTTTGTGTTCTAGTGAAATTCAATTCAGTGGCTGCAATAGAATTGTTGGTGGTGGTTTCTTGGAGGTTCTTGTGATAACGGTGCTGTGTTTCGTTGTTGTTTGCGGCTGCTCGGTGTTGCGGTACATTCTCTTTACATACAAAACAAAAATACTCTCATTCGGTGGTGAGATTCCCCTTAGCAGTACGCAAGCTTCTTATATAGGGTGTCCCAAAATTAACGCAAGATTTCTTGCGTTAATTTTAGGTGTCCCAAAATTAACGCAAGATTTATTGCGTTAATTTTGGGACACCCTTTATAAAGACAAGTATTTTTTTAAACACTTAATCAATCCAAAAAGGTTACCATTTGATGAGATTTCGTTTCTAAATAAATATGTATATCAACTTGTTTGAAATTAACGCAAGAAATCTTGCGTTAATTTTGGGACACCCTATATAATGCGGTTGTTGTGTTGCTGCCTTTCGTTATTGCTCGTTGTTGCGGTGCATTCTCCTAACATAAAGGAAAAACTCTCATTCGGTGGTGAGATTCTCCTTAGCAGTGCGCAAGTTATCTTATACATAGTGCTGTCTGTGCTGTGTCGGCGGTGCGGTATTGATTTTTCCTTGCGGTCAGTGGTTGCCAACTTCTTTTTTTCTTTCGTTGAAATTAAAAGGTAATGGAAGCTCTCCGTCGACAAAGAGCGACCATAAAGGGTCGAATCACGCGTATCGACTCGGCCTCAAAGATCGATACCCAAGTGGCAAAATTAAAGTCATTTAAAGAAAGACAATATGCGCGAGTATGAGCGCGTACAGTCTGAAATTGACCAAATATGTGCCACCGCTGAGGGTTTGGAGGCCGAGACGCATTATCGAGCTGAGCTCGGTTATATTTTAATGCGTCCGCGACATTGTCTGAAAAAATTGATGCGTCCATGCCGCAGAGCAGCATGAGCACCACCAATGATTTAAGCCGCACCATTAAATCGTTAATAAATGGTCAAGCGACTCTGACCGACATAGTCAAGTGCATGGGAGAATCTACGAAAAGACCCATCAACATCACGAAAGTAGAATCTCATCATACGCGTTTACCAGAAATAAAACTTCCTGAGTTTGCAGGAAAATTGTGTGATTGGGTCAGATTTCGTGATCTCTTCACAGCTTTGATTGCGTCGAAGGAGTCACTCAGCGGGATTGAAAAATTTGAACATCTCCAAACGCGATTGAAAGGAGATTGTCTATCAATCATAAAACACCTTACGCCCAGCAATGAAAATTTTTCTGTAGCCTGGAATTTAATACAAGAGCACTTTGATAAGCCGCATTTTATCAGAGTTGCTCATCTTTTTTAATTTTCCTGTTTTGAAATCGAACTCACTCGACGAATTAAAAACATTTTTCAATACAGTTTTTGAAAATATAAATGCATTGCGCGCGCTGAAACAACCGGTTGATTCGTGGGAAAGGATCCTCGTTTATATTTTAGTAAAAAATTAGACGAAGCAAACAACGTTTTGTGGATGAGAAAACAAAAAACGTACGAAAATCCGAGTTTACAACATTTTACAGATTTTTTAAAGGAAAGGATCGATGAGCTCGAGAGCCTAAATGTGTCGCGCGTAAAAAATAATGCGCCGATAAAATTTCAAAATAAACGTTCTCTTGCGTCAACAGTCCAAGTCCAATCGTGCATTAAATGTGGCCGCAATCATTATCTGTATCAATGTGAACAATTTCGAGAATTAAGAGTTCCATCGCGATTGGAGTTTATTCGGAATAAGAAAATATGTGTTAATTGTCTGCGCGCCAAGCACAATTTATCGGAATGTAAATTCTCAATGCGGTCAACGGCATAATTCGCTTTTGCATGAAAACCCAACAGATCAATCGAATCGTGATAATTCAAATTGAGTGTCAGTCAATAGCTCGCAGCGCATGGCTCAAGATACAATTACCTTTCTGCCAACTGCAATAATACTGGTAGAGGATGGAACTGGTAAGTTTCAAAAAATGTAGAGCCATGTTAGATTCTGAGTCGCAGACTAGTCTTATTAGTGAATCGTGCGTTCAAAGATTGCTCCTAAGATGGTATCATGCTAGGGTTCCGATAACCGGAATAGGTTCCGGTGTGCACGGCACAAGAGGCTTGGTGAATTTGGTTTTGCAGTCGGTTACTGCCAAAACTCTATCTATAAAGACTAAAGCTTTCATCATGTCAAAATTAACCAGCGATTTGCCTAGCGTCATTATTCCAAGAAACAAAATGAACTTCTTCGAAAATTTAACACTTGGCGACCCAAATTATAATACTCCTGGCAAAATAGACATCTTAATCGGTTCTGACATATTTTTCGATATTCTATCCGATGGTAAAATAATTCATCCCTCGGGTGCGCCGACAGCGCAAAACACGGCCTTCGGTTGGGTCGTCGCCGGCAATGTCTATGTGAAAAACGAGCCAAGTTTAGTGTGCGGTCACACTTCAATTGATCTCGACGTACTTTTAAAAAGGTTTTGGGAGTCCGAAGACTGTCCGGAAATCCAGCAGCCTGCCCGCGATGCAGACATGTAAATCGAAGAGCATTTTGTCTCAACCCACACTATTTAACCCGATGGTAGATACGTCGTGCGTTTGCCCTTTAAATCTGAAACAGTTGAATTCGGTAAATCACGTATAGCTGCTCTAAAAATACTGTACGCTATGGAGCGGCGATTCGCTCGAGACATTGAAATTAAACGCGAATACGTACAGTTTATGCGCGATTACGAAGATTTAAAGCATATGAAAGCGGTGCCGGTAAGCGAAACAACGTCAAGCGTATTTTACCTGCCCCATCACGCGGTAATAAAGTCGTCTAGCACGACAACGAAATTAAGAGTCGTATTCGACGCCTCAAATAAAAGTTATAACGGTATTTCTTTTAATGACTGTCTCGTTGTCGGGCCTACGATTCAGAATGACTTGTTTACACATTTAATCAAATTTCGAAGATTTCGCGTTGTCATTAAGGCAGACATTGCTAAGATGTACCGGCAAGTGGTCGTCAACAGTAGCGATGTAGACTACCAGCGAATTGTGTGGAGGAAAGATCCTGAACAAGAGCCTCGCGACTATCAACTCTTAACGGTTACTTATGGTACCGCTTCAGCATCATTTCTCGCCAACAGGGTATTTAAGCAGGTTGGTATTCGCAGCCTATACCTATATCCCAATGCTGGTAATAGTATTATAAACGACTTTTACGTAGACGATTACATGTCCGGTTATGATTCTTACGAAGATGCTTTGCTGATTAAAAACGAAATATGCCATATACTAAGTCAGACGGGAATGGAGCTACGAAAATGGGCATCAAATTCAGTAGAATTCTTGGCGGAAATAGATCCTGATAGTCTAGGACTCTCAACTGATTTGCCGATTGGGGAATATAGCGTTAAAACCTTAGGTCTGTTTTGGGATACAAAGGCCGATGGCTTCAAGTTCAGGTTCTGCCTACCCGGGTTAGCCTCTCAGATTACAAAACGAGAAGTACTATCCGGTATTGCGCGCATGTTTGATCCTTTGGGATGGCTTTCTCCCATGATTATTAAAATGAAAATTTTTATGAAAAAATTGTGGGTCAAAGGAATTGGGTGGGACGCGTATATCCCTTCAGAGTTATATCGAGAGTGGTTTGACTTTACAAACGATCTTCATCATATCGGCGAAATAAGTATTCCACGGTGGATATACTATGAACAAGCGGCATCCCTAGAACTTCACGACGATGCTTCTGAATCCGCGTACGCAGCAGCAATTTACTCGCTTAGTCAAACCAAGCGGAATCGTATATACGACGCACGTTTAGATTTAGATTCGTCCACAGTCCTACATTGGATTCAAGGTCACCCTCGACGTCGAAATGTCTTCGTAGACAACAGGATATCGTAAATCGGCGCCAATCTACCATCATCTGCATGGCACTACGTTCGGTCCGCCGAAATCCCATCAGACTGCGCCACAAGAGGTTTAATGGCAAGGCAATTACCAGACTGTAGTGTTTGACGAGGCAATCTTAGCGAAAGGATTATTCTTAGCTTATTAAAAGCCGCTTATATTGCCGAGCATGAATGCACGATTTAAAATTAGTTGAGTCAAGGTTATGATATAACTCAAGACTGAATTTATTTGGTAAATGTTCTCCTATTTATACTTCCAACTAGTTTTACATTTTTATACATTGTATTCTTATTCTACTTCTTTATTGATCGATTTTGCCTATGACCTACAATACATTTTCCCACATGACGTAAGAAGTAAATGTCCATTTGACAAAATAAACCATTGGTTGTATTTCCTCAAAGGCATTCCGAATGCTCAGTCAATGTGTCACACATAGCTAATTGCAGTCATAAACAAAAATCGATCTATGCACTTGGCGCATAGCGACCGAACATGCTTAGTGTGTAATATGATCAGTTCAATGCACGCTTGGTGACGGCTGATGATATACAATCATATGTAGGTCGCCATGCGTCGAGTTCATTAATGTTTGTTTATTATTATTGTTTTGAATTATATTTTTTTTTTTTTTACATTTGTTAATTCTTTTGGTGTTACACACAACAAGACCTAGATCTTTGGTGGAACGGACCCTCCTTTATTCGGAAACCAGTGCTAGAATTCGAGAACCTTATGCATTCGAAGGAGATTCCGGAGAACGAAATAATCGCGCTCGCCACCTGTCCAGCAGAGTCCGACTGGATCCTATCAGAAAACTTTTCCTCCTTCATTCGATTACTGCGCGTTCGTAGCGCGCTGCATTCGTCTACTCAGGTGCTTCAGTGCTAAATACAAGAGTCAATACTGCCAAAGGTTCAATAATTTTTCAGTTCGGGACATTAATTCGGCTAAAATAACGCTCTATAAACTCGCGCAATCAACTTCCTTCGCAGACGAGCTGACCTGTTTACAGCAAAACAAACCTCTTCCCATTAGAAGTAGAATTTTTCAAATGAACCGCTTCATCGACGAGGACGGCTTATTCCGAGTTGGAGGTAGAATCGATAACGCCAGTGTTTCCTACAATCAAAGGCATCCAATCATCTTGTACAAGGATCATCACCTTACTAAGCTAAGAGCCATTCCTTACAAACAACAAATGGGAAATCTACCTCGCCAGCGTTTAGAGCCTGGTCTGGCCTTCAACAACACCGTGTAGATCTTGCGGGCCCGTTTACGGTTAGTTCGTGGAAAGGGAGAGGCGCAAAACGATTTAAAACCTACGTGACACTTTTCGTCTGCATGGCCACCAAAGCGCTTCACTTAGAAGCTGTAACCGAGTTGTCTTCAGCAGCCTTCATCGGGGACCTTCGTCGATTCGTAGCTAGGCGAGGGAAATGTAGATAGATAGATAGATAGATAAATTTCTTTATTACAATATATAAGTCTTACATTATATTAAAACTAAGAACATAAGGACATGGCTAAGCTGCCGTCTGCCTGATAGACATTTTTTAAACTAAAATACATATGTATAAGTGAAATATAAAAGTTTTTAAATCTTCAATACACAGTTTTTTAAATATTTTGTATATATTTTATCAACTTATTCGACTTTTGAAGAGAAAATTGTTAAAGAAAAAGCGAATCTTAAAAAAAGGAGTAGTTTTTGTTACAATACAATTAGTTTATAGCAGATCAAAGTAATGATAGATGATGTTGAGATACATTTTATATTTTAAATAAAACATAAATACTATACAATTTTTTCGTGATTTGAAACACAAATATTTGAAGGATGCTTTTTATGCAATTTTAATGATTTGAAACATAAATACTAGGTGTACAATTTTCACGTCATTTGAAACACAAATTTTTGTTATTTTTTTTTTTTTTTTTTTTTTATTTTTAACTGGGAGAATATTTCTTAAGGTTCAAAAACTATTGCGATATGACAACGCATGTTTACAAAATTTAAAGAGATTTACCCAACCAATTGATCTGTTGAGAATATCAATAAGCTCGTTCAAAGTCAGAAAACTGGCTTGGAAATATAATCGCCTAATTTCTTGCAATATTGGGCAAACTGCTATAAAATGATGAGTACCTTCAAGTTCTCTTAAATTGCAGAGAGTGCAGATTTGTGATAAATCGTCTCTATAAGGCACAAAGTTTAGATTAAGTATTTCGACTCTAGCCCTAAAGATGATACCGATAGCTTCTGCAGTCAGTTCCTTGCAAAAATAACTCATATCAGATGACAATTGGTGGTTCAGGTTCCTGTAAATGTTTCTACTTTCTGAAGAGGATGCCCTTTCTAGATATTGTAAATATATCGCATTATCAGTTTTAGCAATCAGGTCATCAAGTAAATTCTGCCATTCAATAACGTTATTTTCAGTTAAAGGAAGCGTTACATTTTGTGCCGCGGCAAGATGGTTCCATTCTTTGAAAGGTGTTGCGTTTCTTCGAAGTTGCCTTAACAGAATTGACTTATGTAGTCCGTTTTCTCTTTTCACTACTGTAGTCAGATAATTGGCATGCGATTTAAGATTTTGGATGTAAATCGGTGCTAAACCTGACTCCACATGTAAAGCATACGTTGGTGTTCCGTTAGGTAATCGGAATAGTCGTTTGAAAAAGAACCTCTGGATACTTTCGAATTCCTCATGTTGTGCGTACCCAAATGCTTGCACCCCATAACACATACAAGTATTTACTGTTGCTTTGAACACTCGGTACTTCGATGCTACATCAATGTTGCTGTTGCTGAAAAACGTTGGCCACATCAGATTTATAGCTAGTTTGGCTTCCCTAGCTTTCTCCTTTGTATGTTTACTCCAGCTAAGGTTAGATGTTATCAACACTCCCAGGTACTTGAACTCCTTTACTACCTCGATGCGCTCATTGTTGATGGTCCATGATTCCTCCGGTAGCCTTCTTCGGTGTCTGGATTTAAAAATCATAGCTTTTGTTTAACTTGTATTGATTTTTAGGCCCCAAGTTGAACAGTAGTCTTGAAGTCTGTTGATTTGCAGTTGCAGAGCACATGGTGTATCAGCCAATAGCACCAGGTCATCAGCATACAGTAAGACTTTGACTAAGGAGCCCGCAAAAAATACACCTCCCGGAAGAATGTCAGTGACAGCATCGATATAAAGGGCAAACAAAATTGGGCTAAGAATGCATCCTTGGGGAACACCAGTAGACGTCTCAAACCATTCCGATAAATTGCTTCCATTCCAAACTGCCGCAGTTGTTGAATCCAGGAACTTGGAGTATAATAGAAGAAATTTCCTAGAAACACCTATAGATGATAGCTTGTAGATCAATGCTTGCCTATTTACCGTGTCAAAGGCCGCTTTAAAATCTACGAAGCAAACGTACAGCCTCTTAGAATTCTCCAAATACTTTGATGCAATACTAGACAGCGCGAAGATATGATCCACAGTAGAGAATCCGGACCGAAACCCTGCTTGAAAAATACTTAAGCGGTTTGTTGACTCAATCCATCTGATAAGCCTCTCATAGAGAATTGAGCTAAAAACTTTTCGCAGCGTATTTAGGATAGATATGCCCCGATAATTCTCAGCAACGCTCGTCTCCCCCTTCTTGAAAATGGCATAGATAATCGCTTTATTAAAACAGATCGGAACGGAGGCATCATCGTAGAGTTGGTTGAAGAAGTTTACCAGGTAGTTTTTGAACTGTAAAGTGGCGAATTTATAAAATTCGGAAGGGATTCCGTCGACACCAGGTGCCTTGTTATTTTTCATTTTATCCAAAACTGTATGCAGTTCGTTCAGTGAAATTGGGCAGTCTAGATCGTACACACAGGTGTGTGGTTGCGCATAGCTAAACTCTAAAATGGTGGTATCATTAATTGCTAACAGCTTTTTAAAATGATTTGCAAGACTGTCTTCTCCTATAGAGTTATTGTTTGCAGTTTTTTGAGAGCGTCCTCCTAGTTGCCTTACATTGTTCCAAAATTCTTTCGAGTAGTTACAAGAGATAAATTTATGAGCAACAAGTTTCAGATAATCAATCTTTTTCGTTGTACATAGTTGTTTGTATTGCGAGTTACAGTGCAGATACTGGGCTTTGAAGAAATCAGCGTTGGTTGATCTGAAAAGCTTTAAAAACACAAAGGATTTCTTTCGTAGTCACTTGCAGTCATTATCAAACCATCTATTCACTGGTTCAGCTTTTTGTGTTTTGGTGAGTGCATATGAAGCTGAAGTTTTTATTGCGTCCATAATACTTTCTGCGATTTCGTCAATTGATCTTGATGATTGTACTAAAGGGAGGATATTAATATTTCTATTAAGACGATGTTGATAAAGTACACGTCTGTTCTCCCTCCATTTTAATTTTTGTAACTTAAGTGGGGGTCTTTGAAGTATTATATTATCGAAACTGATTTTCACTGCAATTGGTAGATGAGCAGAAAATGTAGCTGCAAGCACTTCGAAGTCAACTGCGGTTTCTATCCATAGACCAGACACAGCACATAAGTCAATGACAGAGTGTCCTTGACCACTTTTGAAAGTGAGTTCGCCTTTATCATCTCCTTTGGAAACTCCATTTAAAACAAAGAATCCAAAGTTTTCGAAGAAATCTATCAGAGTTCTGCCATTAGAGTTAATTGTGCCGTCTTTAGAGTTTCTTTTCACTTTGAAGCCCGTTTGAGATTCTGTATGATGTGAAATGAGATTTTGGTATTCACCGATTCGAGCATTAAGGTCTCCAATTAACATTATATTTCCAAAAGAGCTGGTATTTATCAAATTATACAAGTGATCGAAATCATTCTGCCAGTTATTACAATTTAAATAGAGTGGTATGATAAAATACTTAGAAATATTATTATTGATTTGTATAAAAACCCTGTTTTCAATACTTTTAAACTCAACAAAACAACCAACAGTGCTTGTTTTAATACCACATAGAATGCCTCCACTAGCTCTTCCCATTACATTACTTCTAGTGGCTGGAACCCATTTTAATTTATAACCGCTAAAATACTTATTAAAATTATTTTCATTACCTTGTTCAATAAATGTTTCTAATAAAATAATTATATCAAAATCTAATATAAAATTAAAAAAATCTGGTAACAAAAGTTTACTTTTGAGACCTGTTATGTTATAAGACAATATTTTTAAATTAGTTACTTCCTTTATTTTTTTATGGCAGACGGCAGGTGCACCCTATTGTGATTGATGATGAATATTGTTTTGTATTTGCCACATAGATGGCGGTGATGATGCATGAGAGCTAGATGCACTGACAGCACCAGCTGTAGGCACCTTCAGTCCCCCGCTGCAGTCGAATAAATCCAAAACGTTCTCTCCAAACTTCTGCTTTAGAAATGTCATTTCGTTGACAGTTTTGACAATTAATCCAAGTGATAATTTGTAAACAAACATGTGTTGATCTATTTGAAGCCTGTCGCCTTTTATAATTATTTTCGCCGCCGGGTTTGCTTCAAGTAATTTTGTTTTTATCGAATAAAGTGTTTGTCGTTTTTTCCTAAACATAAGTGAATGTTCGCGGTTAATACTGATTCCAGAGTTTTTTAGTTTACTCGTTTCCGATATGATGCGATCTACAAGTTCTTTGGATTGAAGCTCCAAAATTACGGTTCCACGTTTTTTTTGGGTGTTAATAATTTCCCGAGATTTGTTTACCGGTAACACATCAGTCTGTGCGAATTTAAGCAGTCCTCTGCAAGTTTGAGTGGCAAATTCGGTTGGATTGGTGTTTTCATTAAGTGGCAAATGTACAACCACAATATTTTCATTGGCTTTTCGTGATAAAGCTTCTAATTGTGATTCAAGAAGATCACATCTTTCCGTCATTAGAGCCATTTTTTTTTGAAAGTTTGGTGTTTGTCAGTTTAAGTGATTGAATTTCAGTTGACAATGCTGCGATGTCAGATTTTGTAGCAATGTCTTTGATTTTCTCGGTTAGACAGTCATTAAAGATTTGTTTTAAATCAGGAATTGAAAGCGTTCCAACATCAACGGTGTGTGTCATTGTGCTTGCAACGAATCTTTTGTTGTTGGAATCTACTTCCGGCGATGTTTCAGCTACCCCTCTTTTGCGGTACATACAAAAACTTTGTATTCCGGTAGGTACTCGGCAAAAGCAATTTTAATTTATTTTTTCGTTTTTACTTTAAAATAACTGCCTACCTTGCGAAAATAGAGGCAACTGGTGATTTAAAATGATTTTTCAGTTTGTTGTCGACGACAAAAACAAATAAATTCAACTTTAATTTACACTTTTTTAAATAAAATCGGGAGCTAACAAAACTTCACTACTTTCACTTTTGACAATTCAAATGTCAATCCAGGGAAATGTAATACGATGTTCAGCGACAATGGCACTAATTTCGTTGGTGCTAATCAGCAATTGCGGGAGTGGTCAGATCTTCTTGACTCAACGGAATTTCAAGAAAACATTCCTAATCATTTGAGCTCAGAAGGTATCGAATGGCGTTTCATCCCCCCCATGCCCCTCCTTTCGGTGGACTCTGGGAGGCGGGCGTCAAAACAATTAAGTAGCACCTGCGCCGAGTTTTAGGGAATGCTTCAGTTACTTACGAGGAATTTTGCACCATATTGTGCCAGATCGAGGCATGTGCAAATTCCAGACCTATCTGTTCTAAATTCGAAGGAGATGTCGACCCTCTCACGCCGGCTCACTTTTTAATATTGCGACCCATGAAATCTGTTCCGGATGAAGATCTTTCTAGTGTGCGCATTTCATCACTTAAGCGTTGGCAGTTTGTGCAGCGCACGGTTCAGGACTTCTGGAGTAGATGGTCTAGCGAGTATCTTAATCAAATGCAAAAGCGTACAAAGTGGACGAATCCTAATAAGAACATCGAAGTCAACGACGTTGAAGTCATAAAGGAAGATAATCAGCCTCCGTGTCAATGGTTGATGGGAAAAATTATAAAAACCTTTTCAGGACGAGATGGACTGACCAGAGTAGCACTAGTAAAAACCTCAAAGGGTGAAATCAAGCGATCGTTTAATAAGCTGTGTCCTTTGCTAGTGAATTGTTGAAATCAAATTTCAACCAGGGGGAGTATGTTTGAGCTCTCTTTATGCATACATGCATACATACGTATGCACAATTTTCTTTCTCTCTTTCTTTGTCTTTTTTATCATTAATATTTAGTTCCCTTCTGAATTTCAATGCGACAAGACCTCTTTTTTCTTTTGTAAGCCTCGGTCTCGGGCATAGGAGCCAAAATAAAAGTGAATAAATTGAAAATAATAATAAATCTTTATCTTTCCTTAATAAAAACAAAAAAAGCTCGCGAATTAAACATGGTCCTAATCGAGCACGGATATTTTGTGTTCTAGTGAAATTCAATTCAGTGGCTGCAATAGAATTGTTGGTGGTGGTTTCTTGGAGATTCTTGTGATAACTGTGCTGTGTTTCGTTGTTGCTTGCGGCTGCTCGGTGTTGCGGTACATTCTCTTTACATACAAAACAAAAATACTCTCATTCGGTGGTGAGATTCCCCTTAGCAGTACGCAAGCTGCTTATATAATGCGGTTGTTGTGTTGCTGCCTTTCGTTATTGCTCGTTGTTGCGGTGCATTCTCCTAACATAAAGGAAAAACTCTCATTCGGTGGTGAGATTCCCCTTAGCAGTGCGCAAGTTATCTTATACATAGTGCTGTCTGTGCTGTGTCGGCGGTGCGGTATTGATTTTTCCTTGCGGTCAGTGGTTGCCAACTTCTTTTTTTCTTTCGTTGAAATTAAAAGGTAATGGAAGCTCTCCGTCGACAAAGAGCGACCATAAAGGGTCAAATCACGCGTATCGACTCGGCCTCAAAGATCGATACCCAAGTGGCAAAATTAAAGCCATTTAAAGAAAGACAATATGCGCGAGTATGAGCGCGTACAGTCTGAAATTGACCAAATATGTGACACCGCTGAGGGTTTGGAGGCCGAGACGCATTATCGAGCTGAGCTCGAAGAGTTATATTTTAATGCGTCCGCGACATTGTCTGAAAAAATTGATGCGCCCATGCCGCAGAGCAGCATGAGCACCACCAATGATTTAAGCCGCACCATTAAATCGTTAATAAATGGTCAAGCGGCTCTGACCGACATATTCAAGTGCATGGGAGAATCTACGAAAAGACCCATCAACATCACGAAAGTAGAATCTCATCATACGCGTTTACCAGAAATAAAACTTCCTGAGTTTGCAGGAAAATTGTGTGATTGGGTCAGATTTCGTGATCTCTTCACAGCTTTGATTGCGTCGAAGGAGTCACTCAGCGGGATTGAAAAATTTGAACATCTCCAAACGCGATTGAAAGGAGATTGTCTATCAATCATAAAACACCTTACGCCCAGCAATGAAAATTTTTCTGTAGCCTGGAATTTAATACAAGAGCACTTTGATAAGCCGCATTTTATCAGAGTTGCTCATCTTTTTTAATTTTCCTGTTTTGAAATCGAACTCACTCGACGAATTAAAAACATTTTTCAATACAGTTTTTGAAAATATAAATGCATTGCGCGCGCTGAAACAACCGGTTGATTCGTGGGAAAGGATCCTCGTTTATATTTTAGTAAAAAATTAGACGAAGCAAACACCGTTTTGTGGATGAGAAAACAAAAAACGTACGAAAATCCGAGTTTACAACATTTTACAGAAAAAAATAATGCGCCGATAAAATTTCAAAATAAACGTTCTCTTGCGTCAATAGTCCAAGTCCAATCGTACATTAAATGTGGCCGCAATCATTTCGAGAATTAAGAGTTCCATCGCGATTGGAGTTTATTCGGAATAAGAAAATATGTGTTAATTGTCTGCGCGCCAAGCACAATTTATCGGAATGTAAATTCTCAATGCGGTCAACGGCATAATTCGCTTTTGCATGAAAACCCAACAGATCAATCGAATCGTGATAATTCAAATTGAGTGTCAGTCAACAGCTCGCAGCGCATGGCTCAAGATACAATTACCCTTCTGCCAACTGCAATAATACTGGTAGAGGATGGAACTGGTAAGTTTCAAAAAATGTAGAGCCATGTTAGATTCTGGGTCGCAGACTAGTCTTATTAGTGAATCGTGCGTTCAAAGATTGCTCCTAAGAAGGTATCATGCTAGGGTTCCGATAACCGGAATAGGTTCCGGTGTGCACGGCACAAGAGGCTTGGTGAATTTGGTTTTGCAGTCGGTTACTGCCAAAACTCTATCTATAAAGACTAAAGCTTTCATCATGTCAAAATTAACCAGCGATTTGCCTAGCGTCCTTATTCCAAGAAACAAAATGAACTTCTTCGAAAATTTAACTGTTCGGTGATGAATAAAAGAAAAACAAATTTAATTTTTCTTTTGCACGAATTTATTTTTTATATCAAGAAAAAAGAATGGACTGTATTGTGTTGCTCGCGCTCGCTGCTCAGCAAAGAATGACTACTAGGAAAAAGGTTTTCCATCAGCACAGCACATCTGTTGGCAGCTGCCCTGCTGCCTGCTCTTGGTCGCAAGTACCGCTCATCGACATTGTATGAAAAAGGGTGTGTCCTAAATCACCCCATGTCGGATATTCGATGCGACCGTTCTCGGTCCGCAAGTACCTCTCATCGACACACTATGAAAAGGGGTGCGGCCTGCACACCTGCATGTTGATGGTCTGATTTTGGTTCGATCGTCAACGTCGTCGATGATGAAGATGCGCAGCGTTAATGTGGTTGTTGTTGTGCTCGTTCCCAACAATCTACCAGACGAAGAATACTTTCTTGTCGGCGCCGTTGCTCTGCTCATGGTTATTGTTGTTGGAAATTTGTGGACCGAGAAATAGGTCTCGTAAATGCTCGCGCATTGTTGTTGTGCTCGCGCGCAAATGCAGCTGGTGGTTGGAATGTTGTTCCTTCGATGCTACGGTGCCGTCGGTGTTGTGCCTTGTTGCTCTAATCTCTAACATTCCTCCCCCCAATTGAAGGCTCGTCTTCAATTCCTTGTTCAGGCTCTTCGAGTGGTAGCACGCACAACTTATGAATCGCTCGCACTAGCGTCGTATGCTCTAGTCGCACTTCGGCACTTCGCACTAGTCCGTCCTTGCCCCGGTGGACGGCCATAACTCGCCCCAATGGCCAGACTGTCGGTGGCATATTTTCCTGCTTGACCAGGACCAGGTCGCCCGGCCGGATGTTTTTACGCTCCTCTTTCCATTTGACACGCTGCTGCAAGGTGTGGATATACTCGTTGCTCCATCTCTTCCAAAAGTGCTGCTGCATTTGGTTAATCACACCCCACAGTTTGAGTCGCCCTTGAGGAACATCGCTCACGTCTGCGCTGAGGGGTAGCACAACTTGCTCACCAATTAGGAAGTGCCCTGGTGTAAGCGCCTTGAAGTCGCCAACGTCATCTGAGAGAGCGCATAGAGGCCTGGAGTTGAGGCAAGCTTCGATCAGTACCAGCGTCGTAGCAAGCGTCTCAAACGTAAACACCTGCTTACCCATGATCCTCTTCAGGTGGTATTTTGTAGATTTCACGCCAGCCTCCCAAATTCCTCCCATGTGTGGTGCGGCGGGGACAATGGATTTCCATTCTGTGCCCAAGGCGTTGACCTGCTCGATAGGCAATCTGTTCTTCCACTGCTCACTGCTTCTCTTCAACTCGGCGTCCGCTCCAACGAAAGTTGTTGCATTATCGCTCCATAGAACTGCGCACGCACCGCGGCGTCCAGTGAAGCGTTGAAAAGCTGCCAGAAATGCGCTGCTCGTCTGATTGCTCACTAGCTCTAGATGTATGGCTTTTGTAACCATGCATACGAAAACTGCGATGTAGCCCTTCTCAATGACTCTTGATCGCCCTGATCTAGCCTTGATTTGCACTGGCCCAGCATAGTCCACTCCACTATGCTTGAATGCTCTTGTTGGCTGGACACGATCCTTCGGAAGGCTGCCCATAAGCTGCTCTGATATCACCTTGCTTTGACGAAAACAGATTATGCACCGTGAAATGTATGTTCTTACCGCTCGTCTCAAAGATGGAATCCAGAACTTATGCCTTATGTACTGCATGCACAGTTGTACCCCTCCATGCAATGTCCTAAAGTGCGCTTCTCTAAGTAGGAGTTCAGTTAGTCTGCTCTTGGAAGGTAGAATCATTGGATGAATCATCTGGTAAGGCATCGCTGAATTCTGTAGTCTTCCTCCAACTCTGAGTATGCCCTTGGCATCGAGGAACGGATTCATGGAGATGATATTGCTCGAACCATCTAACGGAGACTTCTCAGACAGCTGTTGAATCTCCTTGCCATACGCACGACGTTGCTCAACCATAACCCAATAGGTTAGGGCTTCTTCACGCTCCTCCAGTGTAATCGTCTTGCTCTGCTCTGCCTCAAATTGCACCAGCGCAGAGTTGATCGCTCCAGGCTCTGTTGCTTCGCACTGTGTCGACTTGCGCAGTCTCGCTTTGCGCTGTTCTTTGCACCTTCTTGGGAATCTCATCACAAAGGCTGTCAATCTGAGGATGCTCTGTAACGTTGACCTGCGCTCCAGAAGATCGGTACCACCCATGCTCAGCACCGGCACTCGCACCGTGATAAAACTGACAGCGGCTGGTGGTTTAAGCTCATCCGAAACCCCTTCTGGTTGGTGCTCGCTCGATTGTTGCTTCGCAGTTGGCCATTCTTCTTCACGCAATGTAAGCCATGGCGGTCCTTGCCACCAAAGGTTAGATTCGGCCAGTTGCTCTGCCTTGATGCCCCTGGATCCTAAGTCGGCAGGGTTGTCACTGGATCTGACATGCCGCCAACGGTGGTCTCCGCTCAGCTCTTGAATGCTGGCTACTCTATTCGCCACGAAAGTCTTTAGCTCACATGGCATCTTGCTGATCCAACAGAGGGTAACTGTAGATTCGGACCAGTATGTCTTCGCTAGACCTTTTATTGCGCACGAATTGCTCACCTGCACCATTAACTTGCACAAAAGCTCAGCTGCACATAGCTCAAGTCTCGGCACAGAAATTACCTTAATTGGGGCCACTTTGGTCTTCGATGCAATGATCCTGCAAGTCGTTTCCCCTGTTAGGGAGGTAGCACGCATGTAGACGACTGCTGCATAGGCTCTGGTGGATGCATCTGCGAAACCGTGTAACTCCAGCTGGTGCTGCTCTGTGCTGCCAAGCCATCTCGGAATCCTGATCACTTCCAGATGCGACAGCTGCTCATAGTACTTCCGCCATACAGGCAGAATGGTTGCGGGAATTTGCTCGTCCCATCCAACTCCAGAGCGCCATAGGTCCTGTATGAGTATCTTGGCAACTATTATCACCGGCGCAAGGTAACCATTTGGGTCGTACAGCCTTGCGATGGCACTAATTACTGCTCTCTTTGTAGTGGCCAAGTTACTCTCGGTTTCTCGTACTTTGAACAAAATCTCATCTCTTGCACAATCCCATACAAGGCCCAGCATAGATGCACTATGCTCCTCCGGAAATTGTAGCTCTCCTTCACTCGTCCAGGTCCTAGTAAGCTTCGATAGTACGCTCTGCCTCGAGGCCAAGAACTTGCTCAACTTGAATCCTCCAGCTCGCAGTGAGGAATTTATTTGATAACACTTCTGGATCGCTCGCTCTTCAGTGTCTGCGCCGGTCAACATGTCGTCCATGTAAAAATTGCTCTTTATTGCTTCGCAAGCCAGTGGATATTGCTCTTCATGATCCAATGCGCACTGATGCATAGCTCGTACTGCGTTAAAACCGCTCGACGCCATGCCATACGTAACCACTGTCAGGTAATATTCGCGCAGTTGCTCATCTGGGTTCTCCCTCCAGAAGATTCGCTGGAGATCCCATTGCTCTGGGTTCACACCCACTTGGCGAAACATCTTCTCGACGTCTGCTGAGACCGCAACCTTGTAGCACCGGAAACGGATTATGATCGCCGAGAGATCGTCTTGGAGCTTAGCACCAGAGAACTGCACATCGTTCAATGACACTCCACTATCGCTCTTACATGATGCATCAAAAACCACGCGAAACTTCTTAGTGACGCAATGATGGGGAATGTGGTATGCTCGCTCGCTCGTATTTGGTCGGACGACTTCCTTCATGTGACCGAGATGCTCGTATTCGCGCATAAATTCGACATATTTCTGTCTAAGCTCTGGATCTGCACACAATCTCTTCTCGGTTTGTAGGAATCTCTTAATGGCCACCGCCCTGGTTGAACCCAGCGCTCGTGCTCTAGGATTTATCGGAATTGTCACCACATAGCGCCCAGATGGCGCTCGGTAGAATGTGCTCTTGAAATTCTCTTCGACCCATTCGTCTTCTGCTGACAAGGTGAACTTCCAGCTCGGCTCTTCTAACTCCCAGAATCTCCTCAGCGACTGATTAAGGTCGAAAAGCAAGGATTCTGAGATTGCGCACATTGCTCTGGCCGCTCGCTCGTGCCTCGGTTCTGGCTGTCCAAAGACGATCCAGCCCAGATGTGAGTCTTGCGCCGTCAATCCAGACTTGAACCTCTTGACTCCATTTTTAATTATCTCTGCCCATACTTGCGCACCTAATAGCATCTCAATCTTGGCTGGCCGACTGAATTTCGGATCCGCCAACTTTAGCTCGCTCGTTTCTATCGCCTGCTCTTGCGATAAAGGACTTCCTGGCAGGCAAGAAGTGATTTTCCTGACGGTGAACATCTCGCACTCCAGGTAAAAGCTCGGATCATTTCCCGAAAAAATGCTCAAGCTCACGAGCCCGTTTGGTCGTATGGCAACGCTCGACCCAATGCCACACACATCAAAAACGCATCGGCGTTTGATCAGGCCCAGTCTCTGTGCGCACTGCTCTGTTATTAAGTTTATTTGGCTTCCGCTGTCGAGAAGCGCCTTTGCTTCCACGGGTTGCCCTGCTCTATTCTGCACCCTAATGCATGCTGTTGCTAGCAATGCACACTGCACCTCATTGATTTGATGTCGCTCAGTTCGCCCAAGCATTACGTCCGCCGAAGGGGGAACGTTATCTATGGCCTGCTGCTCTGCAGGCATCGTTGCCGGTGGTTGCTATTTCTCTTGCGGCGTGGCGACTGACTGCTCGTCAGTTGAGCTCGCACTTGGCCCCGCCACTGCCGCAAGCGCATTGCCAGACGCTCGCTGGTTTGGACAAAGCACACTGTTGTGCTTCTTGTCGCACTTTCGACATGCTCCGCCTGGACAAGCTTGCGCAAAATGCCCTGGTCGCAAGCAATTTGCACATAGCTTCCAGCTCCGCACTTTATCATTTCTTCCTGCAATGGAAAGTGCAAGGAAATCCCCACAGCGATACAGGAAGTGTTGCTCTTTGCACAGTGGACACTTGGGTGTCGCCATTGCTCTGACGGTGCTCGTTCCGGGTGCGCTCCTTTGCACTGGCCTCTGGTTGACGGATGCGCTCTGCTGCTTGCTGTCGAAGAAGGCTGAATCCAGTGCACTAGCTCTACGCTCTAAGAATTCAAAGAATTCTTTCAATGTTGAAATCTCTCGCACGTCGCTCCTACTCATCTGCCATGCATGGTTCGTCTCATTATCCAGACGGCTTCGTAGCATGTTCACGATGATCGGATCCCAGGATGTTGTCTCAAGCCCGAGAGTTCGCAATGAACTTAGATGCACGTTCGCCTCGTTCACCAGATCCCGCAATCCTCGTGCTCTCGAGGACTCTCTTCCCAATTTCGGAATGGCATGGAGAGCGTTCAGGTGTGCGTCGACCAGATTCTGTCGATTGTCGTAAATCTCGTTCAACTTTGCCCAGGCTTCCTCGTAATTGGCGTCAGTCAATTGCCATCTGCTAATAAGCCTAGCTGGAGCACCTTCCAAAGCCGACTTCAGCTCACGAAGTTTGGTAACGTTCGCCATCGACGCACAATTGTGCACCTCGCTTATGAACTGGTCGCGAAACTCTCTCCATCTTGTGTAGTCGCCCTTGAACGTGGCGATCTTGACGCGCGGCTCCTGCCGCAATTGAATGACGCTTGGTGTCGCTCGCTCTCCTGCACTGGCTGATGCACCTTGCGCTTCCAGCACCTCGATGCGCTCGTTGATTGCTGCTATAGTACTGTGGTAAGCATCCTCTGCGGCGGCCAGATAATCATCCTGGATCGATAACGCCTCTGGTGACTTTGCGCTGTCCACCACCCGCATATGCTCTTCTAAAAGCCTGTCATACGCGGCACTCGCTGCCCCCCGCTTAGCTCGAAGCAATGCCAGCGGAGCAGACGCAAAATCGACAGACTCGACGAATGCTGCCACCCTCATCAACGACGAGCGATGAACATCTCGGCGCGTGACGTCGCCCATTGTTCCTGATGGATATAAGGAACTGCTGCTCTCCAAAGCACTTGCCCGTAAGACCGCACGCGATCGCAACAACTCAGGTCGACCCTTCGGAAGTAGCAACGATCTGCGCGGAATCAGTGCACAACGCCAAGTTGTTGTTATTAATGCAAGTCACTGCACGGGCTATCCACTTGCTGCTCTCAGCACTAGCGCTCACTTGCTGGAATCGCTCTGATTCTGGGATTGCTCGATTTATTTGCTTTGATTTACACTGAAATTAAAAAAAAACAAAAAAACAGGAAATTGCTCTTGATGGTTGCTCATTTTTACTTAACCTCTGCACGCTGATAAAACCATTCGGCTTGAATGGACCAGAATGTTCGGTGATGAATAAAAGAAAAACAAATTTAATTTTTCTTTTGCACGAATTTATTTTTTATATCAAGAAAAAAGAATGGACTGTATTGTGTTGCTCGCGCTCGCTGCTCAGCAAAGAATGACTACTAGGAAAAAGGTTTTCCATCAGCACAGCACATCTGTTGGCAGCTGCCCTGCTGCCTGCTCTCGGTCGCAAGTACCGCTCATCGACATTGTATGAAAAAGGGTGTGTCCTAAATCACCCCATGTCGGATATTCGATGCGACCGTTCTCGGTCCGCAAGTACCTCTCATCGACACACTATGAAAAGGGGTGCGGCCTGCACACCTGCATGTTGATGGTCTGATTTTGGTTCGATCGTCAACGTCGTCGATGATGAAGATGCGCAGCGTTAATGTGGTTGTTGTTGTGCTCGTTCCCAACAATCTACCAGACGAAGAATACTTTCTTGTCGGCGCCGTTGCTCTGCTCATGGTTATTGTTGTTGGAAATTTGTGGACCGAGAAATAGGTCTCGTAAATGCTCGCGCATTGTTGTTGTGCTCGCGCGCAAATGCAGCTGGTGGTTGGAATGTTGTTCCTTCGATGCTACGGTGCCGTCGGTGTTGTGCCTTGTTGCTCTAATCTCTAACATTAACACTTGGCGACCCAAATTATAATACTCCTGGCAAAATAGACATCTTAATCGGTTCTGACATATTTTTCGATATTCTATCCGATGGTAAAATAATTCATCCCTCGGGTGCGCCGACAGCGCAAAACACGGCCTTCGGTTGGGTCGTCGCCGGCAATGTCTATGTGAAAAACGAGCCAAGTTTAGTGTGCGGTCACACTTCAATTGATCTCGACGTACTTTTAAAGAGGTTTTGGGAGTCCGAAGACTGTCCGGAAATCCAGCAGCCTGCCCGCGATGCAGACATGTAAATCGAAGAGCATTTTGTCTCAACCCACACTATTTAACCCGATGGTAGATACGTCGTGCGGTTGCCCTTTAAATCTAAAACAGTTGAATTCGGTAACTCACGTATAGCTGCTCTAAAAATACTGTACGCTATGGAGCGGCGATTCGCTCGAGACATTGAAATTAAACGCGAATACGTACAGTTTATGCGCGATTACGAAGATTTAAAGCATATGAAAGCGGTGCCGGTAAGCGAAACAACGTCAAGCGTATTTTACCTGCCCCATCACGCGGTAATAAAGTCGTCTAGCACGACAACGAAATTAAGAGTCGTATTCGACGCCTCAAATAAAAGTGATAACGGTATTTCTTTTAATGACTGTCTCGTTGTCGGGCCTACGATTCAGAATGACTTGTTTACACATTTAATCAAATTTCGAAGATTTCGCGTTGTCATTAAGGCAGACATTGCTAAGATGTACCGGCAAGTGGTCGTCAACAGTAGCGATGTAGACTACCAGCGAATTGTGTGGAGGGAAGATCCTGAACAAGAGCCTCGCGACTATCAACTCTTAACGGTTACTTATGGTACTGCCTCAGCATCATTCCTCGCCACCAGGGTATTTAAGCAGGTTGGTATTCGCAGCCTATACCTATATCCCAATGCTGGTAATAGTATTATAAACGACTTTTACGTAGACGATTACATGTCCGGTTATGATTCTTACGAAGATGCTTTGCTGATTAAAAACGAAATATGCCATATACTAAGTCAGACGGGAATGGAGCTACGAAAATGGGCATCAAATTCAGTAGAATTCTTGGCGGAAATAGATCCTGATAGTCTAGGACTCTCAACTGATTTGCCGATTGGGGAATATAGCGTTAAAACCTTAGGTCTGTTTTGGGATACAAAGGCCGATGGCTTCAAGTTCAGGTTCTGCCTACCCGGGTTAGCCTCTCAGATTACAAAACGAGAAGTACTATCCGGTATTGCGCGCATGTTTGATCCTTTGGGATGGCTTTCTCCCATGATTATTAAAATGAAAATTTTTATGAAAAAATTGTGGGTCAAAGGAATTGGGTGGGACGCGTATATCCCTTCAGAGTTATATCGAGAGTGGTTTGACTTTACAAACGATCTTCATCATATCGGCGAAATTAGTATTCCACGGTGGATATACTATGAACAAGCGGCATCCCTAGAACTTCACGGCTTCGCAGATGCTTCTGAATCCGCGTACGCAGCAGCAATTTACTCGCTTAGTCAAACCAAGCGGAATCGTATATACGACGCACGTTGATTTGTGCAAAATACCGTTTTGCGCCAGTTAAGCCTACATTAACTGTACCCCGTCTTGAATTATGTGGTTCTTTACTGCTAACCAAGTTGTTTAGCAAGGTTAAAGATGCTCTCGGAATTCACGATATTCAATGCTATGCATATTTAGATTCGTCCACAGTCCTACATTGGATTCAAGGTCACCCTCGACGTCGAAATGTCTTCGTAGACAACAGGATATCGTCAATCGGCGCCAATCTACCATCATCTGCATGGCACTACGTTCGGTCCGCCGAAATCCCATCAGACTGCGCCACAAGAGGTTTAATGGCAAGGCAATTACCAGACTGTAGTGTTTGACGAGGCAATCTTAGCGAAAGGATTATTCTTAGCTTATTAAAAGCCGCTTATATTGCCGAGCATGAATGCACGATTTAAAATTAGTTGAGTCAAGGTTATGATATAACTTAAGACTGAATTTATTTGGTAAATGTTCTCCTATTTATACTTACAACTAGTTTTACATTTTTATACATTGTATTCTTATTCTACTTCTTTATTGATCGATTTTGCCTATGACCTACAATACATTGTCCCACATGACGTAAGAAGTAAATGTCCATTTGACAAAATAAACCATTGGTTGTATTTCCTCAAAGGCATTCCGAATGCTCAGTCAATGTGTCACATATAGCTAATTGCAGTCATAAACAAAAATCGATCTATGCACTTGGCGCATAGCGACCGAACATGCTTAGTGTGTAATATGATCAGTTCAATGCACGCTTGGTGACGGCTGATGATATACAATCATATGTAGGTCGCCATGCGTCGAGTTCATTAATGTTTGTTTATTATTATTGTTTTGAATTATATTTTTTTTTGTTTACATTTGTTAATTCTTTTGGTGTTACACACAACAAGACCTAGATCTTTGGTGGAACGGACCCTCCTTTATTCGGAAACCAGTGCTAGAATTCGAGAACCTTATGCATTCGAAGAAGATTCCGGAGAACGAAATAATCGCGCTCGCCACCTGTCCAGCAGAGTCCGACTGGATCCTATCAGAAAACTTTTCCTCCTTCATTCGATTACTGCGCGTTCGTAGCGCGCTGCATTCGTCTACTCAGGTGCTTCAGTGCTAAATACAAGAGTCAATACTGCCAAAGGTTCAATAATTTTTCAGTTCGGGACATTAATTCGGCTAAAATAACGCTCTATAAACTGGCGCAATCAACTTCCTTCGCAGACGAGCTGACCTGTTTACAGCAAAACAAACCTCTTCCCATTAGAAGTAGAATTTTTCAAATGAACCCCTTCATCGACGAGGACGGCTTATTACGAGTTGGAGGTAGAATCGATAACGCCAGTGTTTCCTACAATCAAAGGCATCCAATCATCTTGTACAAGGATCATCACCTTACTAAGCTAAGAGCCATTCCTTACAAACAACAAATGGGAAATCTACCTCGCCAGCGTTTAGAGCCTGGTCTGGCCTTCAACAACACCGTGTAGATCTTGCGGGCCCGTTTACGGTTAGTTCGTGAAAAGGGAGAGGTGCAAAACGATTTAAAACCTACGTGACACTTTTCGTCTGCATGGCCACCAAAGCGCTTCACTTAGAAGCTGTAACCGAGTTGTCTTCAGCAGCCTTCATCGGGGACCTTCGTCGATTCGTAGCTAGGCGAGGGAAATGTAATACGATGTTCAGCGACAATGGCACTAATTTCGTTGGTGCTAATCAGCAATTGCGGGAGTGGTCAGATCTTCTTGACTCAACGGAATTTCAAGAAAACATTCCTAATCATTTGAGCTCAGAAGGTATCGAATGGCGTTTCATCCCCCCCCATGCCCCTCCTTTCGGTGGACTCTGGGAGGCGGGCGTCAAAACAATTAAGTACCACCTGCGCCGAGTTTTAGGGAATGCTTCAGTTACTTACGAGGAATTTTGCACCATATTGTGCCAGATCGAGGCATGTGCAAATTCCAGACCTATCTGTTCTAAATTCGAAGGAGATGTCGACCCTCTCACGCCGGCTCACTTTTTAATATTGCGACCCATGAAATCTGTTCCGGATGAAGATCTTTCTAGTGTGCGCATTTCATCACTTAAGCGTTGGCAGTTTGGGCAGCGCACGGTTCAGGACTTCTGGAGTAGATGGTCTAGCGAGTATCTTAATCAAATGCAAAAGCGTACAAAGTGGACGAATCCTAATAAGAACATCGAAGTCAACGACGTTGAAGTCATAAAGGAAGATAATCAGCCTCCGTGTCAATGGTTGATGGGGAAAATTATAAAAACCTTTTCAGGACGAGATGGACTGACCAGAGTAGCACTAGTAAAAACCTCAAAGGGTGAAATCAAGCGATCGTTTAATAAGCTGTGTCCTTTGCTAGTGAATTGTTGAAATCAAATTTCAACCAGGGGGAGTATGTTTGAGCTCTCTTTATGCATACATGCATACATACATATGCACAATTTTCTTTCTCTCTTTCTTTGTCTTTTTTATCATTAATATTTAGTTCCCTTCTGAATTTCAATGCGACAAGACCTCTTTTTTCTTTTGTAAGCTTCGGTTTCGGGCATAGAAGCCAAAATAAAAGTGAATAAATTGAAAATAATAAATCTTTATCTTTTCTTAATAAAAACAAAAAAAAAAGCTCGCGAATTAAACATACACATTGGGTTATCTATAGATGGGGTATGTTCATGTTTGAACAAAGAGCTTAGTAAGTTGATTAAGTTACATAAGTTATGAAAATTCATTTATAATAATATTGCGATATTTAATTGACGCTTTTAAGAAGTAATATAAGTTTGAGTAGCAGTAGCCATTAAGAACGTTGAGAAGTTGAGAATGAGAAAGCATGCCGCTGCCAAGAAATTTTCTTCTGTACGTTTTGAATACTGGGCAGGTTCCAATGAAGTGCATGGTATTTTCCAATTCATCCATATTACACAATGGCTCTTCCATTGATATTAAGGAGTCCGTAGCGAGCCTTAAAAATGATGGAAATCATATCACGTGAATTGGAGTCATCAAAGTAGTTCGGAATGCCAGAGTACATCAAGTGAAATTTAAACTGTGTCGCACTAACTGTGTCCAGTGTTTTTCTTTCAGTTTCAGTAAGAGAATGTTATGTAAGCTTGGATATTCAAGTAGGTTCATGTCAAAGGAAAAATCCAACAAACATCCATGAAAAAGTTCCAACCATTCCTTAGCCCAGAAAATTTTCTTTTTTATAATGGCTTTCGATAAAATGTTGGGTGATCTATTATTAGGAAGATTTAGATTTCGTCTTATGAAAGAAAAATGTAGCTGGAGGGACCAGCCCAGAAAATTTTCTTTTTTATAATGGCTTTCGATAAAATGTTGGGTGATCTATTATTAGGAAGATTTAGATTTCGTCTTATGAAAGAAAAATGTAGCTGGAGGGACGTTAGAAAACCCTTCGGTACACCTGTTTCAATGTGTTGAGCATAGTTAGGCGTATTATCGGCAGTTAAAAGCATATTTTCGTGAAAAAAAGCTGCAATTTGTCCACTTGGTTGTATTCGCGGTATCCCCAAACTTGAGCACAGTACAACATAATAGCTTCGGAGGCGACATTGTATATTTAAACTTTGTTGAGTGTTGGACGGTATTGTCGCGCAGCAGTGTCGACCACGTTGCATTGATGGAATTTTTAGATGCTCCCAATCTGTTTGTTAGATGCTCATTCCAAGACATATTGTAATTAAGCACTACGCCAAGATAGTTGTATTGATTAGACACCTTTATTTCAGAATTATTGTAAAACCATTTTTCGCACTCTGCTCTTCTTATACCATTGCGAAATATTACTATTTCCGACTTATCAAGATTTATTTCAAGATTCCATTGAATGCAGTAGGTCTTAAAACCCTCAATTAGCTGTTGCAAATTGTAAGGATTATCTGACAACTGTACAATATCGTCCGCATATAAGAGGCCGTTAATTTGAAGATCATCTAAAACAATACCGATTGGAAGTTCCCGATGAAGATCATTTAAAAACAACGAAAAGAGAGCTTAGCACACATCCTTGACAAACATCTTTTTAGTGGGGAAGAAGTCTAACAAACACGAACCATCCCAAACAGCTGCAGTAGTATCCTTATAAAGAGACCTTATAGTAGCCAGTATCTTCGAAGATATTCCCAGAGTCGATAGCTTATAAATAAGAGCATTCCTGTCAATGCCATCAAAAGCAGCCTTAAGATCGATGAAAAAAGCGTAGAGTTTCTTCTTTTGGCAGAGTTGAAATTGAATTATGCATGAAAGATTATAAACTTGGTCCACAGTAGAATAGTTAGTTCTATATGCAGCTTGAAATTCATTGATGATGTTGTTTTTTTCTAACCAAGCTGACAGTCTATTCAAGAGAACTGTAGTAAACAGCTTATATCAAGAAAGTCCTATATAGTTTGACACAACATTTGTATCTCCTTTCTTGAACAGTGGGTATATAATGGATTTTCTGAAAGATGATGGTAGCGTTGCAGTTTCAAGAATCTCAGTGAATAACTTCTGCATTTCTACAATAAGAAATAAACATGCATTTTTATAAAATTCATACGATAACCAGGAGTTTTCAGATGTTTTGATGAAGATATAGCAGATATCTCGTGCAGCTCAATGGGGTAATCTAACTCTGGAACATGTTGCTGAGGAAGAGCGTATGAGATAGTAGCTGAATCATTTGATTGCGAGAGTAAGCTTTCAATATGTATTTTAAATTCAATTACTCTTACTAACGTTGTAGTTTTAATCGAATGTCCGCGTATTTGCTTAGCAATCTTCCACCACTCTCTGGCTGAAGAAACAGATTCAAGACTCCTAGTAAGGCTAACAAAATAAGCTTGTTTTTTAGTTTTACATAAAATCCTATATTTTTTGTTGGCTTCATAGTAGTTTCTTCGACATATTTCCAGGTTTATTTTCTGAAGTGTTTGAGTTAAGAGCATTTTTCCTGGCCATAAAACAAGCTAAATCAAACCAAGGTTTTCTTGGCTCAAACTTAACATTTTGTTGCATGGGAGCTTAGCTTGCTTCAAACATACAGCTTTTGATTGCTTTGCAGCGTTCTTCAATTGAATCTGTTGGTATTATGATGGTGGGTACAAGTGACTTCAGTTTATTTTTATTAGCAACCACTCTTTGGTCATACCAATTAATCTAGAGATACCTCTTTGGTTGGTATTTTCTGCTGTTACTGAAGATTTTAGGGAACAAATTAATGGCATGTGATCTGACAATCTACACTAAAATCTTCCAAATTAGAAATGGCGTACGAAGGGCAACAGCCTTCAATCGCTGAAAAACCTCTACTACTTACAAAAGTATATTCACCAATTTTGTTTCTTAACTCCCTAACATTAAGAATAAATGCACCAATATCATCAAGAAATTCAATAAATTTGGTGCGGTTACTGTCACAGTTAGAATGTTTCCATAATCGCCGATGTAGGAATCAAGTAGTGCACTATTGTTCTCCGGCGAAATATCGTTGCAACATAATCATATCATTCGTTTTTACAAACTTTAGTTGATAGATGGGTTGAATACTTTTCTTATACCCAAACAGGCATCCACCACTTGCTCTTGCAAATTTGAGCGTTTTTGTAGCAGATATCCATTTAAGTTTTTAACCTACGAAGTATTTCTCATAATTTTTAAAATTCTCAGATAAAACAAAAGTTTCGAATAAAAAGAAAATTTGAAATTTACAAATATATTTAAAAAAATTACATAAAAAAGATTTGTTTACAAGACCAGCTATATTGTAGAACAAAACCTGACAGGCAATGCGTTGCTAATTATTAATATTTTTTGTTGAATTTTGGATACTGCCACATTGACAGAATAGTCCAGGTTGGTTTTGCTTAATAGATTAACCAAGTACGCCTTATCGGCTTCATTAAATGAAGTGATAATACCATCCTTATTGCATTTATATTGACGTCTCTCAACTGATAGTGTCCAATGCTCAATCTCTAGTTAAAGCCGGGTATCCAATTTCAGCAGCACTCTCTTCAACTGACGCAGATGGAAACTTTCAGATCGTTCTTTCAATGTAAGGTCTTTATTAACTGATATTTTTGTGTGTTTTTAAACGGCTCGATGAAGATAAAACGGTTTTTACATCGTTTCCATTCAAAAGCTCAAAAAAAAACGTACGATGAAAGCTGTTGGTTAGAACGTCCGATTTTTTAAGCATTATTGATACTAATAACGACTTCAAGTGTGGTGTTACATACTTGCTGAAATTGCTTGTTTGCTTCTTCTATAGTCTAACAGTCTTATTTAATAGAATTCGCTAAACAGATGAATAGTTATACACTGCATAAGGATTTATGTAGGCTCTATGTAACGTTGCGAAAATTCCCATTTATAAAAAATTCTGCTATAAATTTTAGTTATACAATGCTTATATCAAAAAAAGTACCAAAATGAAGCAATCTATTCTATTTATCTGTATATTAAACCAGCTGTTTATAAAATATAAAAAAATAATTCCTCTTATTTTTATGATATTCTCTTTCGAAAATCTATTTTTTTTTTTAAATTCTTCGTTTCTTAGGCTCATTGGGTTGAACCTTTTTTTATAAACTTTCCGCCTTCTTGGAGTCGGTAAAACGCGATTTAAATTCTTTAAATCATTAATAAACGAGCTAAACTGGAGAGGCATTATTGTTTTTATTTTAATTTAAAAAATGGAGAGAAATCAAAATGACATTTACAAAATAATAATAACAATAATTTCCTTATGTAGGCTCTATTTAACCTCAAAACGCGTTTAGCTTATTATGGGACTATGCAACCTTGCATAAGTTTTATAAATAGCATTTTTGCGTTTAGAGGCATTATAGAGATTACATAACTTTATGTAGACTCTATACAGCGTTTTTAAATAAGACTCTAAGCATTTAGCCCTCTGACAATTGTATTCTGCCTTTTGGTGTACTTCTCGGCTTCTTCCATTCTTCTTTTAAACCTGGATTCACTTATTTTCATCTTTTCTATTTCCTCTTTCAATGCTTTGTTCTCTTCTTCAAGTTCTGCAACACGCATAATAACACCGCTAACATCGTTTTTTGTGGCAATATCTTTAAGTTTTTCATCTAACAGTGCATCCATTTTCGAAATAATTGAATTCATTAATATTTCGTTTGCCATATTGGTATTTGTGCAATTTTTCTTAGACGAGAAGGAATCAAATTCTGGTGGTCTGTCGTAACGATCTTTTTGACTTTGAATTTTCATTCATGAGTAGGGTTGGTGAATTTGCTAAATGTCAAGAGGTTGTGGGATGAGATAAATTATATAAAGTAACACCTTTAAGTTCAAAACACGGAAAAGTCATTAAGATAAAACAATTGTCTTATGTAACCAAACTTATATATGAACAAAAAATTGTCAAAATAATCGAAGTAAAAACATTTGTGAAATAAACTTTGAAGAAGAAAATTGTCTTATTCTACTTTTTAAGAATATAACTTCAAAATGTAACATTAAACAAGAATAGGATAACGACTTAATCCGAATCCGGTGTTATGTTATTAAACGGTAAGCATATTTTAAATAATCCAACAATTAATGGTACCAACTTAGTTACTTATGAAAATACTATAAATCTAGGCGATAAAATGTACACAAACATGCATAAACAAATTGAAGAAGTTAGCTATATTAGGAAATCATAATTCAGAGTTTTACATCGATCAAATAATTAAAGAAGATACAATTTACAAATTCAAAAACATAGATACTTTTTAAAAAAACTAATTATTCCTTTTTAAGAAAGGCCGATATTATTAACTATACACACAGTTGTAACACTGATTGTTATTCTACTATTTATGTATGTAACGATAAAAATTATAAATGTATAACAGATTATCAAAAACAAAAAAAGATTGACGTATATAACAAAACTTATGAAAGAGCAATGTTAAAAATAGCCTCGAAAAATTGGGTCACTTTTGTTTGACAAGGGGGGAGACAAACATCCGTAGCATTATATATTTAGAAAAGAGACAACATTATTTGTATTCAATGATATCTTTAGTCTCTAGTACAGTATTGCACACAACGCTACACTATTTATGTAACAGAGATAATATTGTTTGTATACAATGTTGCATAGATAATTTAATCTCTTCTTATTATCAAGCAAGATGATTGTATGCTTTGGTTTCCTTGTAGAAAGATAAGGAAGGATCTAAACACGACTGTATGATGAGTGGATTGGCAGTCTTATAGTAACTATATAGAAGCTTTAAGCTCCTTTTAAGATTAATGTAAAATATTAGAAAATAAAGGACGTATGTAGTTCCAAAAAATATTCTTTTAATTTTAATTTTGTTCAATGACTTGAATTAGCGGCGAACTGTCTAGCAAAGAGATTAGCTTTCTCGAGATAGCTAACAAATCGAGTATCATTGACAACGAGGGAACCGAGAAATAGGAAGAATTCCTCATGTTTTTTACAAATGATCAACAATTTTGCTGGCTTTGCCGTAATTATTGGTTGTGTAAATTTGGTAAGTATAATATGGACGTTGAAGGCCGTCCTAGTTTGGTTGAATTTATTCCGGTTTTCTTTAGATGGATTGGCTTTAAAACAACGGAAACTCACCCCTTAACCCCAGCTCGAATGAAACCATGCGTTTTCCTTAGGTCTAATGCTTTTAACCATGCTCGAGATAAAAGTTCTCATTTCCAAGAGAATGGCACTTGTGATCATTGGATTTCTCGTATTTCCAAATGGTTCTCTTAGGAGCTTATTTAACGGAAGAGTTTTGACACGAGAAATTTGCTGATATAACATAATGATCAGATGCGCCTAGATGAGACAAAACTTCTTTTCAAAATTTGTGTGAGACATGCTTTAATGGAACGTTTACTGTTTTTTTTTATTTTAAACGATTGATTTTTAGATGAATTGTAGTATTGGATATTTATACCAAACATTCGTGGGCCAAATACTGTAAAATGCTTTGCATTGCCTATAATAAGAAAACCGTAATCTTACAAACTTGTCTAATGATGTATAAATTCGTACAAATGATTGAGTCGAAAAGCACTTTCCACAAACCAGTTTTTTTTTTGAAAAAATGATTAAAAATAGAAGGAAGATTAATTTATTCAAATTTATTAGGTGAACAATGATTTCAAATTCCATAGTTGGTGGACCAACTTCAAGTCTCAAAAAAATTCAAAAATTAATTCAATTAATTCAAAGGATACGTTTTCTTAAAAAACTACTTAGTGGAGCGCCTGGGGGTTTTCACCTCGGATTAGAGTTACAGTGAATGAATTAATATGATCGATGTGGGATATTGTTTTTTAAACTATAAATTGCAATGTTTACCCAAAAATTTTGTGTGCACTCCATTTTTAAATTGTTTAAACAAATTCTTATAAAAAATTAATGTTTAACCATATATTTTCACTTAAAACAGTAATTTTTTTTTATTTATATGTTAAATTTTACATGAATAGACATATAGGAACATTTTTCAAAGATACCTGTGTATAAAAATAGCAGTATGGATATCGAACAGGTAGAAAAACGTGGAGGGGAGAGCGGAGCGACAGCTACTATGTACAATGGAATTTCTCGGCTAGTTTAGTTGCAAGTAACACGTGTTCTGTTCTGTGAATATTGTGATTATATATTGGCTTTAAACTACTTTTATCTTTTAAAAAATATTGTTGTCAACATTCAGTAAAATTTTGAGAAAAATCGAATTGACAGTTTTTTTTACAAAAAAATTAAAAACCTAACAAAAAATTTACCAAAAGTTGGTAAAAATTGATTTTCGACTCAAATATCTTTTGAAAAATTTGAGATTATGGCTTCCAACTAATTTTATCTTATAAGAAATATTGTTTTCAACATTCGGAAAAATTTTGAGAAAAATCGAATTGACAGTTTTCTTATAAAAAATAAAAACCTAATAAAAAACAATACTAAAACTTGGTAAAAATTTACTTACGACTCAAATAGCTTTTCAAAAATTAAAAATATTGTCTTTAAACTCTTTTTATTTCACAGAAAATATTGTTTTCGATATTCAGTAGTTTTTCTATAAAAATACAACAGACCGTTTTTTCATAAAAAAATAAAATCTACAAAAAATAGTACGCAAATTTGGTAAAAATATTGTTGTCAACATTCAGTTAAATTTTGACAAAAATATAATCGACAGTTTTGACAGTAATTTGAGAGATACCAAAATCTCTCATATTACTGTCAAAACTGTCGATTATATTTTTGTCAAAATTTAACTGAATGTTGACAACATAATTTTTTAAAAGATAAAAGTAGTTTAAAGCCAATATCTCAAAATTTTGAAAAGATATTTGAGTCGAAAATCAATTTTTACCAACTTTTATTATTTTTTTTGTTTAGGTTTTTATTTTTTATAAGAAAACTGTCAATTCGATTTTTCTCAAAATTTTTCCGAATGTTGAAAACAATATTTCTTATAAGATAAAATTAGTTGGAAGTCATAATCTCAAATTTTTCAAAAGATATTTGAGTCGAAAATCAATTTTTACCAACTTTTGGTAAATTTTTTGTCAGGTTTTTAATTTTTTGTAAAAAAAACTGTCAATTCGATTTTTCTCAAAATTTTACTGAATGTTGACAACAATATTTTTTAAAAGATAAAAGTAGTTTAAAGCCAATATTTAAGCACAATATTCACAGAACACGTGTTACTTGCAACTAAACTAGCCGAGAAATTTAATTGTACATAGTAGCTGTCGCTCCGCTCTCCCCTCCACATTTTTCTACCTGTTCGAGATCCATACTGCTATTTTTATACACAGGTATCTTTGAAAAATGTCCCTATATGTCTATTCATGTAAAATTTAACATATAAATAAAAAAATTACTGTTTTAAGTGAAAATATATGGTTAAACATTAATTTTGGCTCAACTTTCCTTTACGACAGCACGAATTTCGACTCGCGGTTTTTTTTATTTGATAGATATGTGCAAATAAATAATAACTACAGCAATTTTAGAGCGAGGAAACATTTATTTCTATTTTAAATTAATTTTTAAAGTTCACTTTTTTACATACAAAACACGCAAAAATGGTTGATTTTGACATTTCTTCCCTGTTTTTTGTTCAGTGTTGCCATACTTGCTTTTTTTTGTTGGGAATTTCTTTGATTTTAGTGCTCAAATGCAAAAAGTACTTTGCATATACCCAAACTCGCACCTACCCCAAATCCTATAGTGATCCCAAGCAGGGGGGTTGCAGGGGGGCAGCATGCCCCCCCTTACATACCTAGCTGTTAGTACACCGTGCTATCAATTCAAAAAACTTGTTTTAGGCTCAAAAAATGAAATATAAAAAAAAGTAGGGCTAAGTCCGAAAAAGAAAATATTTTTTTCTATGACTTAAAGGTGTTTCCTCGCCTTAATATTTAAAACATGTTCTATTGAGACCCCTACCTAACTGTAAAAAAAAAATCAGACCGAAATTCGTGCTGTCGTAATGGAAAGTCGCCCCTTAATTTTTTATAAGAATTTGTTTAAACAATTTAAAAATGGAGTGCACACAAAATTTTTGGGTAAACATTGCAATTTATAGTTTAAAAAACAATATCCCACATCGATCATATTAATTCATTCACTGTAACTCTAATCCGAGGTTTTACGGTTTTGAATGCTCCAGACACTCCACTAAATGTCATCTAAAGATATTATCGAACGATTTCATCCATTTCAGAAAATTAAAAAAAAATATTGACAAATAAGTTTTTTTGGTCATGTATAAACTAAACGATGGATGTACAAATTTTCAAAAACGAATATTAGCAGAACTATGTTTTTAGAATTCACAGATTCGAAAGTTGGTGAGCCAACTACAGTACACTTTTTTTAATTGCTTAAAAAAAAAAAACGGTGACTGCACTAATTTTTTTAAAATGGCATAAGCTTATGCAAACGATTGCAATTATCAAATTTACACAACTCCAAAGGTAGTGGGCCAATTACATGCTAACTCCAAAGACAATCCTTAGTTTGGTGTTTTTAAAACAAATTTAAGATAGTACCTGAAATCTCTCACAGTCACACGTAAGGTGTGAATATATATCTCTACACCAAAAATTTGTACACACTGACATTTAGTAAATTTACCAAACAAAGTCTTCGGCACGAGTACGATAACTTTGGCGCCGAGATATAATAACGGTTTTTGGTAGAGGGTCTTAATACAAGCATTTTTTACTATGGGAGGGGGGGTCTATCTCCCCCCGTTTAGGCGGGAGGGGCAATTTAAAAAAGTCATTATTTAAAATGGAAAAAAATAATTAAAAAATAACGGTGATACTTACAATTAAGTTGTATACATTTTTTTAAAGCCAACACTCTGTTCTATTAGCCAGTTTTTAAATCAAGTCAAAACTATGCGTAGTTTTTGAAAAATTTAATTTTAAACTCAAAATTTGAGTAAAAAAAGTTAAAAAAAGGTTTAAAGTGTAACTTTTTCAATACTTCAAGATTATCTACCATTGTTTTTATTTCAGAACTTATTGCTCTTATTTGTTTTTGATCAAAAACTGAAAACTAGATGATTTTATGTCTTTTAGTTTTTGAGAAAATTGAAAATAAAAATTTAATTTTAAACTCAAAATTTGAGTAAAAAAAGTTAAAAAAAGGTTTAAAGTGTGACTTTTTCAATACTTCAAGATTATCTACCATTGGTTTTATTTCAGAACTTATTGCTCTTATTTGTTTTTGATCAAAAACTGAAAACTAGATTATTTTATGTCTTTTAGTTTTTGAGAAAATTGAAAATAAAAATTTAATTTTAAACTTAAAATTTGAGTAAAAAAAGTTAAAAAAAGGTTTAAAGTGTAACTTTTTCAATACTTCAAGATTATCTACCATTGTTTCTATTTCAGAATTTATTGCTCTTATTTGTTTTTGATCAAAAACTGAAAACTAGATGATTTTATATCTTTTAGTTTTTGAGAAAATTGAAAATAACCACAACTATTTTAATTTTTTTTTGCTTGAGTGGTCTTATTTTGATAGTAATAATGGTATTTGCGTATGCGTAATGCGTGTTTGGGTGTATGCAACAGTAAGGTGTGCGCGAGTTTGGGTGTATGCAACAGTGGCATCTGTAAGGGGGGGCATGCTGCCCCCCTGCAACCCTCCTGCTTGGGCACACTATAGGATTTGGGATGGGTGCAAGTTGGTGTGTGTGCAAGGTGGGGAGGGTGCAAGGTGTGGTTGGTGCAAGATGGGGTGCATGCAAAGTTTCTTTTGCATTTAAATAAGCTGGATTTAAGAAAAATTAAATTACCCTAGGTGTATCTTAATCCATATTCGATTATTACTATCAAAATAAGACTACGTTAGCAAGGAAAAAGTAATTTAATTAAAATATTTTTTTTGGTAACTTTCAATTTTCTCAAGAACTAGAAGACATAAAGTCATCTAGTTTTCAGTTTTCGATCAAAAATAAATAAGAGCAATGTATTCTAAAAAAAAAATTGTAGATAATCTAAAAGTTTTGAAATATTACACTCTAAACCATATTTTTAACTTTTTTTTTGACCAAATTTTAAGTTTAAAACAGTTTTTTTCGAAAACTATGCATAGTTTTGACTTGATTTAAAAACAAGCTACTAGACACAAGTGTTGGCTTTAAAAAAAGGTATAATACTTAATTGTAAGTATTACCGTTATTTTTTAATTATTTTTTTTTCCATTTAAAGTACATGTTTTTTTAAATTGCCCCTACCGCCTAAACGGGGGGAGATAGACCCCCCCTCCCATAGTAAAAAATGCTTGTATTAAGCCCCTCTACCAAAAACCGTTATTATATCTCGGTGCCAAAGTTATCGTACTCTCCCCAAGTCTTCAAACAATCACACTGTTTGATTTTTACATTGCTTAAATACAAAAATTAAATTTTAAATTTGGTTGTATGTACATGCTCTTGAATTTTTCATTGAAATAAATTGAAAAGTGGATTTGTAGTCTCAAACATGTTATAAATTTTACCTCAATATATATATTACCTCAACATTTATTTTTGGTTTTAAATCATGTGATTCGATGCAGGAGCTCCATAATTTTTTTACCTCAGTTACACTGAAATAATTTTCTTTTAAAAATGTTTCCACACATTTCTTAAATCTTGTTTCCCCAATTGTGGAGTGAAACATTGCAAAGACAGCAACGACCTGAAATAAAAAAATATATAGGTATAGTAGTACTCTATTTGCATTTGACGATGTTTTAACAATATCGGGATCAAATTCCGCTTCATGGCAAATATGGAACAAACTTAAAAATCTATGTATAGAACCACCTTTGAAATTAATGTATGCCAAATTTAAAAAATTTCTTTTGCAAAAACCTCGCAAGGAGCTGAAGTCAAATAGAGGTTATATTTCAATAGACAACAAATTTTAAAGTAGTAAAATAAAAATTGAGTATGAGCCATTCAATATAGACGACGAAAGCCAACAATCCCGTCTTCCCGACTTAGACATAGTAAAGATTGCCATATCTAAGCTAAAGTCGATCGAAGCCGCTGAAGCAGATGGCTTGAATATCGAGCTTTTCAAGGTAGCTGGAGATAATTTGGAGCATGCACTAACTTTTCTGAAAAATTGAATTCTAGTCTCTTAAATTGTTGTAAGAACGAGCCATGCTTGGATGATTGTTTGCGAGACCCACTGTACTTACTCAGGGGCGATTCCTCATAGTCAGCGGGTTTAGCGGCGCTAAACCAAGAATTTTAGAATTAATCTTATTTTGTAATATGAATATTATTTGGTAATTGAATTACTAACCAACTCAACAGTTGACCATTATGTTAAAAAATTCGGTTGTAGTTACATAACTTGCATCTTGCAATCAAAGTCAAAGTGACTTTTCTTCAAATAATTTTCATTTCATGCAATACAACTCTCATACAATACCAAATCTATCTTGAAACATTGGACTTGGTCATCGCAAAAGTTTGCGCTATCAAATTTCATACATTCTACACATACAGATAAATACACACATTCAAATAAAAGCCTGTACAAATAAATAGAAGGGTTAGCGCAAAAAAAAGCGATAACCAGACGAAGTATGAAGGTACACATTAAAGACACACAACAGAGAGGAAGACCAGGCGCGACCAAGAGTTTGATGTCTTCTCTCTTTACAGGCCGTCTCCACTAGAGATAATTTCTCTCATAATACTCATCCTGACATGAAAAGTCTAATGGAGTCGCGTTGTTTCATCTTATGATATGATGTTAGCGATCTCTGTCTGCTATTTTGTCTTGACATCGATGTCTGATATCAAATTTGACGTTTGAGTTTTTTTTTCCTTTTTTGTGTGTGGATGACATCTCAATTTCATTATTTTGTGTGTCTCAAACCGACAAGTATTCATTTGGCGCGAACAAAAAAATTAATGTGTTAAAAAAAGTCGGCATTTGCAGTTTTTTTTATTAGATTCATATATTTAAAAGGATTAAATCAGGTAATAACACATTTTTATACGAAATGCGTTTTTGACAAATCCTTTTTCAGAGATGAATTCACTTCAACCTCTTTTGCTCAAATGAGATGTCAAGACATAAACTGCCCAGCAAAGAAAAAAAAAAACTTCTAATTTTAATGTCAGACATCTAGTTGGCGATACAGATATCAAGTGGAGACGGCCTGTTATACTTCGTATGGACTATGGAAGAAAAAACAACAACGAACATGATCGTCGAACACGGCAACTGTTCGGTATACTTTATACCATCATATACTGAAAATGGGTTTTGCTAGCGAACTTGCTTGACTTGCTCTACGAGAATATAGCGAGCAACGCATGTTCGACGGTTAGCGCAGCTTTTAGCGATTATACTGATTTTTGATGCCGATATGTGAGGAAAAGTAAATGGTAAAGACGTTGGAGTTAAGGCGGATTATTTAAATGTTTTATAGGAAGTAGGTTTTGTTTGGAACCTTCTTTTAGGCGGAAAGGAAAGTGACTTAAGAAAGTGCATTTTAATATCTATTGTTTTGTTATTTACATATTAAATGTTTTGTGATCAATATGTTTTTGTATGTACATACTATGTATGTATATTTTATTGTAATTACTATTAATATAATTCCATACGAATTCAAACATGGTAGAGGCTAGTCGTAAGGAATTATTTTATTTGGTTTCCTTAGAACAGCTCAAATTAAAACAAGCATTTCTTTTAATGGAAAAGAAATTTTCAAAAAATAAAAATTAAGTTTATTCAAAAAAACAAATATTTAGTCAAAAAATCAGTTTGAAGTGTGATTTTTCAAAATGTTTATAAAGTCCATATATATTTTTTCATTCAGAATTCGTTATTCTTATTAATAAAAAAAAAAATGAAAACTATAAGACTTTAAATTTAAAACTACCAGAGCGAAAAAAAAAACTTAATAAGAGAACATTACGACTTATGCAGCTGCATTGGATCAATTTTAATTCTTTTGCAATCAAAAACAAAATAATAAAAATTGTATAAAGTTTAATTTTCAAATTGTATTCAATAAAAAAATCTATTTGTTTTCTAAGTCATGGAATTGTATAATTCTATGACCAGCTAAGAATAAGGTTTTAGGCTATGAGATAAGTCGTTGTAAATAGAGTCTTCTTTGTTTGTTTAAAAATAGATACTTTTTTTTCATGATCTTGGTCTAACAATAGAAACTTTTTTTTCGTAGGAATTAAAATGGAATCTCCAATACTTCTCAAGCAAAGACCATAATTGACCATTTTCAACAATATCGTTTTCGGAGAAGCTAATAATGGGCGCCCTACTGATTTAAAATAAACACACAAGTATAGAAACAGAGATTATACTCGAAACTTTAGCGAAAATCAATATTCTATAATATTACCAATAGCTATTTGGTAGCGAGAATAACAAGATAAATTATTTTGTTGATCTTGTTTGCTTTTTTCCGGTATCTTTTTCGCATGGAGTTCCTCGGATGTGGACAATATGAACACTCTAACCACATTTCAGAGAAAACACAAGCTAAGTGACTCTCATTCGCAATATGTAATTAAATTAGCTACCTTTGGTCAGACTAGGAAAGACGAAACTTTAAGTGTCCAACATAACGTTCAAAAAAATCGTGCAGTGTTAAATCGTCAACATTTTTTAAAGTTTTTCAATTGCTATCCAAAATGATTTAATCAAAACTGTTGCTGACGTTTTAGGCGATCACATTTCTGATAGAATCCGACAGCCAGAGTTTATAGCTTTGTCTGACATTCATTTAAAGTCCCAATTATCTATTGTTATTACTTTAATAAAAAAAAATCATCACACATTTGCTGCATTTATCGATGTAAGCTCAGGGCGGACTGCAGAAAATTTGAATAAAATTAATTTTTATTCTTGAAAACTTATCTTCAACTTCTAGGAGAAAGTAGCTAACCCTGAGATCATGAGCAGGAATCGCCACTGTACTTACTTGAAGCAAACAATTTTAATCCCTTTTAATCTTCATCCGAGGCCAAGCATTAGCATTTTGCAATACATGCAAATTAATTACTCTTTGTAAGCTGAGTAATTAAAATGAAAAAAAAACAATTGCTATCGTTTAATGCAATTAAAATGAAATCTTCCCTTTTACATTTCGACCGCCCAGCAGCAAGCATCGGAGCAGGACATTTGGTAACCTTTTTATATTGTAAAATAAAATCAAAATAACATTTAATCTTTTTGCATCTCAATCGTATAACTGGCCCCTCGCAGCCTGATTACATATGTATTTGTACACAAATTCATAATATTCTAATTGAAATTGATTGAAATTGTTTTGTTTAGAACTAAGAAACCAAAATAAAGTGTAACAATTGATTAGAGTTCAAATGAGTTTTTTAAAGCAAAAACGTGGTTATGTTAAAGGTAGACTTACTTGCGCGGCAGACTTTGTGGTAATGAAAGAAGCTTCTGCGACCATAGAGATGGTTGATAATTGAATAAAAAGTTTAGAACAAGCGTGGGTCGAATTTTCCTTTTTGCACAAGGAACTGTTGACAGATTCAAGTGATGAAGAGTTTTCCGATCTCGAAGTAAAATTTGAAATAAAAGAGGATCCATTTTAATGGCATAATTGGGTCTAAGGAAAGCCATTCGGTAAAGACAGTCCGTTGCAAATTTGGCTACTAAAATCATTACAACTCGCACAACAACAGCTTCATTTTTAGAAATTCTGAATACGACGCCGAAATTAAATTCGTCGTCAGTTAAACCGCAGCCTATAACCATCCAACCGTAGTACCCGTGGCATGATGGTTGGTGCGTTGGACTGTCAGTCGTTCTTTGACTTCCAACCAGTGAAGAAGTGCTATTTTTTGTTTTATTTTCAAGTAAAACAAGTTCAAGTGTGTTAGTTAAATCTATAGTTGGCAAGTTGCCACAGTTTTATATAACTCATCGGTAGCCCAGTGGAGGTGGCGTCTGCAGTCAGTCGTTCTCTGACTTTCAGAGAGATAGCAAATGTTTACAAGTGATTGATAGTTAATTTTAAATTAAAAAGTAAAGTAAAGTGTATTTGTAGAGTTTTGCATTTAAGACAGCAGTGTGCCACTATTACTAACAAGTAATCGGTAGCCCAGTGGAGGTGGCGTCCGAAGAGTCATTCGTTCTTTTTTTTTTTTTTTTTTTTTATAATTTACTGGCACTCAAGGGGTTATTAGTACCCTTTATATGTTTATATTTAAACACAGTGCGAGCGTTAGGAAAGTAGGGTAGGATTTAAGAGGAGATACCGGTGCACATTGGTCTTAAAGTTCTGAACATCAAAATGGGAGGGAAAAACAGAGTTGGACAAAGCATTCCACATTCTCGATGTGCGATTTAAGAAAGAATCTCTATACTTGACAGTACGCCCGAAATTGAGCTCAAGGGTAAACTGATGAGCATTCCTGGAAGTGCGAGTATTACGGCTGAATCGTTTAAGGGGTGGAATGCAACTGGCTAATTCGACAGAACATTGTTTGTAAAAATATCGATAAAACAACGAAAGGCATGAAACATTGCGGCGGTGTTCTAGCGATGTAAATGTTTCGATTATAGTTCTATCACCTATCATTTTTAAAGCTCTTTTTTGAATTCTATCCAAGAGATTTAAACTTGTTTTAGGGGCACCTGCCCAGATATGTGAATTATATTCAAGCTTTGGACGGATGAAGGCTTTGTAAATTACAGCCAGATCAGAAGGGGTGAAAAATTTCTTGCACCGTCGGAGAAATCCTAAACACCTGGCAGCATTTTTGGCAATGTCAAATATGTGATCATTCCATAAAAGGTGATCTGTGATACACATACCGAGTACTGACAGTTGATTAGTTTCCTGGATGCAAGTGCCACTCATAGATAGTGGCATCGGGGGTGCGTTACGCTTTAACGACAGGAGACAGCATTGAGTTTTCGAAGCATTAAATTCCACACGATTTTTGATTCCCCATTGAACAATGCTGTCAAGATCAGAATTTAATGAGCTTATCATACGCTGCCGTTGAAGTTCCACATCCGAAGGACAAGGATGTGAATCTAGAAACGAATATGAAAAGCTGAGAGTACTGTCGTCGGCGAAACAGTTTAATGGATTAGAAGTGGCAGACAGAAGATCATTGATGAATATAAGAAAGAGAGTCGGAGACAAAACGGAGCCCTGGGGGACACCAGCATTTATTTTGTGAATTTCAGACTTGAAACCATCCAATACAACTTGTATTGAACGGTTAGAAAGGTAATTTCTAATCCAACGAAGAAGAGTTTCATCAATACCAAAAGCACGCATTTTCGATAAGAGAGCTTGATGCCAAACTCTATCAAATGCTTTTGAAATATCAAGTGCAATAATCTTACTTTCTCCAAAACGATGTAAAGATTTGTTCCACTGTTCGGTGAGATAAACCATGAGATCACCAGTGGACCTATTGCTACGAAAGCCATACTGTCGGTCATTAAGAAGCTTCCGTTCTTCAAGATATTTCTTAAGCTGATAATTAATCAGCGTTTCCATGACCTTGGAAAGAAGGGACGTAAGTGCAATTGGACGATAGTTTGAGGGGGAGGAGGATTCGCCTTTTTTAGGGACAGGCTGAACAAATGCGGTTTTCCATCCACTCGGGAAGAGACCTGTAGAGTAGGACAGATAGAAAAGCTTACGCAGTGGTTTTGCCAGCGTTGAAGAACACCTCTTCAGAACAATAGGGGGAATACTATCCGGGCCAGCGGATTTGTGTATGTCAAGGTCTTTCAGTACTCTTGCGACTGCACGAGTGCGAAAGAAGATTCGTCCCATAGAATCATTTACGCTCTCAAGAACAGGAGGACTCATGACACTTTCCGGTAGCGTCGAATTAACAGCAAACTGTGCTGCAAGCAAATTGGCTTTATCAATCGAGCTTACATAGGGAGTGTCATTGTGGACGAGCGTTGGAACCGAGGATGACGTGGTGTTTCGTACGTTTTTTACAAATGACCAAAAATTTTTACTACCTTTGGGACATTGTAGTATTTTTTGCCTTAATTTCTGATCATGTAAAAATTTGGTTCGTCGAATATGACCGTTACAGGTCTTTCTAGCTTGTTTGAACTTATTCCGGTTTTCCTCAGTTGGGTTGGCTTTATAACAACGGAAACTTACATCTCTGAACCTAATAACCTCTTTACAGCTCGAGTCAAACCATGAGTTCTCTTTGGGTTTGATAGATTTCACCCTATTCGGGATAAAATTTCTCATTCCACAAAGAATTAAATTTGTTACCATATCTGCGCTGGAATCCACGTCACTATCGAGGAAGCATAGTGACCAGTTAAAGTTCCTGAAAAATTCATTGAGACCGTCCCAGTTGGCTTTCTCATATTGCCAAACGGTTCTCATAGGAGTTTTTTCTTTAACTGGGTTTTTTTGACATGAGAATTTTGCAGATACGATACAATGGTCTGATGTGCCTAGAGGCGGTAATACACTGATTGTGTATTTATTAGGGTCAGAGGTAAGAAACAAGTCTAGGGTGTTGGCGGATTGACCTGCAACGTCAGGGATTCGAGTTGGCTCATCGACAAGCTGAGTTAATTGATTTAACTCAGCAAAGATCTCAACATACCTTCCTTCCGGTGTTGACTGGCCAGAATAACGAAGCCAAGAAGAATTGTGTACATTGAAATCGCCCGCAATGACGATTTCAGTGTGAGGATAATGGGCAACAATTCTTTGAATGGAGTCAGACAGAGCATCAAATTCGTTAAAAGTTGAATTTCTGTCTAGATTTGGACTTCGATATAAAAAACATGCATGGATGATGTGCTTATTTACCGTGAATTTTAACCACATGAAGTTAAAGTTTGTGTTAGAGCACAAACCATATTGTGGCTGAAGTTGGTATGCAACATCATTTCTTATATACACGACTAATCCATGATGAGGAAAAAAATAATGGCACTAAGTTATACCCATTTAGATTGAATTCCGAATGATCGGAATCTTCACCTATTTGGGTTTCACTCAATGCCAAAACAGCTGGCCTGTTTGATGCAGTGTGGACATATGTGGCATAGCAGTTCTTTCTTAAACCACGAATGTTACTAAAGTCCACCCTAAATTCACCCAACATTCTGATGTACAAAACTCGTTAAACACAAATTCGGACAATTAACTATAATATAATGTTAAACCTAGAATCCAATTTGAACTTCTCAATAACAGACTTTCACTAGTGTTATGCCTTAGTGAAAATCTGCATACTGATCCGCCCCTGGTTAACTAGATATTACATATATTAATCTATCCGAAAACACAACAACTCAATCCATGTATACACTGTATAGCAATAAAAAGAACCGTATGCAATGTCTACATCGATTGAGCTAATATGCCTGTGTGGGATGGAGGGAAGGGAGAGAAGGGATTACCCATTACACTGTGTTTATCACTTTTGCCATTTCATTGCTTATTTATTAATTCTGTAAGCTTTTTTTTTTGTTTTGTTGTAACAATTTTTTGCAGGTAGGTGGTATATATTGATTTGTTGTTGTTTTTTTTGTTTTCTTTTGTGTTAAGAACACTGAACACTGAACAGCACATGCACTTGATAAACAATTAACACGGCGCGAGATTTATTTTTATTATTTAATTTAATAGATTTAAAAGAAAGTATTTAGGTATATGGGCTGGACTATTATTGTTTTATTTAAGGTGTGGGGTATATTATTTGAAATTTAAACAGACAACAAAATGCACAAATAAGTAGACAAATGCAATGGGAACAAGACTCTAAAGACGCGTGCACTGCGGGTGCGATGCAGATCGGCACTCAAAGTGCGAGGAAGTGCTTTTTTATATTTATTTACAAGTTAAAATAGTGCAAGTGATAAGTTAAAAGTAAATTTGGCAGTTTGCCACCACCCAGTGGAGGTGGCGTCCGAAGACAGATCCAAGGGTCGTGTACTATTCCAACGAGGTCCTATACAAAGGGGCTCGAATCAACAGAATTGACAATTTCGTGATAAAACTCGTTCGAGGTCACATTGCAAGAGCTATGTCTTCCACCAACAATTTAATTTTCGGGGCGTTCTATCCGCACGACGAGTATTTTGAGAGTGCACGCTTGAGCGGCTTCATTCCACCAGAGGCATTCCTCTTTTTAGATAGATGCGGTCTGATACAGGATAAATTGGCAGTTCCGCTAATCTACCACGTCAGACGACGAACCGTGGATAGGCGACTCCTGTACAATCGGGACGTCATGGCACAAGGCGGAGCAGAGTTCCTTCGGTTCAGTAGGGCTGTGTCCGAACGGGACCGAACTGATAGGGTGAAGCAGGAGAACCAGTTTTGGTGGCTTCAATCGGCACTTGATAGTGGGTAGTCGGGATGGGGTTTTAAGCCTTGGCCGGCTTACATACTTGTTTTATAGTTTAAGGGTTTAGTTTTAAGTAGAATAGGCATGGTGGCACAAAAAAATAAAAAAAAAAAACAAAAAAAAATATAAAAAAGGAAGAAAAAATATGAAAAACAAAATTTTTTAGATAGTTAGATTTGATGCTGTGGTTGCTCTAGTTTTAAGTAGTTTATAGGTAGAATAGGTAGTTTAAGTTAGCTTTAAGTTTTATATTAAGGACCTTATTTTAAGTAGTTTTAAGTAAAAATAAAAAAGGATATTAATATTAGTTTTTTCCAAATTTTCTAATAAATACAAAAATAAATAAAATTGAATTACCGTAAAATAGATCTTAGGGCCGAAAGGCATTAGTATTAAGTGTTATAGTTTAACTTAGAGTGTCCGTATGGGACCAGTAAGTTAGTTGTAAGTTATGGTTAATAAGGCTAGTTTAATAAATTTTTGTCTAGCTTTAAGGTAGGTTTAAGATTGAATTAATAAAAATGAATTTAAAAAAAATCCAAGGGTCGTGGGTTCGAGTCCCGGGCTGAGTCTACGAAAAATATAATTGCTTTTTTCCACAATCGTGAAGTCGTAGATTTTACTGATTGGGAAAAAAAGCAAATGGAGAAGGAGAGAAAAGCAGGGGTATCGAAAGATACCTCTGCCAACATATCAGGCGATGTTGCGGTGGTGCCAGCAGCGGTACTACAAACAACCGCAACAACATCAGGTCAGGCATCTGACCAGTCAACGGCCAGAAACCAAAAAAGAAAATTAAAAAAACAAAGCCCAAATAAGGTGAAAAGAACCAATTCGGCCAAGCGGCAGGCTAATAAAAAAAATGGAAGGGAGAGGTAAAGGGGGCTTTACCACTGAAAGTGAGTTCTCAGACTACGCCGAGTCTGAGAAAACGGAATACATTTGCGAAGGTGGAGAGGGGCTCTTCAGTTCTCCGAATAGGGATTTAATCCTATCGGAGCCAGAGCCAGAGCGCTGCCAACAAGAGGCGGCTCAACGGCAACAGCAACAAAAACAAAAAAAGCAACAACAACCACAGCAGCAACAACCACAGTTGAATCCCGCTACCAAAATAACGGGAGCGGAGCAAAATGTAAAGGCCTATGACAGGCCCAATTGTTGAGGGCCCATCCACTTCGGTTAAGGCAAATCAACAGCAACAACAACAGCTACAACAAAGGCCGCAGCAGCAGAAACAGCAACAACAGCAACAGAAGCAGCAGTAACAGCAACAGAAGCAGCAGAAACAGCAGCAGCAGAAACAGTAGCAGCAACAACAGAAACAACCACAGGCTAAAAAAGAAAAAATACCACCCATTAGGACCCATAAAGTTGACCTACAGGACCTTAAACAGGTATGTAAGTCGGCCACTAAGGGCAAATTTGTCATAAAAATCTTAAACGAAAAAGAAAAGAATTACTCGGTCCAGTGTTTCTCACTGGCCGAATACAACTTAGTAAAAGGGTTACTAAAAGAGGCCACAGCTTAATTTTTCAGCTTCACGCCTAAAAGCGAAAAATTTAAGACGGTCCTTCTGAAGGGCATAAGTTCCTGCACGGAACCGGAGGCGCTCTTAGCTGAACTCCGTGAAAAAGCCACTGACGATCTCGATTCTATCGGGGTCAAACCTTTCATTACGGTGAAGTCCAGGCGAGGGGGTTATAGGCTGCCAATGTTCCTCGTAACATTATCGCCCCAAAGTAGTTTTGAGAGTCTGAGGAAAATCGAATGCCTCGACTATCAATCCGTACACTGGGATACATAAAAAAGGCACGACGACATTTTACAATGTACGAAGTGCCAGAGATTTGGATATGCCGGAGCCAACTGCAATATGCAGTTGCGCTGTGTAAGGTGCCCCGAAACCTGCATTAAGGGAGAGTGCAAGCTGGGGAATGAGCGGCTTGAGGATTTAACCCAGCTCAAGTGTGTCCTTTGTGGAAACCAAGGACACCCCGCTAGCTATAGGGGTTGCCCTAAGGTCCAAGAAATAAAACAAGAACAGGCCATTCAAAAAGCCGAAAGAAGTCGAACAGTTCGACAGGCTCCAACACAAAAATTCGTGGATCCCAAATTTTGCTACACCCAAATAGTGTCAGGGAATGGGAACACGAGACAGGCTCCACCAACGCTCTCCCCAACTCGAGATACTTTTTAGGGAACTTAAACTGAGCTTGGAAGAAAACTATTTCATCTTGGCCGGTGATTTGAACGCAAAACATGAAGATTGGGGAAATCAACATAGTAATTCCAGAGGTAACCATCTTTTTAATTTGATGAATCTTTACAGCGTTGAATATGGCGCCGACCTGCTGGCTACTGAAAAGCCATCGTATCCAAGAAGCGGTTCCTTTCTGGATCTTTTAGTGTACGACACCAGACTGACAGTTACAGATAAAGTGGGTAATCACCCTCGAAACTGCTTACAGACAGCCGAGTACGACAGTGATCATTGCGGACTGGCTGCTGTAATGCAGATTCCGAACGAACGCGTGGAGTTGGAGGAATACGTTGCAAGGCATTCTTACAATTACAGTAAGATGCGCTGGCCTCGTTTCACCATTTACAACAGATGGAAGAAACAATAAAACGAACGATGGAACGGACAATACCAAAGACTTACAGACCCACATGACTTGGAGGTTACGACACTAAAGTCGTCAATAAAAAATGTCAATCTGTTGATTAAGGAGAACTACAGGTTATCAATTAACAAGTACTGGGACCGCAAGACCCGGTCAGTTAATTCCAGTGACCCTAGTATGTTCCTTAAAATCTGAAACTGTCTGTCTGTGTCTGAAACTCCAAAGAACTGAAGAGAACAGAGACGTACTCAGGACAGCGCAAATAGATCCAGTAGAAGCCATCTTTGACGATGACCTTTATATAATTGAAGATCCGAAGGAAAAAGTGGAGGCGGTGGGAGCTGCTTTCCAGCAAGTATACAAGGTGAATGTGTAACATTATTAATTATTGGTTTGAGGTGTGCATATATACAAATATATCCTTACACATTAATGGCCTCAGAGTTACAAGATAAAATCCAGATGACAAAAAAAAAAAACTTGTTCCCCTGCTTGAACTGGTACACTATGCTTCACGTTTTCTTGGACTTACATTTACAGACTAGGGTGGTTCTATCTCGTACGTAACTTTCATGGTCTGCTTGTTTGCTGTGCTTAGCTCATCGACGGGGGGGGGGGTATCTTGTTACAAGAGTAAGAACCGTGTTACTTCATTCAGACCATAGTCTCAGATTTCATTTGACGGCACGAGTACGATAACTTTGGCACCAAGATATAATAACGGTTTTTGGTAGAGGGGCTTAATACAAGCATTTTTTACTATGGGAGGGGGTCAATCTCCCCCCGTTCAGGCGGTAGGGGCAATTTAAAAAAATTATTATTTAAAATGGAAAAAAATAATTAAAAAATAACGGTGATACTTGCAATTAAGTTTTATACATTTTTTTAAAGCCAACATTCTGTTTTATTAGCCAGTTTTTAATTCAAGTCAAAACTATGCGTAGTTTTTGAAAAATTTAATTTTAAACTCAAAATTTGAGTAAAAAAAGTTAAAAAAAAGGTTTAAAGTGTAATTGTTCAATACTTCAAGATTATCTACCATTGTTTTTATTTCAGAATTTATTGCTCTTATTTGTTTTTGACCAAAAACTGAAACCTAGATGATTTTATGTCTTTTAGTTTTTGAGAAAATTGAAAATAACCACAACTACTATTTTAATTTAATTCTTTTTTTTTCTGCTTGAGTGGTCTTATTTTGATAGTAACAATGGCAGGTGCGAGTTTGGGTGTATGCAACAGTAAGGTGTGTGCGAGTTTGGGTGTATGCAACAGTGGGATCTGTAAGGGGGGGGGCATGCTGGCCCCCTGCAACCCCCCTGCTTAGGAACACTATAGGATTTGGGGTGGGTGCAAGTTGGAGTGCGTGCAATGTGGGGAGGGGCAAGGTTCGGTGGGTGCAAAATGGGGTGCATGCAAAGTTTCTTTTGCATTTAAATAAGCTGGATTTAAGAAAAATTAATTTACCCTAGGTGTATCTTAATCCATATTCGATTATTACTATCAAAATAAGACTACGTTAATACTTAAGCAAGGAAAAAGTAATTTAATTAAAATATTTTTTTTTGTAATTTACAATTTTCTCAAGAACTAGAAGACAAAGTCATCTAGTTTTCAGTTTTTGATCAAAAACAAATAAGAGCAATAAATTCTAAAAAAAAAAACAGTAGATAATCTTGAAGTATTGAAAAACTACACTTTAAACCTTTTTTTTTAATTTTTGTTTGCATACATTTTTAGTTTAAAAAAATGTTTTTCAAAAACTATGCATAGTTTTGACTTGATTTAAAAACAAGCTAATAGACAAAAATGTTGGCTTTAAAAAAAGGTATAATACTTAATTGTAAGTATTACCGTTATTTTTTAATTATTTTTTTTCCATTTAATGTACATATTTTTTTAAATTGCCCCTACCGCCTAAACGGGGGGAGATAGACCCCCTCCCATAGTAAAAAATGCTTGTTTTTAACTGCTCTATACAAATCCGTCATTAAACTTTGTCGCCAAAGTTATCGTACTCTCCCCCATTTGACTGTTTAAATTAAAAAAAAAAAATCAAAGAGACCCAAATTATAACAAACCGACTGTTTCATGCTTAGAGGTGAAGGACACAGCGCCGGCCCCAGCCAAACTTGCGCCCTGTGAAAGATTTGTAGAAAGCGCCCCTTTTTTTATATTTTTTTTACACATAAACTGATACACAAGCATAAGCCTTTCCCAGATTACCCAGGAGGTAGACTTTCAATGCGTGTTTTTTATTGAGGTATCCCCAGGAGGCCTAAACCATTAAACTAAAAGGCAGCGAAGAAATGAGCAGAGGGGAAACTTTTAAACTTGGAAACTTACTTTTCTGGCCTTACACTTTGCAAATTCAGAAATGAGATCATCAAAGTCTAAAGAATTTAATAATTTCTTTTCAATGGACATTATAGATAAACCTACCAATCTCTCTTGAGTCATGGTTGTCCTAAGATAATTTTTAATAATTTTAAGTTTAGAAAAACTACGTTCTCCTGAAGCTACCGTGACTCGTGACCGGGATTGTATTAAGAATTTGGAGAGCAATTACTAAATTCGGGGCTAAATCTTCAAGGTTTGAACTAAAAATAAAATTTAACACATCTAAACTTGAGCTTTGTGGTGTAACAAGCTGGGATATTACGGTTAACTCTTGAAACAATTCTTCTCCATCTAAATCTTTAAAATTACTTTATGTTGAAACATTCTGCAAATTAAGGCATGAAGCACGTAGGTACATTTTTATTTTTTAAACATTTGCTTATGTTACTAAAAAATGAAAAATTGATACTATACGTATCAAACCTTTCAAGTATTTAAAAAAAAAATCAACTTTAAATCTTTGTTTCGGGTCTAATATAGTTTCAGGACATTCATCAGTATAAAGTATTTTTCTCCGTTGAGATCGCAATGATGAAGCTACAGGAAACATATTTGGTATTTCTAGGGAACTAGCAATACGCTCGGTTAATTGAAAATACCTACTCATTAAATTTTTCATCGGAACGCATGAAAATCAAACTGTTTTTTGTATTTTCTAAAACCGTTATGCCAGTTGACAGATTAACGGACGGAATTTGCAAATATTTACTAGTTTAATTTATATTTTCTAAAATATCAAACCAAATTAGCAGGCAGCAAATAAATGTAAAATCAAAAGTTTTATTTCCTAACGATTCTGCAATGTTTTTTGCCTCTAGATTTCTTAATTCTAAAAGGGCTTCATATATTTCTTCTTAATTTGTTTTTAAAGGCCTCAATGCATCTAACCTGCTCTCTCATCTTGTCTCAGAAGGGGGTTTCAAAGTATGACTTGGAATTTTTTTCTTATAAATATCCCACCTCGTTGTGGAACTTTAAAAAAAGTTATACAAACATTGAATTGTATCGAAAAATTTAACTGCATAAAATAAGCACCGAGCAGCATCATTAACCACTAAATTTAAGGAATGCGGGCAACATGAAACTAAAAATGCTCTTGGTTCCAGGGTTCAAATTCGATTCTTTTCCTTTTATATTCGAACCATTATATGTATGTATGTATGGATGTACTTTATTGAGATTTTTTTTTACACTTATGATTCTTAATTCTATGTACCTATACTATACATAGTTATTTCAATAGCTTGTTATTAATTTTCCGACTTAGAATTGGTCAGGCTACACAGTTTTTATTTTATATTAATTTAGTTTATTTTTGTAAAGCACATTAGTTGTTTCTTAGACACAGTCTCTTAGTTTTATAAAATTACGTCCACTCAACAAGACGAAGCCTATTCGAACCATTATCATAACTTTGGCTTTGACAGTTAGATACTTATTAAAATTTCATGTAATTCAAGCTTGTCTAAAATCAACTGAGTCAGTCACATTACGGTCTTGTCACAAAATACGTCACTTCTATTAAAAACTGATAGCTATGTATTTAATATTAATTAACAACAAAGCGAAAAAACAATTGCAACAATCTGCATTCTGCACCAGACTAGATATACATTAAAAGTAGCCGTTACAACAGTCATTAACTTTCACAAAAAAAAAACAAACTGCCTGCGCAAGAACAATTCGACTCCACATAGAATCATCCCTCTTTAATTTTTAAGCTCTATGCTCCTTTTCCATTCTATTAAAAATTTCATCTGTAATCAGGCACTTAACTCTTACACAGTGTGCAATAAGAAAACCTGCACGCTCTGACCCATATGATTCCGTATAAATAAGTTTTTTTTTTAAATATCTCCCATGTTAGTTTCGATACTCAGTGTGCAAAAAAGAAAACTTGCACATCAATTGACCATTTGTAGCAAAGACACCTACCTACCTCATTTCCAAATATTTCACCTTGTTCGTACAAGAGAAAAAAGAAAAAATCTCAACACAAAAAAGTTTCATGCAAGAGAAAAAAAGAAAAAATCTCAATACAGAAAAGTTCCATGCCATCTCATATGTGCAAGATATATTTTATGCACACCGAGTGCCAAAATTAACATAGAGAGTATGACAAAGCAAAATACTTATTCATATTGAATCGTATGGGCTAGTACGTGCAGGTTTTGTATCACGCACGTTCCTGAATGTGAGTTCTCATCTACAAAGAAAACAACAAAAAAATGTCTCCGAAAGAAGAGAGCAGGTAGGTTGCTGTGCTACTTTCTACTACAAATAAAGGGTGTCCCAAAATTAACGCAAGATTTGAATTAAATAGAAAACGCCGTTTTTAGTCTTTTGATAGTTATTTTTTTATTGACTCGTAAAGTACATAGGATAGGGTTATGTATGGAATAACACATCGGACAAATGGCCTCCACGGCTTTGCATGCACATGCGCACTCTTTTGTTGAAATTTTCCATGACCATTCTGCATAAATGTGGCTGAATTTCGTTGATGCAGCGTTGAATCTCCTCCTTTAATGCACGGGTGGTTGTGGGCTTGTTGACATAGACTTGTGATTTCAAATAACCCCATAAAAAGAAGTCTAATGGTGTTAAATCACACGATCTAGGAGGCCAATTTTGATCACCGAAACGAGAGAGTACACGACCTGGAAATGTCTCATGCAGTAATTGAATTGTTTCACGGGCTGTATGACAGTGGCACCGTCTTGTTGAAACCACATATTGGACACATCAATATCATCCAATTTTGGCAGAAAGAACTTTGTAAGCATGAAGACACAGATCTTTGGTGAGTATACGCTGTAGAGAGGTTCTTGAAATTTGCAATTCTTGTCCACGACGTCGAATTGAGGTTCCTGGATTGTCAGCAACACTCTCACGCACTGCTTCGACATTCACATTTGAACGGCTTGTTTTTGGACGACCAGTGTGTTTGGCGTCTCCAACGGATCCAGTCTCCATGAATTTTTCAATTAATCTCTTCACAGTTGACGAAGTTAAAACACTATTCCGACCATATTTTGTATGAAATTTTCGAACTGCAGCCGCCAAGCTTTCACTATTTTTGAAATAATCTTTAATAATGAAGACACGTTGTTCTCTCGTGTAACGCTCCATTTTTAATAACCCTATACTGTTAGCTGTCAAATTGCTTTTTTTCAGGGTTGCCAACACTTCACTGCACAAATGGCGGCAAATTCAAATCTTGCGTTAATTTTGGGACACCCTTTATGTGACTAAACCCAAGAAACTTCTAACCTCTTCAGATGATTTTGGCACTCTAAATTGCTTAACACTTAACACTTTGTCATCTTTTGGTGCTATACCACTTGCGGATAATTTGTGTCCAAGAAATACTATTTCTTTAACGTTGTATACACATTTTTCTTTGTTTAATATTACTTTCTTATTTTTAAAAATTGAGAGTACTTTCTCTACACGCTCTTTTAGTTCGTCTTCGTTTTCACCATATAAAAGAATGTCATCAATGTAAATAAGACAGCCATCGCAACCACTTAACATTTGTTCCATAATCTTTTGAAAAATTTCTGGAGCGCATGTAATGCCAAACATTAATCTTGTGTACCTAAAAAGTCCTTTTCTATTGATAAAGGTAGTTATTTCCCGTGATTTTTCAGAAATTTCAACCTGGTGAAATGCCTGTTTAGCATCTAATTTTGAAAAGCACTTTCCTTTACCATTTCCAATATATGGCAAGAAGTTTTCCATTGTTGGCAGTGGGTAATTTTCTCTATGAGCTGCTTCATTGGTTCTGCGCATATCAATACAAATTCGAATATCTTTCCCATCGTCTTTTGGAATAACAACCATTGGTGAAATCCATTTGGATGGACCATTGACCCTCTCAATGATGCCTTGTTTTTGCAATTCCTCGATTTTCTTATGAACTGCTTCTTCCAAAGGCATTGCGATCGGTCTGTACGGTTGTGCGATAGGTTTAATGTTTTCTCGCAATGGAATTTCCACCAAAGCATCTATTATTTTTCCCATCGGTTCAATTTTGTCTGTATTCTCAATTTTGTTTACATGATAACCAATATTCAATATCCCCAATGTCAACGCTGTATCGCTACCAATTAAAAATCTTCCTTCTTCTTGGATAACATAAAATTCGGCAGTTGTTTCCTTTCCAGCTACTTCAATTTTCGCTTCAAATACGCCAGCAATTTTCAACACTTGACCCCCATAAGCTTTAAAAACTTTTGTGGTTTCTTTTCGTTGGTTTGAAACAATTATTTTCCTGGCTTTCAGGTTCTTCCATTCTTAATAATCAATGAGATTAAACTTTGAACCAGAATCGACAATAGCAGTTGTTTCTATTCCCCCAATTTTGCACTTAATTGTATTTTCAGCTTCGTTTGAATGAATACAAAATACGTAATCACTATTATCAGTTTGTGCAGCATCATTATTTATGTATTTAACTGAGTGATAACTTTCGTTTTGTTTCAATGCTCGTGGGTCATCTCGATTTTCAAATTCTAGTTTCTTTCTTTTAAAGTTGTAATTTTTGGTCTCATTGTCTAACTTTTGTTCAATGAAACGTCTTGCTCTGCATTTACTTGCAAAATGATTACGTCCGCCGCATTTGTTGCATGATTTTCCAATGGCTGGACATTTTTCATCATTTGCTCGGTGACCTGTATATCCACACCTGAAGCATTCACATTTTTGATCGATTTTAAGGTTTTCATATTTTTCTTGTTTTTGAACATTTATTTTGTTTACTTCAGTTGTTTCTGGATTGGTTTTGAATACTTTTTCTTGTTTGTTTATAGATTCAAAAATATTAGCAGTGTGTAAAACGATATCTAATTTAGCATCCCCAAGTCTTAACATTTCTCGTCTGAGCGTATCGGAACAACATTTTTCTATTATTTGATCTTTAACATTCTCTTCCAGTTCATTTCCAAAATTACAACGCTCTGCTTGTATTTTCAATCGCATAGCAAAAAGACTTACATTTTCGTTATCTTTTTGTTTGATTGAACGAAAAATGTGTCGTTCATAAGTTGCATTTTGTTTAGGTAAGAAGAAGTCATTTAATCTTTCTAAAGCATCTTGATACGGTGTCAACTGTAGTACGTATTCATTTGCCATTGGTCCTTTTAACCGTTTGCTTGCTGTTTCCGGTAGTTTTAAAAAAATTTCCTGTACCTGTCTACCAGCAAAATGTAGCATTAAGGAACATTTCTTTTCTTCATCTTCAATTCCGCTTGCTTTCATGCAGAAATCGAATGATTGGACCCAATTTCTCCACTCATGTCCAATGTTATCTTCATACAATCCAAAATTGAAGGGTGCCATCATCAGTCCAATTTTAGTATTTTCTATATTACATAACAAATAAAGAAAAACAATATACAAATGACAGCTCTGTTTAATATACAAAAACTACTACTCCTTTATTTCTAGAGAAAAAAAAAATGTTGGTAAAACATTTTGTTTTTTTTTCTTTTAAACTCGGCATTTAAGCCACACAATCGGTATTTAAACCTTGTGACTTTCGGCAATTAAGCCACACAATCGGTATTTAAACCTTGTGACTTTCGGCATTTAAGCCACACAATCGGTATTCGGTATTTAAACCTTATGACTTTCGGCATTTAAGCCACACAATCGGTATTTAAACCTTGTGACTTTCGGCATTTAAGCTACACAATCGGTATTTAAACCACAAATTCGGTATTAAAACCATGCATTAAAGCTATCAATTATTCATTCATATATTTTTTTTTTAAATATATGTAACTTAATTGCATATATGTACATGAATATGAATGTGTATATGCATGTGTAGGTATAAACATTCTTAAACATACATACTTACATAAACATAGATGTATAAGCATTATTATTTAAATATTTATACATATTCTTTGTTTCTTTAAACATATTATGTACCTCCGGCACCGATTTCCATTCCTCCGATAAAATTCGACTTCTTATTAAATCACTTTGTCAATTGCTTGGTATATTCGTCTTCTTATTAAATAATTTTGTTAATTGTTTGGTATCCCTTATTTTGCTAACCGTTTGGTTTTCTTCCTAGTCGCCAATGTAATGTTTGCTTATTTCTAATATAATATAATATAAATAAAACACGACCGTATTCTTTTGAAGCTAAATTAAAAGTAATTTTATTTTTATTTTTCGTAACTGGCATTAAAATATTTTAGATATTATACTGTTGCTTATTATTAGCAAGTGTATTATTTGTTCAGATACTACAGGATCGATTGTCTCAAAAGCTCGTTTAGGTCAAGAAAAACGCATACAACTTTCTTACCTTTTGAGATAGATTCTTTCCATCTTATCAGTACCATGTTTACTGCAGTTTCACAAGAATGTGATTGACGGAACCCTGATTGATTCTCAATAATTATTTTATTATCAGGCAGATATTTTGAGAGTTGTTTATACACAATTTTTTCAAGAACTTTTTCATACACAGGCAATGAGTTAATAGGTCTAAATTCTTCACACTTTACAGTTTTTTTTATTTTTTACTTGCGACATATAGGAACTATATGGCAAGTTTTGCATTCGTGCAAAATTTCGAACTCGAGATTTTAATCAAACATGATATTACGATGGTAGAGAAGTCGAAAAAAGTGGGTCCCGCGATTCCGTCCGGTCTGTTTTGTCTGTCTGTCCACGCTCCTACAGCCTAAACCATTGGGTCGATTGAGTTCAAACTTGGAAGTTAAGGTTTTCAGCAGATTCGCGTTAGGCGTTTTTTTCATTTTTTTTTTAAGACCAAAACTAACAGTGGCCCCCATACAATTTTTTTGGTCAAAAAACGAAAATTCGAATTTTCTCAAAAACAAACCGATAGATTTTTTTTAAATTTTCTCTAAAATTTTATTTTTAAACTTGGCTTCTTTTCATAAGAAAAACATATTTTTGTATTGCTCAGGAAAGGTACCGCTCATAGAACCGTTATTTTGTTTCTTAATTTTCTCAGCAACTTATCAACCGATTTCAATAATTTTTTTTCTGAATAAGCTCTTATATTGCCTTAACAATATTTGATTATCAAAAGTGAAATTTTTTATTGTTTGGATTTTTAAAAAAATATTGAATTTTTTTTTTTCAAAATTCTATATCTCAAAAACGAGTCAACATTTTTTTACGAAATTCAAATGTAGAGCGTATATTTACAATCACTAAACAACTGCATACCAAAAATATTTTTAGAACAAAATTTAAAAATTTTATATATAAAAAATTAATTTAAAAAAAAACCGCTCTAACGATTTTCAAAAAAAAATTTTGAAAAATCAAGGGTTTTTTGATTTATAAAATGGCATCTAAATTTTTGAAGACAAACTTATTTTTCAGGTAAAGTTTTGAATCTTAAAATATTTTTTTTTTTAACTATTTTAACTGTATTAAATGTAACCCCCTCCCATCTCACCAGATCAAATCCTGTGCGTGAGCCCGAAAGAGCGCATTACATTGACAAAACTTTTATTATATTCAGCCCTATCATGAATTCCATCGTAATCGGAAATTTTTACGAATCCCGAAAAACTGTATCATGAAATCCGTTCGTAGTGGAAAATCTCATACAATTTTGCATTACGAACGGATTTCATGATACAGTTTTTCGGGATTCGTAAAAATTCCGACTACGATGGAATTCATGATAGGGCTGATTACTATCTTTTATCCAAATTAGATAATGCATTTGGTACATATGTATGTATTGTTTATAACTATAACTATTGTAAATACCAATTCATTTCCGGGATGAGTTGTCCTAGGATGAGTTGTGTCTTGGGATGAATCGCGCGGTTTTTTTTGACAAATCGAATAGCATTTAAATCTTTGAAGACAAACTTGTTTTAAAGGTATAATTTTAAATCTTATATACATAGGTGCTTTTTTAAACAGACTCTTTGCATACAGGAGCAAGTTCGTGCGACCCAGTCGTGCATTTTATTTAATAGGTGTTACATTGAATTTTTGCATGTGGGTGGAAACTGACCGTCTGTTAACGATGTATTGATTATTTTTAGCAAAGCAGAACCAACTACATCAAAAGCATCGAGTAGAAATTTGGGGGATAGAAGATCACTGTCTTTTTTTATTATTTAGCTCTTTAATCGTTTTCTTTAACTCATGTATCGTTATTAAATTAAATACAAAGGGATTTTCAACAACATAGTCTATTTGATTTATGAATGGGACATTGTCAATTACACTATTTATTGTTTTTACACTTTTAATGAAGAATTTATTAAACCGGTTTGCTAATTCCTTGTTATCTGTGATAACATCACCACCAAATTCAACTTTTTTTATTTCACTTTTTAACTTCCCATAGGAAGTTATTGTAATGGGTCCGATTTGTCAAATTGAAAATTTTGACATTTCTCGACGTTTCAAGGTCCCTAGAGTCGAAATAAAAGATTTTTAGAAAGATGTCTGTGCGTGCGTGTGTACGTACGTCCGTATGTCCGTACGTTCGCGACGTTTTTTTCGTCGTCCATAGCTCAAGAACCAGAAGAGATATCGACTTCAAATAAATTTTGTTATACAGATAATAATGCAGAAACATGCAGAAAGGGTTCTCAAAAAAATTGCGTGGGTGTTTTTTTTACCATAGCAATTTAAAAAAAAAGGTGAACATTTTGGTTTACCCAAAATATCTCACGAACCAATAACGCTAGTGAGTTGAATTAAATTTTATATTATATATTGTAACGTGTTACAAAACTAGTATATTTTTGGAAAAAATTCCAACTAACTGTTTTTTTTTTATAAATCAAAAAAACTGAAAAAAATATTTTTCACCTCGAATATTTTACGAACAAAAAATTATTTTATCTCCAATACAATTTTGTGCAACGAAAAATATTTGATTTGAATGATCTCGGGTGGGGAAAAAGTTTTAGATTTTCGTTTTTTGGCAAATGGGGGGCGGGGAGCATTTTTTGTAAATTTTTCCTACTAAAAATCAATTTTAAAAAACGTATCTCTGGAACAATTTAGAAGAGCCCCGGAACAATTGGGAACAAGTTTTGGAATTTTGAATTTCGGAAAAGGGGGGCCAGAACAAGTATAACATGATTTTTCGACTTAAAGTGTTTTTTTGGCTTAAAATCTTCATTTTTGAATAATGAATCTTTGGAACAATTTGATTTGAGTGATTTTGTATAGGGAACAAGTTTTAGATTTTCGATTTCGGCAAAGGGGGCGGGGGAGCATTTTTTGTAAATTTTTCCTACTAAAAATCAATTTTAAGAAACGGATCTCTGGAACAATTTAGAAGAGCCCCGGAACAAGTTTTGGAATTTTGAATTTCGGAAAAGGGGGGCCAGAAGAAGTATAACATGATTTTTCGACTTAAAGTGTTTTTTTCACTTAAAATCTTCATTTTTAAATATTTTTGAATGAATCTTTGGAACAATTTGATTTGAGTGATTTTGTATAGGGAACAAGTTTTAGATTTTCGATTTTGGCAAAGGGGGGCGGGGGAGCATTTTTTGTAAATTTTTCCTACTAAAAATCAATTTTAAGAAACGAATCTCTGGAACAATTTAGAAGAGCCCCGGAACAATTGGGAACAAGTTTTGGAATTTTGAAAAAAAAAGTCGGGGCCATATCTTTTAAAATATACATTTCACGACTCTTATTTTTTGGAACAATGGTTAGAACACTTTTTAGAATCTAAAAAAAATATAAAAAGTTGAAATTTCGAATTTCGGATTTTTTTCAAATTTTGCCCATATCTTAAAAAATTTTGATCATAGAGGTCCAAAAATTTGAAACAATGTTCAGAACAACTAGAACAACCTGAAACAATTTTCAAAAAATCGATTTTCGAAAAAGGGGGGGGCTAGGCCAAAAACAGTTTTTGGGGTCTAAAACCCCATTTTTTGGGTATTTTGGAAAAAAACTTTGGAACAATGCGGAACAAACCGGGAACAACCTGGAACAACTTTCCAAAATTGGAAAATCGAAAAAAGGGGGGCTAACTTCACGCACTCTCATCCAAAAGTATAACTCGCATGTGTCCCAAGAGTTGAAAGAAGAAATAATTCATCTGAAACACATTTATGAAGCCAATTTCGTTCGTGCTCATCACAAGATCGTGTTTCCAGACTTGCTACACTATGCATCGAAGCACCTTTGGCAAGGAAGTTGAATTTCGATGCAATTATAAGTTGTTTTGCTGCTCAGAAAGCTAGGAAAGCTCGTTTGCCAAAAGAAAATATTTCATTGAATGCGAACTAACTCTAATAAAACATTATAAAAATATTTTAATATTAAGACAAACTATAAAGAGTATTTAATGTAAAACTTTTAAAATACTTAGTTTTTTTTAAAGACAAATTTCAAATACTTTTACTTCGTTTTTTTTTATTTTCATAGTAGGTAATAGATCTTCATGCTATTTTTTTTAATAGTTAATCGACCGTATTATCAGTTACTAACATGTCGTTGGCAATATCGAATTGATTGTATGATTCTGTTCGGATTCTGATCTAATCGCATGTAGAATTATTTTCTATCCATCCTCCATTTCAACTAAACTGGACGATACCGGTAAGATTGATTTGATGATTAACAATTTTTTCGGTTCACTTTGCAAACAAAAAATGATTATTTCCGTTAATTCCAACCAATTTCGCTATTCGTAATTGAAATTAGAACGTACCATATCAGTAGGCATGAAATTTAAAAAAAATGGTAAATTTGGGGGCCCGAGATTTTTCCGTCCCGGGCCCGGAATTCCTCTCGACGGCACTGATCTTGCTTAATAAAATCGACAACGAGTCAAGAGAAGCATGGGATACAGAAGTTGGTTTTCGCAATGATTGCTTCTTTGATGAACTTTTGCAATTATTACGATTTACAATTGAGGTGTTAATCGTGTCAATCTGTTAATCGGTCGGTTACTATGCGACATAAGACCGTAAAAATAAAAACTCATTTAGCTTAATCTACAGAATTTCAATCAATATGTCTTAAATATCAAGGAATTTCTCAGTGCCCTGAGTTCGTTGCTTTAAATATGGAACCACGTAGACATTTTGCTAAAATTAAATCATTGTGCTTTTAGTGACTTCGTGTCGGTCATTCGTCGTTGAAATGTTCTCTTCGGTTTCGCTGCAGGTCATGTCAACCTCGTCACCACTCTCTAGTTCACACGCGCTAACAAGAAAGTTTTTCTGCTGCAACATCTACACCAAAACGAGCTCTGCTTCTTCATTTCAATTAGTTAATGCTCATCTTCGACACCGTCAATAATCACTGGCTTGAACTTAGTCATCTTCAAACTATTCTACCTACGTCCACTGTAGGGTTTTGTTAGATTCAGGGTTAAAGGTATCGTTTACTGTTGAATCTTTTACATGAAGACTTGGTCACAATAGGAAGCATGCTCGTTATCCAATTCATGTACTTTCGAAAACAGAAGCAGGATTTAATAAAGGTTAACAGTTCCAGTTGCTTGCAAACCGATGCATTTGCAATCAAGAGGGTGACTTTTAAAGTTTAATGTTCCTGGATCAATTGAAGTCTTATTAGGATTGGACAAACTATGGAGTATTTTGAAGGGTTAAAAGATCCAGGGTCCCGTTAGAATCCCAGTTGCACAGAATACGCCGGAGAAGTTATTCAGCCAACCAATGTCTTCGATTCACGTCACCGTTGGTTGATGATAATGCTATCCTTCAATGATTTTGGGAACTAAAGGACATCAATACTTGCAAATATACATAGGCTATTAATAATACAGTCGAGATTCACTTTCGTAGGTTTTTTTCTCGTTCAACTACCGTTTAAACAATTCTCAACTGTTGATAGGTCATCTAATTCAACAAAATTTGGTGGGTCTTCGCTCTCGTCAACATCGGTACATATTTACTAACGACATAGAGAAAATGTTCAGGCGGATATGAGTTGATGATTGTTACACCAATGTCCAGAGGATTGTCTGGCGAGAATCTCCAAATGAGAAAATTCAACACTTTAGACTGTTGTCACATACGGAACTGCTTCGGCTTCATTTTTATCGGACAGGGTTCTCAAACAACTCGCAGGAGATTATAGCAGATGTATCCAATAGCTTCTCGCGTTCTCTTGACTGACGCCTGCGTAGATGGTGTGATTGCTCTTCAATCTGAAACAATTCAATTATTATACAAAGCTGAACTTGGGCTTTAAAACTGTTGGCTTTTATAAGCTAATGTGCCACAAAATGACTGTGAGTTCTATTGGACTGATCCAGAACAACCAAAGGCATTTATTAGGGTTTAAGGCATGTACTGGAGTGATGTTAAAGACGAAATTTTGTTTCGAATGAGTGAGATACGAGAAAATTCTAATCCTACTCGACGAAAAATTGTATCTATGGTCGCTTAGGCCCCTTTCACACCAAACGAATCCGAATCAATCAGAATAACTCTGAATCAAGTTGAATCTGATTCGTCATCTCCACTCTTTCACACCAGCTGAATCAACCTGAATCATAAATCGCACTATTTTCTTTAACTTTTAAAATTAATAACCCCACGTCCATCTCGTATGGTTGCTGATTCAAGAATCAAGAATCAAGGAATCCGACAGGTTGAATCAAGTGCGACCTCGAATCAAACCTGATTGAATCAGATTCGTCCGGTCTGAAGGCGGGAAAAGAATCCCTTCACATTTAAACGGAGCGCTCGAAGCCGAATCTTGGTCAATCAGATTCAACTTGATTCGGAGTGATTCTGATTGATTCGGATTCGTTTGGTGTGAAAGGGCCCTTAGTTATTAGTTATTAGGGTTATTAGTTCCATTGATGATTCCTTTTAAACCCCTCTTTCAAAAACTGTGATCCTGTGATCTTCAGCTAGGCAAATATAGAAATGTTGTGTTCCACTAGAACACAATAAAACACGACTTCTTTAGTTTACGTTTAAAATTATAGTGAGTCAAACTCTACTCATTATTTCCTTCGTTACCTATTCCGAAACCTAGATCATCACTTCTTTCGAATCAACCACGCATTCTACTTTACTTCACTTGACTTGACACATATTGTTTATTTAAACAACGAGTGCACCATATGTTGTAATTGACATACTTGCACTCCATGGGTCAGTATTGTTTATGTTTGCAATATGACCCATGTCGTTGTTTTGTTGTTTGGTTGACATAGTTCGATTGCTGTTCCTTTCGAAGTGTAACGTATGACACACGAGCAACTTTTAGTAATAATCGAACTATGTCATGTGTCTTGCAAGCGATTCTTTGGAATTGTGTGTGGTCTCCAGTACTCCAGTTTAATGGCACAACACTCCTCCCCCTCTAAAATAAGAAAGGCGTACGAGCTGAGGAGTGAGATCTTTCGGTTTCAGGTGTGGAAGTAAATAACTCATAGGTTTTAATCACAATTGAATTTATTATTTGCAATCTTGTTTTTTTTTTTTTTTCTTTTTTTTTATACATACATTTAGGTACATTACAATTTTTGTTTTTTTTCTTTGTTTTTAAAGGTTTTTTGTTTTTTATAATGATTAGGTAGCATTTTTGTTTCTAGTTTGTTTTATAAATTATTATACCTGCAATGTTTCTTCAAGGTCAGGTGTTAAATTAATTTCGGGATTGTTTAAATTTTCTGTTGACTTTATGTTAAATGTACATTTCATTTTAATGATTTTTTTAAATATTACATATACAGCTAAGGCTACACAAATAAGAAAAATAATAGAAACAGAAATGTGAGCATGTTCATGTGTGACATCTAATAACATATTGTTTTTCTTTAACAAGTCTTTAATATTTATACTATAATTATCTAAATCCAGTTTTTCTATATGGGTGGTATGAGGTGAAATTTGGGATAAATTGGTGGGAATTATTATGTTTTCAGGTATGGTTTGTTCTTCTAAAAAGTATGAAATAGAAGTTTTATTTTGTATGGTATTTGATGCCTGGAGGTAAACTTCTTTTGTTATTGCTTTACAGAATGGGTCTACACTCAGAATTCCACTGTCAGATATTGTGATCGTTTTTGGTACGTCTCCGCACAAGACCCTAACGTTCGTTGGCTTGGGCATGACGTATAGCCACGAATTCTTACTCATTAGATTGAACCAAACTTCTTGTTCAAGGGCAAATATTTTTGTTTCACAATTAGCGTAGTTTTGCATCCCTGATATTAATTGTATAATACAGTTGTCAGTATTATGGTTGTGAACTACGAAGTTTTTCTCACATATGAAAAGATTGGAGTCAGTTTTGCTACATTTGTTGAGATCTTTTTTTTTTCTATTCAAAAATATGTATCGCCTATAATTTTCGCCAGTTTCTCTGGCAAATCCATCCTCTTCGGAGGCAGGCTCTACGGATTCTGGGGAGAGCCATTTATTGCATTTGATAAATCCTTTCGCGAAAGCGCATAAGGTCCCTCGATCACCTCCATCTGTACCGAGAGTTACCGGCAGAAAGAGTCCACCGGTTGTGCCAAAAGGCACTAAAAGCGACTCACCGAAAACAAACAGTTTTGAGCAGGACAATTGTGAACTGCAAAAGAAGCTGAACGAAATGATAAGACTCTACGAAGAGCTTAAAAAAGAAGTCGAAAGTCTTCGTGAAGAGAACAAGATGTTAAAAACTTCTGAAAACATGAAAGTAAATACTCTAAGTCCACAACATCGAGATCGGCACGAATATGAAACTGATGAAGATGAACTTGCTCGGGAAACTGAAAAAAGTAGACCTAGTAAAAAACGGAAGGCTGAAAATTCGCCTAAGTTTCAAAATCAGCTAAAACCAAATAAAATTACACGGAAAGATCAGTTTTCTGCGAATAAGAAACTTCCTCCACCGATAAACATCGTTGGTCAAGCCGATTATAACAAAATTCTTCCTATTCTAAAAGAAACGGCGCAAAAGAATTTCAAAGCTACATCCACTCACAATAATACGTGGAAAATTAACGTAAATGATTCAGATTCTTATAGAAAACTGTCGAAAAAACTCAGCGATGAAAAAATTGAATGGTATAGTTATTCAATTAAAGAAGAAAGACCTCTACGTGTAGTTGCTAGAGGACTTCATCCCTCTTGTTCAAAAGAAGACATCCTTTCGGACTTAAAAACCAAAGGATTTAAGATTCTTGACGCAACAAATCTGTTGAAGCGAGAAAAAGGAATCGAAACCGCTTATATAAAACGCGCTCTTCCGCTTTTTATTCTAAGTTTCGATAAAAATGAAAATGTAGACAATGTTTATAATATTAAAACTATAATGAATATTGTTGTAAAAATCGAACCACTAAGAAAGAACAAACGCCTTATTCCTCAGTGCAAGCGATGTCAAGGTTTTAACCATACAGCAGCTTATTGTCAGAAGGACCCCGTTTGCGTTAAATGCGCGGGAAAGCACATGACTGATGTATGCCGTCTTAAAAAAGAAACTCCGGCTACATGCGCGAATTGCAAAGGTAATCATCCAGCAAATTACCGTGGCTGTGAGGTCGCAAAGGAAATGTTAAAGAGGCGCGAAGAATTTAGTAAGAAAACTAAAAAAAATACCTCAAAGCAAAACAAAGAATTAAAATTAAAAACCAAGACTAATACTCAAGCGTCGAGTAAAACGGACGGGAAAAATAATGAAAACGTTTTACCCTCAGAAAAAATAAAAACAAAAAAGACGAACACGTACGCTCAAGTCACGGCGCCCGAAAAACCTAAAACTATTAAACCTGACTCCGTTCAAAATGTATTTTCCCTTATACTTGAACGATTAGAAGAACAAGGGAGAATTAACACAATTATTCTTGAGAAATTGGACAAATTTGAGTCGGCGGCTCTTAAAACACCAAATTTACCGTAAACATGGATCAGTTGTCCCAACAACTCAAAATAATAACATGGAACGCGAACGGACTTACCGCAAAAATCGAAGAACTAGAAACGGTTCTACTTAACGAAAGAATAGATATTTGTTTGATCTCTGAAACTCATTTGAAAAAAGACTCAAATTTAAGTATTAAAGGTTATTCGGCTTACCACGCATGCCATCCATCCGAAAGAGCAAGGGGTGGTTCTTCCGTATTTATCAGAGAAAATATCAATCATTCGTTTGAGATAAATATCGAGCTCGATACAATGCAAGTTCCTTCCGTTAGCATAAAAGTTAGACACGTATTTTTTAATATTGCGTCTATTTACTGTCCTCCTCGGTCCAAGATAGACAAAAACGATTTTAAAGTTCTTTTCAACGCTTTAGGTCCAAAATTTATTATTGGCGGCGACTTCAATTCGAAACATTCATTTTGGGGATCACGTTGCATTTCGACGAAGGGTAGACAACTCTACAAAGCGGGTATTGAATGTAACGTTGAATTTTTCTCATCAGGAAAACCAACGTATTGGCCAACCGACACAGCGAAAACACCCGATCTTGTTGACTTTTTCATCGCAAGAGGAATGAACAGAAAATATATGACAGTAGATGATAACTTCGATTTTTCTACGGATCACTCGGCCGTTATCTTAACAATAAACAGTAACGTAATCGAAAAAGAAAAGCCCCTAATTTTAACAAATAATAACACAAATTGGGATAAATTCAAAGAAGATTGCGAAAATAGAATTATACTGAACGTCTCTTTGCAAACTCCGTTTGAGTTAGAAGATGAAACAGAAAAATTTATAAATATTGTTCAAGAAGCAGCTTGGAATAATACTCCGATCTGTAGTAAAAAGTCAAGGCAATACGAAGAAAAAATTCCAGAAGATATAAAAGAATTGATACGCGAAAAACGAAAAGCTCGAAAAGTATGGCAGCAATCACGTGCTCCTCAGCATAAAAGTGTCGTCAACTTTTTATCAAACAAGATTAAAAATTTGTTACGAGATTTTAAAAACAGCGAGAATTCTGCCTATCTTGAAAGCCTAACAGCAGACAAAAAAACGAATTATTCTCTTTGGAAGACGATAAAAGGTATTAAAAAGCCTCAAATAATGTCGGCACCTATTCGAAAAAATAATTCTGAATGGGCAAAAACTGATAAGGAAAAGGCGGATTTATTTGCTAAGCACCTTGAGGAAACGTTCAAACCTTTCGATGGTCAAGAGCTTCTGACTAATGACGGAGAGCTCCAACCAGCGCCGGACAATTTTTCTATCAGGAATATTACTTTGACTGAACTTGTCCAGGAAATAAAACGGCAGAAAAATAATAAAGCTCCTGGCTACGACCTGATTAACGGTCGTGTCCTCAAAGAGTTGCCTAAAAAAGCAATGGTTAAGCTCTTACAGCTCACTAATGCTGCTTTAAGACTTGCTTACGTACCCACGCAATGGAAAGTCGCCGAAGTAATAATGATCCCCAAACCGGGTAAGCCACCGAATGAGAAAAAATCGTATAGACCAATTTCTCTCTTACCAATTATATCTAAAATATTTGAAAAATTGCTTCTTAAACGAATGCTACCAATTATTGAAGAAAAACGTTTAATTCCCGACCACCAATTCGGTTTCCGGAATAATCACTCGACAATTGATCAGGTTTACCGAATAACTAACGAAATTGAAAAAGCATTTGAAGAAAAAAAGATTTGCTCAACTGCATTTCTTGACGTTTCTCAAGCTTTTGACAAAGTTTGGCATGACGGGCTAAAATATAAATTAAAAGTCTTTCCAGAGCAAATATATAACATTCTTGAATCGTACCTAGAAAATAGATTCTTTCGAGTTAAGCAAGGAACGGAGTATTCGGAGTTTAAAGAAATAAACGCTGGGGTTCCCCAGGGTAGCGTCCTTGGACCGATTTTGTTTGTTCTTTATACCCGAGATATACCCCAAACAGAAGGCACAACTTTAGGCACTTTTGCCGATGATACAGCTGTACTCGCAATATCGGATTCAATAGAAACGGCAACCTCTAAGCTTCAAAAGGCATTAAATAGCATTTCAGATTGGACAAAGAAATGGCGAATTGCTCTTAATGAAACGAAATCGACGCACACAAATTTTACGTATAAAAAAGTATATAACTTACCTATTTATATAAATTCTGTGCAAATTCCATACGCTAATGAAGCGAAGTATCTAGGCATGACTCTAGACGCGAAACTTAAATGGAAAGTTCATGTAAAAAAGAAACGCGATGAACTCGAAAATAAATTCCGCGAATTGACATGGCTTATTGGAAGATATTCCAATCTAAGCGTTTATAACAAGCTTCTTATTTATAAGCAAGTACTGAAACCAGTTTGGACGTACGGTATACAACTTTGGGGTTGTACCAACGAAAGAAATATACAAATTTTGCAAACATACCAAAACAAAGTACTTAAAATAATAGTAAATGCTCCATGGTATGTAAGAAATAGCGACTTACATAGAGATTTAAATATAAAATATGTAGAAAACGAAATTAAAAAATTTGCTACAGAGCTAAGATCACGACTTAGAAATCATAGTAATAACTTAATCCAACAATCTGTTAGCGAGGCGTTCGTTTTTCGGCGTCTGCACCGAACAAGACCTTCTGATCTAGCGCAAACAAATTAATCTCTCCACTCGAATTTTGTGGAATCTTCAGGTCCTCTCGTTGGGGAGCTTCCTGACAAAACGCGAACAAAATGACGCTAAAACTACTTGTTAAGCTGGACTTAGTTGTAGTAATAATATAGAAGATAAGGGAGGTGAGTTTTAGTCAGTAAAAATCTGACACTACTATAAGCATCGGGCTTATAGTGTCTCTGAAGATTTCTCACCTTCCTGCCAAAAAAAAAAAAAAAAAAAAAAAAAAAAAAAAATGTTCGTTTATAGCTACAAACTCACTATATATTGAGACATAGCTATACGTATTCTCTTTGTATTTTGAAGGTAATGGTGTAAGTTTCACTAAATTAAATTCTTCATTTACCAATGGAATAGTTACTTGTATCATGAGATTTTGATTAACGAAAATCGGATTCATCGTAGTGATTCTGTCTATGATTGGAAGGTTCATTCTAGGTATTTTTATTGGGAATCTTATATTGTTTGGTAGTTTTAATTGGATGTCTTTTAATGTAGAAATGAATACTTCTGAATTAAGGAATCTGCTATCTAGTTTATTCACTTTTGCTCCTTGTAAGATGTAAAGTATTTGAGATTGTTTTGAGAGAATTTGTGTAGCAAATGAAAATGCTAAATTGGATATTTGGTCAAAGTTATGTAGTGTTTTTTCGAAACTAGTAAGATTTTGAAGTTTTAGTGTGTTCTGTCTGATTTTTTCTGTAACAGAGTTGAAATTATTATGTATGTTTTTAGCTGTTTTGTTTAGTTCGTCTAACACGTCAGTGATTATTGTCATTTGGTTTTCTGTTATATGATGCAAGTTATTCTGGTTTTCTTGAACTGATCTTAATGCATCATCTATTTTTTCCACGTCTTCAGAATCCATTGTTCCAAATAAAAACTTTTCTGCCATCCCTATTCCATTGAATAAACCACCGTTCAATATGCTTCTTTTTGAAACTTTGTTCTTGAATAGTGTATTGTCAAGGACTTCGTTGTTGAAATTTATTTCTTTGATTGAATTTTGAAAAAACTGTAAAGTAATTTTACAATGATCTAAAGGGTACTCATTTATGCTTAGGATACATAGTTCGTAAAGGGTTTTGAGGTTTTGTTCCAATGACTTGGTATTAGTTTTGATCTTAGTATTATTGATGTTAAAGAGGAATGTCCATTTTGTGAGAGACTTTTCTAGTATTCCGGTGGGTTCCAGGTATACTCCGGTTTTATTAAGGCTTTGTACCATCACTATGATGATTTTACTAGAAATGAGAACAACACCAATATTAAATAATTATGGGAGTGTTGTACTTATGTATGTATTATGGTCTTTTAACTTGGATACGATTGTGTTTAAATTGTGTGTGTGTTTAACTTGTTGTGTGTATTGTGTATCTTTGATTATAATGTTTTATGAGGTTATTGTTAACAACCTTTTCTTTTCTGCTTAATTTTATACTTGAGTTTTCTGGGGACAATACTTCAGTTATTTCGTATGGTCCTTCAAAAATTGGGAATAGTTTCTTGTTAGATCGATTTTTGATTTCCATTAAAACTTTGTAACCGACTTTATAGCTCGTCTGACTAGAATTTTTATCGTAGTAGGCTTTAGATTTCTCTTTAGCCTTTATTTGGTTACTGCGAATTAACTCATAACCAATTTGCATTTTTGCCTTCATTTCTGAGACATAATCATCAGAGTTGTACGTTGGTTGTACGCTTCTATTCAGCATGAAAGGAATTGGTGCTTCAAAGCCGAAAAGAACATCGAATGGACTGTAATTCGTGCTGGAATGTGGGGTTGTGTTGTAGCAGAATATGGCATACTCGAGGTAATTATCCCAATTCGACTGATCTTTGCTAGCATAATTTCTGAGGTAATCACCTAATGTTCTATGTGACCTTTCGAGGGCACCATTTGATTGTGGATGGTACGGACTAGTTTGGGTTTTATTGATTTTTAGAATTTTGCAAATATTTTTAAATAGTTCACTAGTAAAGTTTGTCCCTTGATCTGTGAGAATTGTTTGAGGAATTCCATAAGTACAAACTATTTTCTTAACGAGTGCTTCGGCCACAGTTCTTGCTTCCTGATTGGGTATAGGTATGGCTTGTGCAAATTTTGTTAGGTCATCTTGAAATGTCAGTATGTACTTGTTTTCATTTTCTGTTATAGGAAGTGGTCCCACTATATCGAGAGCTATTCTTTCGAATGGAGTTTTTGGTGTCGTTGTAATGACCATTGGAAGTGCATACAACTTATTCTTTTGGCAAAGTTCACATGACGCAATATAATTCTTTATATCTTCAGACATATTTTTCCATTTGTATGTCTCCTCTAGACTAGAGACTTGGACAATGTTCTGACTTACATCTTGTTGTTGATTTGATGAGTTTTTTATGTTACTGCGTGTTATCACATTAACTTCAGCTGTTTTCATACGGGAGAGAGCGTCTCCGTTTGTGTTCAAACTACCTGCTTTATGAGAAACTGTAAAATCGTATTCTTCAAGTTTAATTCGCCAGCGCATTATTCTCGAGGAAGGGTCCTTAAGGTTAAACATCCACACAAGTGGTTTGTGATCAGTAATTACTTCAAAGTGTCGACCGTACACGTATGGTCGGAAATGAGTTACTGCCCAAACAACTGCTAAAGCTTCTTTCTCTATGGTAGAATAGTTTTTTTCTGATTTATTTAATATTCTACTGGCAAATGCTATAGGTAAATCATTATCATCGTTATCCCTCTGTGACAATACTGCACCTATAGCTTCATTGCTGGCATCAGTTGTTACATAGAAAGTTTTTTCAAAGTTAGGATATTGTAGGATAGGGGGTTCGATAATTGCTTGTCTTAATTGTTTGAATGATTCATCGCAAAATGCATCCTATTTAAAGATAACAATGGTTTGCTATTCTAGAAAAGTTTTGTATGAATTTTCTGTAATATCCTGCTAAACCAAGAAAAGATTTAATGTCTTTCTGGGTTTTGGGATTCTCTATATTTTGAATAGCCGAGATCTTTTCTGGATCAGGCCTCACTCCTGATTCTGAAATAACATGGCCTAAATACATGACTTCTTTTTCTAAAAACTTACACTTCTCTAACTGAATTTTTAGATTGTATTTATCTAAAGCTTGAAATACTTCAGTTAATTTTTTGTTATGGTCACTTAAATTCTTTCCATATATCATTATATCGTCTAGATACACTAAACATTTTATACCTTGTAGCCCAGTAAGAACTTTATTCATCAACCGCTGAAATGTGGGAGGGGCATTACGTAAACCGAATGGCATTCTGTTGAACTCGAAATGTCCGTTTGGTGTACTACATAAATGCTAAATATTCATTGTTGTTTGTTTGTTTTATAAATTATTATACCTGCAATGTTTCTTCAAGGTCAGGTGTTAAATTAATTTCGGGATTGTTTAAATTTTCTGTTGACTTTATGTTAAATGTACATTTCATTTTAATGATTTTTTTAAATATTACATATACAGCTAAGGCTACACAAATAAGAAAAATAATAGAAACAGAAATGTGAGCATGTTCATGTGTGACATCTAATAACATATTGTTTTTCTTTAACAAGTCTTTAATATTTATACTATAATTATCTAAATCCAGTTTTTCTATATGGGTGGTATGAGGTGAAATTTGGGATAAATTGGTGGGAATTATTATGTTTTCAGGTATGGTTTGTTCTTCTAAAAAGTATGAAATAGAAGTTTTATTTTGTATGGTATTTGATGCCTGGAGGTAAACTTCTTTTGTTATTGCTTTACAGAATGGGTCTACACTCAGAATTCCACTGTCAGATATTGTGATCGTTTTTGGTACGTCTCCGCACAAAACCCTAACGTTCGTTGGCTTGGGCATGACGTATAGCCACGAATTCTTACTCATTAGATTGAACCAAACTTCTTGTTCAAGGGCAAATATTTTTGTTTCACAATTAGCGTAGTTTTGCATCCCTGATATTAATTGTATAATACAGTTGTCAGTATTATGGTTGTGAACTACGAAGTTTTTCTCACATATGAAAAGATTGGAGTCAGTTTTGCTACATTTGTTGAGATCTTTTTTTTTCTATTCAAAAATATGTATCGCCTATAATTTTCGTTTATAGCTACAAACTCACTATATATTGAGACATAGCTATACGTATTCTCTTTGTATTTTGAAGGTAATGGTGTAAGTTTCACTAAATTAAATTCTTCATTTACCAATGAAATAGTTACTTGTATCATGAGATTTTGATTAACGAAAATCGGATTCATCGTAGTGATTCTGTCTATGATTGGAAGGTTCATTCTAGGTATTTTTATTGGGAATCTTATATTGTTTGGTAGTTCTAATTGGATGTCTTTTAATGTAGAAATGAATACTTCTGAATTAAGGAATCTGCTATCTAGTTTATTCAATTTTGCTCCTTGTAAGATGTAAAGTATTTGAGAGAATTTGTGTAGCAAATGAAAATGCTAAATTGGATATTTGGTCAAAGTTATGTAGTGTTTTTTCGAAACTAGTAAGATTTTGAAGTTTTAGTGTGTTCTGTCTGATTTTTTCTGTAACAGAGTTGAAATTATTATGTATGTTTTTAGCTGTTTTGTTTAGTTCGTCTAACACGTCAGTGATTATTGTCATTTGGTTTTCTGTTATATGATGCAAGTTATTCTGGTTTTCTTGAACTGATCTTAATGCATCATCTATTTTTTCCGCGTCTTCAGAATCCATTGTTCCAAATAAAAACTTTTCTGCCATCCCTATTCCATTGAATAAACCACCGTTCAATATGTTTCTTTTTGAAACTTTGTTCTTGAATAGTGTATTGTCAAGGACTTCGTTGTTGAAATTTATTTCTTTGATTGAATTTTGAAAAAACTGTAAAGTAATTTTACAATGATCTAAAGGGTACTCATTTATGCTTAGGATACATAGTTCGTAAAGGGTTTTGAGGTTTTGTTCCAATGACTTGGTATTAGTTTTGATCTTAGTATTATTGATGTTAAAGAGGAATGTCCATTTTGTGAGAGACTTTTCTAGTATTCCGGTGGGTTCCAGGTATACTCCGGTTTTATTAAGGCTTTGTACCATCACTATGATGATTTTACTAGAAATGAGAACAACACCAATATTAAATAAGTATGGGAGTGTTGTACTTATGTATGTATTATGGTCTTTTAACTTGGATACGATTGTGTTTAAATTGTGTGTGTGTTTAACTTGTTGTGTGTATTGTGTATCTTTGATTATAATGTTTTATGAGGTTATTGTTAACAACCTTTTCTTTTCTGCTTAATTTTATACTTGAGTTTTCTGGGGACAATACTTCAGTTATTTCGTATGGTCCTTCAAAAATTGGGAATAGTTTCTTGTTAGATCGATTTTTGATTTCCATTAAAACTTTGTAACCGACTTTATAGCTCGTCTGACTAGAATTTTTATCGTAGTAGGCTTTAGATTTCTCTTTAGCCTTTATTTGGTTACTGCGAATTAACTCATAACCAATTTGCATTTTTGCCTTCATTTCTGAGACATAATCATCAGAGTTGTACGTTGGTTGTACGCTTCTATTCAGCATGAAAGGAATTGGTGCTTCAAAGCCGAAAAGAACATCGAATGGACTGTAATTCGTGCTGGAATGTGGGGTTGTGTTGTAGCAGAATATGGCATACTCGAGGTAATTATCCCAATTCGACTGATCTTTGCTAGCATAATTTCTGAGGTAATCACCTAATGTTCTATGTGACCTTTCGAGGGCACCATTTGATTGTGGATGGTACGGACTAGTTTGGGTTTTATTGATTTTTAGAATTTTGCAAATATTTTTAAATAGTTCACTAGTAAAGTTTGTCCCTTGATCTGTGAGAATTGTTTGAGGAATTCCATAAGTACAAACTATTTTCTTAACGAGTGCTTCGGCCACAGTTCTTGCTTCCTGATTGGGTATAGCTATGGCTTGTGCAAATTTTGTTAGGTCATCTTGAAATGTCAGTATGTACTTGTTTTCATTTTCTGTTATAGGAAGTGGTCCCACTATATCGAGAGCTATTCTTTCGAATGGAGTTTTTGGTGTCGTTGTAATGACCATTGGAAGTGCATACAACTTATTCTTTTGGCAAAGTTCACATGACGCAATATAATTCTTTATATCTTCATACATATTTTTCCATTTGTATGTCTCCTCTAGACTAGAGACTTGGACAATGTTCTGACTTACATCTTGTTGTTGATTTGATGAGTTTTTTATGTTACTGCGTGTTATCACATTAACTTCAGCTGTTTTCATACGGGAGAGAGCGTCTCCATTTGTGTTCAAACTACCTGCTTTATGAGAAACTGTAAAATCGTATTCTTCAAGTTTAATTCGCCAGCGCATTATTCTCGAGGAAGGGTCCTTAAGGTTAAACATCCACACAAGTGGTTTGTGATCAGTAATTACTTCAAAGTGTCGACCGTACACGTATGGTCGGAAATGAGTTACTGCCCAAACAACTGCTAAAGCTTCTTTCTCTATGGTAGAATAGTTTTTTTCTGATTTATTTAATATTCTACTGGCAAATGCTATAGGTAAATCATTATCATCGTTATCCCTCTGTGACAATACTGCACCTATAGCTTCATTGCTGGCATCAGTTGTTACATAGAAAGTTTTTTCAAAGTTAGGATATTGTAGGATAGGGGGTTCGATAATTGCTTGTTTTAATTGTTTGAATGATTCATCGCAAAATGCATCCTATTTAAAGATAACAATGGTTTGCTATTCTAGAAAAGTTTTGTATGAATTTTCTGTAATATCCTGCTAAACCAAGAAAAGATTTAATGTCTTTCTGGGTTTTGGGATTCTCTATATTTTGAATAGCCGAGATCTTTTCTGGATCAGGCCTCACTCCTGATTCTGAAATAACATGGCCTAAATACATGACTTCTTTTTCTAAAAACTTACACTTCTCTAACTGAATTTTTAGATTGTATTTATCTAAAGCTTGAAATACTTCAGTTAATTTTTTGTTATGGTCACTTAAATTCTTTCCATATATCATTATATCGTCTAGATACACTAAACATTTTATACCTTTTAGCCCAGTAAGAACTTTATTCATCAACCGCTGAAATGTGGGAGGGGCATTACGTAAACCGAATGGCATTCTGTTGAACTCGAAATGTCCGTTTGGTGTACTACATAAATGCTAAATATTCATTGTTGTTTGTTTGTTTTATAAATTATTATACCTGCAATGTTTCTTCAAGGTCAGGTGTTAAATTAATTTCGGGATTGTTTAAATTTTCTGTTGACTTTATGTTAAATGTACATTTCATTTTAATGATTTTTTTAAATATTACATATACAGCTAAGGCTACACAAATAAGAAAAATAATAGAAACAGAAATGTGAGCATGTTCATGTGTGACATCTAATAACATATTGTTTTTCTTTAACAAGTCTTTAATATTTATACTATAATTATCTAAATCCAGTTTTTCTATATGGGTGGTATGAGGTGAAATTTGGGATAAATTGGTGTGAATTATTATGTTTTCAGGTATGGTTTGTTCTTCTAAAAAGTATGAAATAGAAGTTTTATTTTGTATGGTATTTGATGCCTGGAGGTAAACTTCTTTTGTTATTGCTTTACAGAATGGGTCTACACTCAGAATTCCACTGTCAGATATTGTGATCGTTTTTGGTACGTCTCCGCACAAAACCCTAACGTTCGTTGGCTTGGGCATGACGTATAGCCACGAATTCTTACTCATTAGATTGAACCAAACTTCTTGTTCAAGGGCAAATATTTTTGTTTCACAATTAGCGTAGTTTTGCATCCCTGATATTAATTGTATAATACAGTTGTCAGTATTATGGTTGTGAACTACAAAGTTTTTCTCACATATGAAAAGATTGGAGTCAGTTTTGCTACATTTGTTGAGATCTTTTTTTTTCTATTCAAAAATATGTATCGCCTATAATTTTCGTTTATAGCTACAAACTCACTATATATTGAGACATAGCTATACGTATTCTCTTTGTATTTTGAAGGTAATGGTGTAAGTTTCACTAAATTAAATTCTTCATTTACCAATGGAATAGTTACTTGTATCATGAGATTTTGATTAACGAAAATCGGATTCATCGTAGTGATTCTGTCTATGATTGGAAGGTTCATTCTAGGTATTTTTATTGGGAATCTTATATTGTTTGGTAGTTCTAATTGGATGTCTTTTAATGTAGAAATGAATACTTCTGAATTAAGGAATCTGCTATCTAGTTTATTCACTTTTGCTCCTTGTAAGATGTAAAGTATTTGAGAGAATTTGTGTAGCAAATGAAAATGCTAAATTGGATATTTGGTCAAAGTTATGTAGTGTTTTTTCGAAACTAGTAAGATTTTGAAGTTTTAGTGTGTTCTGTCTGATTTTTTCTGTAACAGAGTTGAAATTATTATGTATGTTTTTAGCTGTTTTGTTTAGTTCGTCTAACACGTCAGTGATTATTGTCATTTGGTTTTCTGTTATATGATGCAAGTTATTCTGGTTTTCTTGAACTGATCTTAATGCATCATCTATTTTTTCCGCGTCTTCAGAATCCATTGTTCCAAATAAAAACTTTTCTGCCATCCCTATTCCATTGAATAAACCACCGTTCAATATGTTTCTTTTTGAAACTTTGTTCTTGAATAGTGTATTGTCAAGGACTTCGTTGTTGAAATTTATTTCTTTGATTGAATTTTGAAAAAACTGTAAAGTAATTTTACAATGATCTAAAGGGTACTCATTTATGCTTAGGATACATAGTTCGTAAAGGGTTTTGAGGTTTTGTTCCAATGACTTGGTATTAGTTTTGATCTTAGTATTATTGATGTTAAAGAGGAATGTCCATTTTGTGAGAGACTTTTCTAGTATTCCGGTGGGTTCCAGGTATACTCCGGTTTTATTAAGGCTTTGTACCATCACTATGATGATTTTACTAGAAATGAGAACAACACCAATATTAAATAAGTATGGGAGTGTTGTACTTATGTATGTATTATGGTCTTTTAACTTGGATACGATTGTGTTTAAATTGTGTGTGTGTTTAACTTGTTGTGTGTATTGTGTATCTTTGATTATAATGTTTTATGAGGTTATTGTTAACAACCTTTTCTTTTCTGCTTAATTTTATACTTGAGTTTTCTGGGGACAATACTTCAGTTATTTCGTATGGTCCTTCAAAAATTGGGAATAGTTTCTTGTTAGATCGATTTTTGATTTCCATTAAAACTTTGTAACCGACTTTATAGCTCGTCTGACTAGAATTTTTATCGTAGTAGGCTTTAGATTTCTCTTTAGCCTTTATTTGGTTACTGCGAATTAACTCATAACCAATTTGCATTTTTGCCTTCATTTCTGAGACATAATCATCAGAGTTGTACGTTGGTTGTACGCTTCTATTCAGCATGAAAGGAATTGGTGCTTCAAAGCCGAAAAGAACATCGAATGGACTGTAATTCGTGCTGGAATGTGGGGTTGTGTTGTAGCAGAATATGGCATACTCGAGGTAATTATCCCAATTCGACTGATCTTTGCTAGCATAATTTCTGAGGTAATCACCTAATGTTCTATGTGACCTTTCGAGGGCACCATTTGATTGTGGATGGTACGGACTAGTTTGGGTTTTATTGATTTTTAGAATTTTGCAAATATTTTTAAATAGTTCACTAGTAAAGTTTGTCCCTTGATCTGTGAGAATTGTTTGAGGAATTCCATAAGTACAAACTATTTTCTTAACGAGTGCTTCGGCCACAGTTCTTGCTTCCTGATTGGGTATAGCTATGGCTTGTGCAAATTTTGTTAGGTCATCTTGAAATGTCAGTATGTACTTGTTTTCATTTTCTGTTATAGGAAGTGGTCCCACTATATCGAGAGCTATTCTTTCGAATGGAGTTTTTGGTGTCGTTGTAATGACCATTGGAAGTGCATACAACTTATTCTTTTGGCAAAGTTCACATGACGCAATATAATTCTTTATATCTTCAGACATATTTTTCCATTTGTATGTCTCCTCTAGACTAGAGACTTGGACAATGTTCTGACTTACATCTTGTTGTTGATTTGATGAGTTTTTTATGTTACTGCGTGTTATCACATTAACTTCAGCTGTTTTCATACGGGAGAGAGCGTCTCCGTTTGTGTTCAAACTACCTGCTTTATGAGAAACTGTAAAATCGTATTCTTCAAGTTTAATTCGCCAGCGCATTATTCTCGAGGAAGGGTCCTTAAGGTTAAACATCCACACAAGTGGTTTGTGATCAGTAATTACTTCAAAGTGTCGACCGTACACGTATGGTCGGAAATGAGTTACTGCCCAAACAACTGCTAAAGCTTCTTTCTCTATGGTAGAATAGTTTTTTTCTGATTTATTTAATATTCTACTGGCAAATGCTATAGGTAAATCATTATCATCGTTATCCCTCTGTGACAATACTGCACCTATAGCTTCATTGCTGGCATCAGTTGTTACATAGAAAGTTTTTTCAAAGTTAGGATATTGTAGGATAGGGGGTTCGATAATTGCTTGTTTTAATTGTTTGAATGATTCATCGCAAAATGCATCCTATTTAAAGATAACAATGGTTTGCTATTCTAGAAAAGTTTTGTATGAATTTTCTGTAATATCCTGCTAAACCAAGAAAAGATTTAATGTCTTTCTGGGTTTTGGGATTCTCTATATTTTGAATAGCCGAGATCTTTTCTGGATCAGGCCTCACTCCTGATTCTGAAATAACATGGCCTAAATACATGACTTCTTTTTCTAAAAACTTACACTTCTCTAACTGAATTTTTAGATTGTATTTATCTAAAGCTTGAAATACTTCAGTTAATTTTTTGTTATGGTCACTTAAATTCTTTCCATATATCATTATATCGTCTAGATACACTAAACATTTTATACCTTGTAGCCCAGTAAGAACTTTATTCATCAACCGCTGAAATGTGGGAGGGGCATTACGTAAACCGAATGGCATTCTGTTGAACTCGAAATGTCCGTTTGGTGTACTACATAAATGCTAAATATTCATTGTTGTTTGTTTGTTTTATAAATTATTATACCTGCAATGTTTCTTCAAGGTCAGGTGTTAAATTAATTTCGGGATTGTTTAAATTTTCTGTTGACTTTATGTTAAATGTACATTTCATTTTAATGATTTTTTTAAATATTACATATACAGCTAAGGCTACACAAATAAGAAAAATAATAGAAACAGAAATGTGAGCATGTTCATGTGTGACATCTAATAACATATTGTTTTTCTTTAACAAGTCTTTAATATTTATACTATAATTATCTAAATCCAGTTTTTCTATATGGGTGGTATGAGGTGAAATTTGGGATAAATTGGTGGGAATTATTATGTTTTCAGGTATGGTTTGTTCTTCTAAAAAGTATGAAATAGAAGTTTTATTTTGTATGGTATTTGATGCCTGGAGGTAAACTTCTTTTGTTATTGCTTTACAGAATGGGTCTACACTCAGAATTCCACTGTCAGATATTGTGATCGTTTTTGGTACGTCTCCGCACAAAACCCTAACGTTCGTTGGCTTGGGCATGACGTATAGCCACGAATTCTTACTCATTAGATTGAACCAAACTTCTTGTTCAAGGGCAAATATTTTTGTTTCACAATTAGCGTAGTTTTGCATCCCTGATATTAATTGTATAATACAGTTGTCAGTATTATGGTTGTGAACTACGAAGTTTTTCTCACATATGAAAAGATTGGAGTCAGTTTTGCTACATTTGTTGAGATCTTTTTTTTTCTATTCAAAAATATGTATCGCCTATAATTTTCGTTTATAGCTACAAACTCACTATATATTGAGACATAGCTATACGTATTCTCTTTGTATTTTGAAGGTAATGGTGTAAGTTTCACTAAATTAAATTCTTCATTTACCAATGGAATAGTTACTTGTATCATGAGATTTTGATTAACGAAAATCGGATTCATCGTAGTGATTCTGTCTATGATTGGAAGGTTCATTCTAGGTATTTTTATTGGGAATCTTATATTGTTTGGTAGTTTTAATTGGATGTCTTTTAATGTAGAAATGAATACTTCTGAATTAAGGAATCTGCTATCTAGTTTATTCACTTTTGCTCCTTGTAAGATGTAAAGTATTTGAGATTGTTTTGAGAGAATTTGTGTAGCAAATGAAAATGCTAAATTGGATATTTGGTCAAAGTTATGTAGTGTTTTTTCGAAACTAGTAAGATTTTGAAGTTTTAGTGTGTTCTGTCTGATTTTTTCTGTAACAGAGTTGAAATTATTATGTATGTTTTTAGCTGTTTTGTTTAGTTCGTCTAACACGTCAGTGATTATTGTCATTTGGTTTTCTGTTATATGATGCAAGTTATTCTGGTTTTCTTGAACTGATCTTAATGCATCATCTATTTTTTCCGCGTCTTCAGAATCCATTGTTCCAAATAAAAACTTTTCTGCCATCCCTATTCCATTGAATAAACCACCGTTCAATATGCTTCTTTTTGAAACTTTGTTCTTGAATAGTGTATTGTCAAGGACTTCGTTGTTGAAATTTATTTCTTTGATTGAATTTTGAAAAAACTGTAAAGTAATTTTACAATGATCTAAAGGGTACTCATTTATGCTTAGGATACATAGTTCGTAAAGGGTTTTGAGGTTTTGTTCCAATGACTTGGTATTAGTTTTGATCTTAGTATTATTGATGTTAAAGAGGAATGTCCATTTTGTGAGAGACTTTTCTAGTATTCCGGTGGGTTCCAGGTATACTCCGGTTTTATTAAGGCTTTGTACCATCACTATGATGATTTTACTAGAAATGAGAACAACACCAATATTAAATAAGTATGGGAGTGTTGTACTTATGTATGTATTATGGTCTTTTAACTTGGATACGATTGTGTTTAAATTGTGTGTGTGTTTAACTTGTTGTGTGTATTGTGTATCTTTGATTATAATGTTTTATGAGGTTATTGTTAACAACCTTTTCTTTTCTGCTTAATTTTATACTTGAGTTTTCTGGGGACAATACTTCAGTTATTTCGTATGGTCCTTCAAAAATTGGGAATAGTTTCTTGTTAGATCGATTTTTGATTTCCATTAAAACTTTGTAACCGACTTTATAGCTCGTCTGACTAGAATTTTTATCGTAGTAGGCTTTAGATTTCTCTTTAGCCTTTATTTGGTTACTGCGAATTAACTCATAACCAATTTGCATTTTTGCCTTCATTTCTGAGACATAATCATCAGAGTTGTACGTTGGTTGTACGCTTCTATTCAGCATGAAAGGAATTGGTGCTTCAAAGCCGAAAAGAACATCGAATGGACTGTAATTCGTGCTGGAATGTGGGGTTGTGTTGTAGCAGAATATGGCATACTCGAGGTAATTATCCCAATTCGACTGATCTTTGCTAGCATAATTTCTGAGGTAATCACCTAATGTTCTATGTGACCTTTCGAGGGCACCATTTGATTGTGGATGGTACGGACTAGTTTGGGTTTTATTGATTTTTAGAATTTTGCAAATATTTTTAAATAGTTCACTAGTAAAGTTTGTCCCTTGATCTGTGAGAATTGTTTGAGGAATTCCATAAGTACAAACTATTTTCTTAACGAGTGCTTCGGCCACAGTTCTTGCTTCCTGATTGGGTATAGCTATGGCTTGTGCAAATTTAGGTCATCTTGAAATGTCAGTATGTACTTGTTTTCATTTTCTGTTATAGGAAGTGGTCCACTATATCGAGAGCTATTCTTTCGAATGGAGTTTTTGGTGTCGTTGTAATGACCATTGGAAGTGCATACAACTTATTCTTTTGGCAAAGTTCACATGACGCAATATAATTCTTTATATCTTCAGACATATTTTTCCATTTGTATGTCTCCTCTAGACTAGAGACTTGGACAATGTTCTGACTTACATCTTGTTGTTGATTTGATGAGTTTTTTATGTTACTGCGTGTTATCACATTAACTTCAGCTGTTTTCATACGGGAGAGAGCGTCTCCGTTTGTGTTCAAACTACCTGCTTTATGAGAAACTGTAAAATCGTATTCTTCAAGTTTAATTCGCCAGCGCATTATTCTCGAGGAAGGGTCCTTAAGGTTAAACATCCACACAAGTGGTTTGTGATCAGTAATTACTTCAAAGTGTCGACCGTACACGTATGGTCGGAAATGAGTTACTGCCCAAACAACTGCTAAAGCTTCTTTCTCTATGGTAGAATAGTTTTTTTCTGATTTATTTAATATTCTACTGGCAAATGCTATAGGTAAATCATTATCATCGTTATCCCTCTGTGACAATACTGCACCTATAGCTTCATTGCTGGCATCAGTTGTTACATAGAAAGTTTTTTCAAAGTTAGGATATTGTAGGATAGGGGGTTCGATAATTGCTTGTTTTAATTGTTTGAATGATTCATCGCAAAATGCATCCTATTTAAAGATAACAATGGTTTGCTATTCTAGAAAAGTTTTGTATGAATTTTCTGTAATATCCTGCTAAACCAAGAAAAGATTTAATGTCTTTCTGGGTTTTGGGATTCTCTATATTTTGAATAGCCGAGATCTTTTCTGGATCAGGCCTCACTCCTGATTCTGAAATAACATGGCCTAAATACATGACTTCTTTTTCTAAAAACTTACACTTCTCTAACTGAATTTTTAGATTGTATTTATCTAAAGCTTGAAATACTTCAGTTAATTTTTTGTTATGGTCACTTAAATTCTTTCCATATATCATTATATCGTCTAGATACACTAAACATTTTATACCTTGTAGCCCAGTAAGAACTTTATTCATCAACCGCTGAAATGTGGGAGGGGCATTACGTAAACCGAATGGCATTCTGTTGAACTCGAAATGTCCGTTTGGTGTACTACATAAATGCTAAATATTCATTGTTGTTTGTTTGTTTTATAAATTATTATACCTGCAATGTTTCTTCAAGGTCAGGTGTTAAATTAATTTCGGGATTGTTTAAATTTTCTGTTGACTTTATGTTAAATGTACATTTCATTTTAATGATTTTTTTAAATATTACATATACAGCTAAGGCTACACAAATAAGAAAAATAATAGAAACAGAAATGTGAGCATGTTCATGTGTGACATCTAATAACATATTGTTTTTCTTTAACAAGTCTTTAATATTTATACTATAATTATCTAAATCCAGTTTTTCTATATGGGTGGTATGAGGTGAAATTTGGGATAAATTGGTGGGAATTATTATGTTTTCAGGTATGGTTTGATCTTCTAAAAAGTATGAAATAGAAGTTTTATTTTGTATGGTATTTGATGCCTGGAGGTAAACTTCTTTTGTTATTGCTTTACAGAATGGGTCTACACTCAGAATTCCACTGTCAGATATTGTGATCGTTTTTGGTACGTCTCCGCACAAAACCCTAACGTTCGTTGGCTTGGGCATGACGTATAGCCACGAATTCTTACTCATTAGATTGAACCAAACTTCTTGTTCAAGGGCAAATATTTTTGTTTCACAATTAGCGTAGTTTTGCATCCCTGATATTAATTGTATAATACAGTTGTCAGTATTATGGTTGTGAACTACGAAGTTTTTCTCACATATGAAAAGATTGGAGTCAGTTTTGCTACATTTGTTGAGATCTTTTTTTTTCTATTCAAAAATATGTATCGCCTATAATTTTCGTTTATAGCTACAAACTCACTATATATTGAGACATAGCTATACGTATTCTCTTTGTATTTTGAAGGTAATGGTGTAAGTTTCACTAAATTAAATTCTTCATTTACCAATGGAATAGTTACTTGTATCATGAGATTTTGATTAACGAAAATCGGATTCATCGTAGTGATTCTGTCTATGATTGGAAGGTTCATTCTAGGTATTTTTATTGGGAATCTTATATTGTTTGGTAGTTCTAATTGGATGTCTTTTAATGTAGAAATGAATACTTCTGAATTAAGGAATCTGCTATCTAGTTTATTCAATTTTGCTCCTTGTAAGATGTAAAGTATTTGAGAGAATTTGTGTAGCAAATGAAAATGCTAAATTGGATATTTGGTCAAAGTTATGTAGTGTTTTTTCGAAACTAGTAAGATTTTGAAGTTTTAGTGTGTTCTGTCTGATTTTTTCTGTAACAGAGTTGAAATTATTATGTATGTTTTTAGCTGTTTTGTTTAGTTCGTCTAACACGTCAGTGATTATTGTCATTTGGTTTTCTGTTATATGATGCAAGTTATTCTGGTTTTCTTGAACTGATCTTAATGCATCATCTATTTTTTCCGCGTCTTCAGAATCCATTGTTCCAAATAAAAACTTTTCTGCCATCCCTATTCCATTGAATAAACCACCGTTCAATATGTTTCTTTTTGAAACTTTGTTCTTGAATAGTGTATTGTCAAGGACTTCGTTGTTGAAATTTATTTCTTTGATTGAATTTTGAAAAAACTGTAAAGTAATTTTACAATGATCTAAAGGGTACTCATTTATGCTTAGGATACATAGTTCGTAAAGGGTTTTGAGGTTTTGTTCCAATGACTTGGTATTAGTTTTGATCTTAGTATTATTGATGTTAAAGAGGAATGTCCATTTTGTGAGAGACTTTTCTAGTATTCCGGTGGGTTCCAGGTATACTCCGGTTTTATTAAGGCTTTGTACCATCACTATGATGATTTTACTAGAAATGATAACAACACCAATATTAAATAAGTATGGGAGTGTTGTACTTATGTATGTATTATGGTCTTTTAACTTGGATACGATTGTGTTTAAATTGTGTGTGTGTTTAACTTGTTGTGTGTATTGTGTATCTTTGATTATAATGTTTTATGAGGTTATTGTTAACAACCTTTTCTTTTCTGCTTAATTTTATACTTGAGTTTTCTGGGGACAATACTTCAGTTATTTCGTATGGTCCTTCAAAAATTGGGAATAGTTTCTTGTTAGATCGATTTTTGATTTCCATTAAAACTTTGTAACCGACTTTATAGCTCGTCTGACTAGAATTTTTATCGTAGTAGGCTTTAGATTTCTCTTTAGCCTTTATTTGGTTACTGCGAATTAACTCATAACCAATTTGCATTTTTGCCTTCATTTCTGAGACATAATCATCAGAGTTGTACGTTGGTTGTACGCTTCTATTCAGCATGAAAGGAATTGGTGCTTCAAAGCCGAAAAGAACATCGAATGGACTGTAATTCGTGCTGGAATGTGGGGTTGTGTTGTAGCAGAATATGGCATACTCGAGGTAATTATCCCAATTCGACTGATCTTTGCTAGCATAATTTCTGAGGTAATCACCTAATGTTCTATGTGACCTTTCGAGGGCACCATTTGATTGTGGATGGTACGGACTAGTTTGGGTTTTATTGATTTTTAGAATTTTGCAAATATTTTTAAATAGTTCACTAGTAAAGTTTGTCCCTTGATCTGTGAGAATTGTTTGAGGAATTCCATAAGTACAAACTATTTTCTTAACGAGTGCTTCGGCCACAGTTCTTGCTTCCTGATTGGGTATAGCTATGGCTTGTGCAAATTTTGTTAGGTCATCTTGAAATGTCAGTATGTACTTGTTTTCATTTTCTGTTATAGGAAGTGGTCCCACTATATCGAGAGCTATTCTTTCGAATGGAGTTTTTGGTGTCGTTGTAATGACCATTGGAAGTGCATACAACTTATTCTTTTGGCAAAGTTCACATGACGCAATATAATTCTTTATATCTTCATACATATTTTTCCATTTGTATGTCTCCTCTAGACTAGAGACTTGGACAATGTTCTGACTTACATCTTGTTGTTGATTTGATGAGTTTTTTATGTTACTGCGTGTTATCACATTAACTTCAGCTGTTTTCATACGGGAGAGAGCGTCTCCGTTTGTGTTCAAACTACCTGCTTTATGAGAAACTGTAAAATCGTATTCTTCAAGTTTAATTCGCCAGCGCATTATTCTCGAGGAAGGGTCCTTAAGGTTAAACATCCACACAAGTGGTTTGTGATCAGTAATTACTTCAAAGTGTCGACCGTACACGTATGGTCGGAAATGAGTTACTGCCCAAACAACTGCTAAAGCTTCTTTCTCTATGGTAGAATAGTTTTTTTCTGATTTATTTAATATTCTACTGGCAAATGCTATAGGTAAATCATTATCATCGTTATCCCTCTGTGACAATACTGCACCTATAGCTTCATTGCTGGCATCAGTTGTTACATAGAAAGTTTTTTCAAAGTTAGGATATTGTAGGATAGGGGGTTCGATAATTGCTTGTTTTAATTGTTTGAATGATTCATCGCAAAATGCATCCTATTTAAAGATAACAATGGTTTGCTATTCTAGAAAAGTTTTGTATGAATTTTCTGTAATATCCTGCTAAACCAAGAAAAGATTTAATGTCTTTCTGGGTTTTGGGATTCTCTATATTTTGAATAGCCGAGATCTTTTCTGGATCAGGCCTCACTCCTGATTCTGAAATAACATGGCCTAAATACATGACTTCTTTTTCTAAAAACTTACACTTCTCTAACTGAATTTTTAGATTGTATTTATCTAAAGCTTGAAATACTTCAGTTAATTTTTTGTTATGGTCACTTAAATTCTTTCCATATATCATTATATCGTCTAGATACACTAAACATTTTATACCTTGTAGCCCAGTAAGAACTTTATTCATCAACCGCTGAAATGTGAGAGGGGCATTACGTAAACCGAATGGCATTCTGTTGAACTCGAAATGTCCGTTTGGTGTACTACATAAATGCTAAATATTCATTGTTGTTTGTTTGTTTTATAAATTATTATACCTGCAATGTTTCTTCAAGGTCAGGTGTTAAATTAATTTCGGGATTGTTTAAATTTTCTGTTGACTTTATGTTAAATGTACATTTCATTTTAATGATTTTTTTAAATATTACATATACAGCTAAGGCTACACAAATAAGAAAAATAATAGAAACAGAAATGTGAGCATGTTCATGTGTGACATCTAATAACATATTGTTTTTCTTTAACAAGTCTTTAATATTTATACTATAATTATCTAAATCCAGTTTTTCTATATGGGTGGTATGAGGTGAAATTTGGGATAAATTGGTGTGAATTATTATGTTTTCAGGTATGGTTTGTTCTTCTAAAAAGTATGAAATAGAAGTTTTATTTTGTATGGTATTTGATGCCTGGAGGTAAACTTCTTTTGTTATTGCTTTACAGAATGGGTCTACACTCAGAATTCCACTGTCAGATATTGTGATCGTTTTTGGTACGTCTCCGCACACTCGACGTCGCAAGCGACCCCAAGAAGGGACACCCCATCCGGAGAGATAAAATCTGCGACATGTGGAATTGTCTCAAAAGGTGAGGGCACACCCCGATTGGTATCGGCAGCGACGAATTCTGATGGTGGACCCACAACTGTGTCACACGGACATAGCTCTGGGTCGGCCAGCAAGAAGTCCAGGAAGTCACTAGCCAAACGAGACCAACGCAATGCTGAGAGGATTCTAGCCGCAGTCGGTGTCATACCGGCGGCGGAAAGAACCCCGGAGCAAACGCGAAAACTCGAGTGGGCTAGTGGCTTTCTTAGCAATATCACCAAACAGACCTGCAGCGACTCAACATCAAAGCGCAATAGGTCTTTCGAGGGCGACAAGCCTGAACCAAAAAGGCAGAAGGTGCATTCAAACAGCACAACAGCCTTCAATAAGGATCTTTCCTTTAGCGACGCGCTAAAAGGTAAGATCATAGCAGCGGTCATTGACAGGGGTCATGTGGATGGTAACATCTCTCATGATCAATGGGCAAGCGTCAAGGCTCACCTCGGTTTCAGATTTTTATCTGTCATCGAGGAGAATCCGGGACCTCTCCCAGACACAGCCGATGCAGGATGGTACCAAAATCGTATCAAACTCATCGCCTGTGGTGATCAGAGATCTTACGATCTGTACAGGACTGCTGTCAATGGCTTGCCAGAAGTCTGGCCGGGTGCCAAGCTCGAGGTTGTTACAAGGGATGATATTCCTTGCCGGCCAAGAGCACGCATAATGGTCCCGGCTCTACACAACTGCCCGGATATGATCATGAAATTGATCAAAGCAAGTAATCCGAACCTGCCTACGCACGACTGGAAAGTCCCAAAGGTTGAGAAGGAGACGGTGGGTCACTATAGATCAGCTCTCGTGTTGATCAATAGGGAATCACTGGCTCCACTGGCCGCGACCAAAGGCGTGATTAGGTATGGTTTCGATGAAATCGTGATCCGTATCTACAAGAAAGACGAAGATTCGCTTAACACGCCCCCCACAGAAGCCCCTTCAGCGGAAGGAAACGCTTCACTACCACCAATAATGGAGGTCGATGAAATACCAAAAGTGGAACCATCGACCTCCACAGCCCCAAACAAGCCATCCGACGTGGAGGCAAAACTTACAGTCGACAGTAACTCCGACATGGAGACTGAAGACGCCACCTTAGGCATCACTCTGAGTGAGGAAGACCTACTTCATTCCTCCTCAGACGATGAAAACGCCGATAATACAGTGGTGGAGGTTAATCTGACTAATAGTAGCAATGCTGCGATTAGTACAGATTAATCTCCATCACGCCATCATGGCCGCAAATAACCTCATACTCCGACTGCACGCGAACAAGGATGACATCGTCTTGATACAGGAGCCGTGGGTCTCAAACTCCATCATCAGAGGCCTCCGGACTCCTGGTTATAGGCTACTGCATGCATCGGAGAAAGGTGAACCAAGGTCATGTATGTTAGTAAAAAATGACTTAAATGTATTTTTACTCCCCAATTACAGCGACAAGGACACAACCACCGCTGTCTTAACAACGGATAAAGCCACCTACTGGCTCATATCCTCCTATCTTGGCCACGACAGCCCAATTCCAGGTGACACCTTGAGGAAGGCAATTGCGGACGCGCAGTCGAAAAAAAGTTGGTCTCCTAATTGGATCGGACGCTAACGCTCATCACACGGTATGGGGTAGCTCGGACATAAATGAGAGAGGTGAGTCCTTATTTGATTACTTACTAAGCACTAACCTACTCATAAGTAATATTGGTAATGAACCCACTTTTGTAACCAAGAATAGGAAAGAGGTACTTGATATTACACTTACCTCTGACTCGATCCACAATCTGATTTCAAACTGGCATGTCTCAAAAGAGAATTCCTTCTCTGACCACAAATACATTCAGTTTGAGCTCAGAGATGTGGCAAACATATCTACGGGTTTTCGCAATTACCGTAATACAAACTGGGAACGATATAGGGAGGTACTAACACAATTACTTGATTACAACCTTCTTAAAAGCTCCTCCAGTAAAGATGAACTAGATCTTTCTGTGAATCATCTCACTGAAGTCTTCAATGAATCAATGAGAATTTCATGCCCTGTAACCATTTTAAAGGGAAAAAAGAAACCTCATTGTTGGCGTAAAGAACTAGAACCATTCAGAAAGAGTTGTCGCAAACTCTTCAATAGATCTAAATACACTAGATCTCCTTCTGACTGGGACTTATACAAACAAGCTCTAAAGCAATATAAAAAAGAATTAAGGAAGAGTAAGAGGTCTTCTTGGAGAAACTTCTGTGGCAAAATAGAAAATACTTCAGAAGCCTCAAGACTCAGGAAAATTCTCTCAAAAAGTCCAATAATACCCAGTGCTTTAAAGACAGATGCAGGCACATGGACTATCACAGATGAAGAATCTCTTAATCTGCTATTAGACACCCACTTTCCAGGTAGCTCTAACATACTTAACGACTTAACATCAGAGTCTCAAGCTTCTACAAGCGATTTAGTTGATCTAATAACGCGGGAAAAACTGCAATGGGCCATAGATAGCTTTGATCCATATAAATCTCCAGGACCAGACGGAATCATCCCGGCCGAACTACAAAAATGCTCAGACATGATCATTCCACCATTGGAAATCATTCTGACAAGCTGTTTAAGGCTGAGATATATTCCCAAAGCCTGGAGAATGGCAAAAGTAGTCTTTATTCCTAAAGCAGGGAAACCCTCCCACGTTAACCCTAAAGATCTACGACCAATCAGCCTATCATCCTTCCTTCTTAAAACCTTGGAAAGATTGATTGAAATTTACATCAGACATAACCTAAGACCATGTCTCATTTCCACAGCTCAACATGCTTACTCTAAGGGAAAATCAGTAGAAACAGCACTTCATTCGCTGGTACGCAGCATTGAATACTCCCTCGAATACAAAGAATATAACCTAGTAGCTTTCCTAGATATTGAAGGAGCTTTCAACAACGTCAGTTACCAGGCGATCACGACAGCAATGGAAAAGCTGCAATTAAAGAAACCACTCATAGATTTTATTAGTCTCATGCTCAAAAGCAGGACAATAACTTCAAGCATGAGAAGCTTTACTACCACCAGATCGGTGCATCAAGGTACCCCCCAAGGAGGGGTCCTTTCGCCTCTCTTATGGAACATGGTAGTAAACGACCTTCTAACATCATTAGAAGCAGATGGTTTCAGGGTGATTGCCTATGCTGACGACGTTGCAATATCTGTATCTGGAAAACACTCCCAAGTTCTCCCGGAACTCCTACAAAATGCCTTGAATAGGCTAACAAAATGGGCTAAGCAATGTGGCCTGGACGTCAATCCACATAAAACAGAACTAGTACTCTTTTCAAGAAGGTACAAAATTCCTCAGCTCATCCCACCCAAGATTAAAGGCATACCATTAAGGTTTTCCGACCAAGCTAAATATGTAGGCCTCATTTTAGACAAAAAATTAAATTGGAAGGCAAATATTGATGAAAGAGTAAAAAAGGCTACTGTAGCGCTTTTTACTTGTAAAAAGGCCATAGGATCAAAATGGGGCTTCTCCCCAAAAATAACCCACTGGCTATACACTTCGGTAATTAGACCGATACTCATTTATGGAGTTGTCGTATGGTGGACCGCACTGGACAAGATGGTAAATCTAAATAAGTTCATCAAAGTCCAGCGGTCAGCAGGTATGTGCATCACAGGAGCACTTCGCTCAACACCAACCGCAGCCCTGGAAGTGCTTTTAAGCCTAACACCTCTTGACATCTTCTCCAAAACGGTGGCAGCTAACTCATGTGTGAGGCTTAGAGCCACCTCTCAATGGAACAGTAACAATACTGGACATACTACTATCCTAGATAACTTTAGATCTATCCCAGATCGCCTAGACTATACCACCCCTAAAATGGTATTCGGTAAAAGCTTCCATGTGTCCATCCCTTCAAGATCCTCCTGGGAAGAAGAGAGACCCCTGGAAGACAATGCGATACACTTCTATACAGACGGTTCAAAGACCGATTACGGAGTTGGAAGTGGTATCTATTCGGAACAACTGAATCTAAGTCTATCATATAGACTTCCCAATCAATGTAGTGTATTCCAGGCAGAAGTAATGGCGATTAAAGAGGCACTATCCTGGCTCAAAGAAAACGTTATATCTTGCAAAGATATACGAATTTTCTCGGACAGCCAAGCCGCTCTTAAATCTCTCGCGTCTGTCTCTACAAACTCTCAATTAGTCCACGACTGTCGATCATCTCTGAATGAGATGACAGAACAGTTTAATATTCACCTCATTTGGGTGCCGGGCCACAGAGACATTCCGGGAAATTGCAAAGCCGATGAGCTCGCCAAAAACGGAACACTTCTGCCAAATGTTAGACAAAAACATAACATAGGAACACCACTTGCTACATGCAAATATCTTCTCAAACAATATGCTCTAGAAGCAACAAATGCTAGATGGTCACAGAGCACCACCTGCCTAACAACCAAGCAAATATGGCCAAGCATAGACTTAAATCGGTCAAAAGGCTTGATATCCTTGAGCAGACAAAATATAAGCTCTACAATTGGAGTAATAACAGGACACTGCCTCATAGGAAGACATGCTCTGAGGCTAGGAGTCTACACAAATGACTTCTGTAGAAGCTGCATGGACGAGGAGGAAGAGGAAACAGTCCAACACCTGCTATGTACATGTCCAGCACTCTCCACTAGAAGGAATAACTTTCTCGGTAATCCCTTCTTCGACAATACCAGTGAACTGGCAATGACTGACACAAAGTGTCTCTCTAACTTTATTAAAAGCACAAAATGGTTTGTTTAATTTTCATTACTCTCCCATGAGTAACCTTATTAGTGGTATCACAATGGACCCTTGAGGTCTAAGTGAGTCAATGACATCTAGACAGCCACTCCAACCTAACCTAACCTAGCTACAAACTCACTATATATTGAGACATAGCTATACGTATTCTCTTTGTATTTTGAAGGTAATGGTGTAAGTTTCACTAAATTAAATTCTTCATTTACCAATGGAATAGTTACTTGTATCATGAGATTTTGATTAACGAAAATCGGATTCATCGTAGTGATTCTGTCTATGATTGGAAGGTTCATTCTAGGTATTTTTATTGGGAATCTTATATTGTTTGGTAGTTCTAATTGGATGTCTTTTAATGTAGAAATGAATACTTCTGAATTAAGGAATCTGCTATCTAGTTTATTCACTTTTGCTCCTTGTAAGATGTAAAGTATTTGAGAGAATTTGTGTAGCAAATGAAAATGCTAAATTGGATATTTGGTCAAAGTTATGTAGTGTTTTTTCGAAACTAGTAAGATTTTGAAGTTTTAGTGTGTTCTGTCTGATTTTTTCTGTAACAGAGTTGAAATTATTATGTATGTTTTTAGCTGTTTTGTTTAGTTCGTCTAACACGTCAGTGATTATTGTCATTTGGTTTTCTGTTATATGATGCAAGTTATTCTGGTTTTCTTGAACTGATCTTAATGCATCATCTATTTTTTCCGCGTCTTCAGAATCCATTGTTCCAAATAAAAACTTTTCTGTCATCCCTATTCCATTGAATAAACCACCGTTCAATATGTTTCTTTTTGAAACTTTGTTCTTGAATAGTGTATTGTCAAGGACTTCGTTGTTGAAATTTATTTCTTTGATTGAATTTTGAAAAAACTGTAAAGTAATTTTACAATGATCTAAAGGGTACTCATTTATGCTTAGGATACATAGTTCGTAAAGGGTTTTGAGGTTTTGTTCCAATGACTTGGTATTAGTTTTGATCTTAGTATTATTGATGTTAAAGAGGAATGTCCATTTTGTGAGAGACTTTTCTAGTATTCCGGTGGGTTCCAGGTATACTCCGGTTTTATTAAGGCTTTGTACCATCACTATGATGATTTTACTAGAAATGAGAACAACACCAATATTAAATAAGTATGGGAGTGTTGTACTTATGTATGTATTATGGTCTTTTAACTTGGATACGATTGTGTTTAAATTGTGTGTGTGTTTAACTTGTTGTGTGTATTGTGTATCTTTGATTATAATGTTTTATGAGGTTATTGTTAACAACCTTTTCTTTTCTGCTTAATTTTATACTTGAGTTTTCTGGGGACAATACTTCAGTTATTTCGTATGGTCCTTCAAAAATTGGGAATAGTTTCTTGTTAGATCGATTTTTGATTTCCATTAAAACTTTGTAACCGACTTTATAGCTCGTCTGACTAGAATTTTTATCGTAGTAGGCTTTAGATTTCTCTTTAGCCTTTATTTGGTTACTGCGAATTAACTCATAACCAATTTGCATTTTTGCCTTCATTTCTGAGACATAATCATCAGAGTTGTACGTTGGTTGTACGCTTCTATTCAGCATGAAAGGAATTGGTGCTTCAAAGCCGAAAAGAACATCGAATGGACTGTAATTCGTGCTGGAATGTGGGGTTGTGTTGTAGCAGAATATGGCATACTCGAGGTAATTATCCCAATTCGACTGATCTTTGCTAGCATAATTTCTGAGGTAATCACCTAATGTTCTATGTGACCTTTCGAGGGCACCATTTGATTGTGGATGGTACGGACTAGTTTGGGTTTTATTGATTTTTAGAATTTTGCAAATATTTTTAAATAGTTCACTAGTAAAGTTTGTCCCTTGATCTGTGAGAATTGTTTGAGGAATTCCATAAGTACAAACTATTTTCTTAACGAGTGCTTCGGCCACAGTTCTTGCTTCCTGATTGGGTATAGCTATGGCTTGTGCAAATTTTGTTAGGTCATCTTGAAATGTCAGTATGTACTTGTTTTCATTTTCTGTTATAGGAAGTGGTCCCACTATATCGAGAGCTATTCTTTCGAATGGAGTTTTTGGTGTCGTTGTAATGACCATTGGAAGTGCATACAACTTATTCTTTTGGCAAAGTTCACATGACGCAATATAATTCTTTATATCTTCATACATATTTTTCCATTTGTATGTCTCCTCTAGACTAGAGACTTGGACAATGTTCTGACTTACATCTTGTTGTTGATTTGATGAGTTTTTTATGTTACTGCGTGTTATCACATTAACTTCAGCTGTTTTCATACGGGAGAGAGCGTCTCCGTTTGTGTTCAAACTACCTGCTTTATGAGAAACTGTAAAATCGTATTCTTCAAGTTTAATTCGCCAGCGCATTATTCTCGAGGAAGGGTCCTTAAGGTTAAACATCCACACAAGTGGTTTGTGATCAGTAATTACTTCAAAGTGTCGACCGTACACGTATGGTCGGAAATGAGTTACTGCCCAAACAACTGCTAAAGCTTCTTTCTCTATGGTAGAATAGTTTTTTTCTGATTTATTTAATATTCTACTGGCAAATGCTATAGGTAAATCATTATCATCGTTATCCCTCTGTGACAATACTGCACCTATAGCTTCATTGCTGGCATCAGTTGTTACATAGAAAGTTTTTTCAAAGTTAGGATATTGTAGGATAGGGGGTTCGATAATTGCTTGTTTTAATTGTTTGAATGATTCATCGCAAAATGCATCCTATTTAAAGATAACAATGGTTTGCTATTCTAGAAAAGTTTTGTATGAATTTTCTGTAATATCCTGCTAAACCAAGAAAAGATTTAATGTCTTTCTGGGTTTTGGGATTCTCTATATTTTGAATAGCCGAGATCTTTTCTGGATCAGGCCTCACTCCTGATTCTGAAATAACATGGCCTAAATACATGACTTCTTTTTCTAAAAACTTACACTTCTCTAACTGAATTTTTAGATTGTATTTATCTAAAGCTTGAAATACTTCAGTTAATTTTTTGTTATGGTCACTTAAATTCTTTCCATATATCATTATATCGTCTAGATACACTAAACATTTTATACCTTGTAGCCCAGTAAGAACTTTATTCATCAACCGCTGAAATGTGGGAGGGGCATTACGTAAACCGAATGGCATTCTGTTGAACTCGAAATGTCCGTTTGGTGTACTACATAAATGCTAAATATTCATTGTTGGCTTTAGTACGGATATATATATATATATCCGTTTGTAGGCTCGGTTATAGCTGAAGAGGTATAAACTTGGGGACGAATTTCTTGTGAGAAATAAATTTGATTTGTTAGCCCGTGAATTGGTCCATATTTTATTATTTTTTCAGATCTAGCAGGTATGGTAATAGAGTTTCGTTTACTAATGAAATCTGTGGTATATCTTTTATCTTTGAAGTGGTATATTAAAGTGTTGTCTTTATAATTTAGTTTAGCGTTAAAATTTCGAAATAAGTCTTCACCTAAAATTCCGTCTTGACTAATTGGAAAATTTGCAGGCACTACATGAAATAAGAATTTGAGATTTACGCCTGGTGTTATTTCTATGTTAAGAAGGATTGTACCTAGTGTTGATGTGGGAGTGTTACATATGCCTTTTAATTCAATTATATTGTTAGTATGAACTCAAAGCTCTTTATTTAATGTATTTATTTTTATTAAACTCAAGCTTGCAACTGTGTCCAAAAGCATAATGTTTTGATTTGAGATAGTATCTTTAGAAGCTATGTTAATTTCGCTTTTGAAACTAGAAGCATTATTTAAACAGCCTACATATATGAGCAACAGGCTTAGATTTTTTGTTATGATTTTGTATTATGTGAATTATTCACATCAGAGCTCAATGGTCCGTTTAGGAAATCTTGTAGATTATTTATTTGCGCGGTACTTCTATTTTGCCGGTGATTTTGGTTAAGAATAATATTGGATTTTCTTGTACAGTCTTTGTTTCTCAATGAATTGGGATATGTGGATATTTTTTGTTTAAAATTTTCTTGAGTTGACTTTAGGTTTGGAATAGAGGATTTAGGAATTTGAGACTGTAAACGAAATGGATTTGATTTTTGGTTTTGAGACAGTGGATTATGAGAATTTGATTTGTTGTTTTGAGAGGGTTGATTCAGTGGACTTAGTGAAATTGAATCTTCTTTTTGGGATCCATGATACAGTGGATGCAGAGAATATGAGTTTTCATTCTGTGATACAGTAGGATACAGTGGATTCGGTCGATACAGAGAAATTGAATCTTTATTTTGGGATTCTTGATGCAGTGGATACAGAGAAATTCAATCTTTATTTTGAGATTCTTGATGCAGTGGATACAGAGAAATTGAATCTTTATTTTGAGATTCTTGATACAGTGGATTTTATTTGTTGTCGATTTTACACCTTAATTTATGTGCTTTACCCGGGTGTTTGACGGGCCAGGTTTTTGGTAGTTTCCCGAACTTTATGAGGCTACAAATTGGGGTGAATTGCTTTGTTTGTTGTTAAACTGCCTTTTTTTGCACTGGTCTATTGTGTGACACAGATTTTTGCAGTAACTACATGAAGTAGTATTAAATACGTTATTGACTCTCAGGCTGACTTGTAAAAGAATTAGGTCTGTAAATTCTGTTATTGTTCGAAAATCTGTTCGTGCTTTGCTGAAGACGACACTCGGTTGTGTTGTGTGTCTTTGTTCGGCAATTGCGACAGTATTTGTTTTCAGCTGTAACAAGAAGTTTGTCTTCTTCCATTGCAATATCTATAGCTTTCGTCTAAATTTGTACATCTAGCGCTTTTTTAGCTGGGGTATTAGCCCATTACAAAAGCTATTTAAAATAGTTTTGCTGTTAAGGTTTCTGATGGCTATATTAGCAGCGTCATCTCCGGTGCTAGCGTTAGCATTATTAAGTTCATCAAAAAGAGCGTTGGCCCTTTCCGCGAAGGCACTTATGGGTTCTTTAAACCCTTGTTTAAACAGGAAAACTTCTGTCTGTATCACTTGCACGGACCGAGTCTTTCGGAAGTTCTTTATAAGTGCTTCTTTTAACTCTGCCCAAGCATTATAATCGTTATACTTGATTATAACATTATATGCCCGGTCAGTTAATTTAGATTTAACAACGCCGAGAAGTTCAGCCTTAAGAGGTTCAGTGGTGGTCTTTTTAGATTGCAGGTCTACCAATTGAATGAATCTGTCTATGTTTTTGGAAGTACCATCAAACTCAGGTATTTGTTTAATGGCTTGGGAAACGTTAAAAGTCATTGTGGTTTGTTTTTTGTTTGTATGGGAACAGATAAAGTCTAAGTTTTTGGGCTCACCTTGTGTGGGTGGAGTAAAAATGGCGTCTAAATTCTGTGATTCACTTTTTGTGGGTGGAGTGAGAGTGGATTCTAAATTTTCTGACTCACTTAGTGGGGATGGAGTAACAACCATTAGCTCACTATCTGAGGATCTACGGGGACGTGGAATCTTTCTATTTCTAAGCGAAATATTTAGATTAAAACCAGACATATATTACCAACCAAAAGGAACTTTAATTTGGGATTTATTAAACAATGATTAACAAGGAGGAGAGAGGGGAGAAAAAAAATTATAGGAAAACTGGTTACAAAATAAAATGGAGTTATAAACATTTAAATTATATAACAATAATAAGAAAAATATAAATAATTATATAAATTATATTATTTTGCTTACAATAACATGTTGATGTTGTAATTGGTGAAATTTTGATGATGATGTTGAGATATGTTTATTTGCCTTGGTGTGGCAATTTCTTCCTTCCTTCCTTCTTTCGACCACAGGAATTCGCTTTCCTCTGTGCGATATTGTTCACTTTTTTTTTTTTGATTGTTATATTGGTTTTTTTTCACTATATTTTTCTTGTATAGACAGACATATTTTTTTCATTTATTTGTTTTTCAAAAGCACTGCCTCTAATTATTTGTCAGAGTTAATTTGTCACCTTTAATTTATAAACTTTGAACACTTTGAACAATTAAATTTATTTTTGTTAAATGTTTGTTGAATATTTTTTTTTTTTATTAAACTAACTAACTTTTATTTGCTTAGCAATGTTTCGGGATTAAAACCAGATGCTTTGGTTTTAATATCCCACCGCTGCCACCATTTGTTGTGTTCCTCTAGAACACAATAAAAAACGACTTCTTTAGTTTACGTTTAAAATTAGAGTGAGTCAAACTCTACTTATTATTTCCTTCGTTACCTATTCCGAAACCTAGATCATCACTTCTTTCGAATCAACCACGCATTCTACTTTACTTCACTTGATTTGACACATATTGTTTGTTTAAACAACGAGTGCACCATATGTTGTAATTGACATAATTGCACTCCATGGGTCAGTATTGTTTATGTTTGCAATATGACCCATGTTGTTGTTTTGTTGTTTGGTTGACATAGTTCGATTGCTGTTCCTTTCAAAGTGTAACGTATGACACACGAGCAACTTTAAGTAATAATCGAACTATGTCATGTGTCTTGCAAGCGATTCTTTGGAATTGTGTGTGGTCTCCAGTACTCCAGTTTAATGGCACAACAGAAACGAGCAACATTTTCTTGATATCGGTTCCAAGAAACATATCTTCGTTAACTACTCCAATAGTGAAATGCTTGGTGTGACACGGAAATTGTTATTCACTGGCTGTCTTCACCACCTCCTCGTTTGAATTCGTTTGTGGCCAACCAAACTGCAACAATTCTCAAAACGGTTTGGTTTAATTATTGGCATCGTATCGCGTCTGAATTCAGCCCACCCAGCTGATTGTGCGTCGCGAGGGGCACTTCCATCAAACCTTTTGACCACCTTGGCTTTCAAAAAATGAGCAACTTTGGTCTTAATCCCATTTTGACCCTAAAAGTATCATTATTGATTATCCGATATTCGATGCAAGGCTTAAGAAAGCTGTCACTGCTAACACCCTTAGAAAATAACCCTTTGCAAACTCTCATCAGAAAAATCTTCTTTCGGTATCGATTGCACAGAATTGTCACATGGTGTTATGGGGCTAGTCCAAAACGTCAGTTATGTAAGTAATCTTTCCTCGAATCTTAGTTTCAGTGAACTTAAAACCAATAAAAAAATCATAATTATCATATCATATCAAATCATAATTAAATATGTTCAAAACCCTTCGTTTGAAAAAGACATCAACCAACTAAAGCTCAACAAAGATCTTGCAGTTAAATCGAAGCTCATAAGTACTAATAAGTACTCACCATTTTGGACAACGAAGGAGTTAGTTGCCGGTAGAATATAACACATATCCCCCTGCTAATAATCATGTTTCTTCCTTTATAGTTTCAGATATTCATAACTATTATCTTCATACTTTCTTTTCTGCACCATTACCATAGTTCGACAGATGTACTGGATACTTAGAAGTCGGAATTTGATTCGAAGAATTGTACTTTATTCCAAACCATGCTTTATCCAAAGAAAAGCAACAACAACTCAACTCATGGGGGATTCAGCGATAAATAGGATCATCGCGTCTCGGCCATAAGACGGTACTGGTTGCGACTATGCTGGACTTCTGTCTATCAAATTATCTCGTAGATGTAAGCCCAAGTTTTGCAAGGAATACATATCACTGTTTGTTTGTATTTCCACAAAGGACATTTACTTGGAAGTGGTAAGTGATTTGACAACATATGTATTTATCGCTGCCATACGTAGGTTTCTTTCGCGCCGTGGAAAATGTTTCAACATGTTCAACTGAGGCACCAACCAATCGACTGAGTTATTGGAACCACTTCCAATTTATGATCCAGGTTTTTTGGTAAAGATGGCACATGGAGTAATTGGCATCCATCCAAGAACAAACTAAATGGCAACAGACGAAAACTGATTTCAAGCTTGTTAATCTAGTCGTTAGTTCTCATCCAAGAGCCCTGGATTGTGAAATCCCTGGTTCGAGGATTGAGAACTCCTGGCTACTACGTGATATATGTAACAGGAAAAGGTAACCCAAGGTCCTGCATACTAGTAAAACGTAATCTAAATGTATTTTTACTCCCTAATTTCAGTGATAAAGACGTCACCACAGCCAGTATGGTAATAGACAACCATACCTACTGGCTGGTATCAGCGTATTTGGGCCACGACCACCAGGGCCCACTACCTGGTACCATTCTGGAGAGGACGGTCGCTGAATCAACAAGACTTAAAACCAACATAATTATCGGTTGTGATGCCAATGCGCACCATACTACGTGGGGTAGTACCGATATAAATGACAGAGGAGAGTCTCTTTTTGGTTATATTTTAACAACTAATCTGGTAGTATGTAATGTAGGTAGTGAACCAACCTTCGTTACTAAAAATCGACAAGAAGTCTTAGATATGACTGTTGTCTCTTTACATCTCTCAAATAAAATATTGAATTGGAGAGTATCAAAGAAGCACTCGTTCTCCGATCATAGATACATCCAATTCACACTTATTGAAGAGTTCCCAAAACCGATCCAATTCCGAAACTATAGGAAAACAGATTGGCCAAAATATAGGGCAACTCTGAAGAATTTGATTAAACCAGAACTTTATGATCCGCCCTTGTGCGCTTTTGAACTCGATCAAAAAGTCGACAAGCTTACAGCAGCCCTTAATAAAGCCATGGAAACTGCCTGCCCCCTCACTACAGTGCGGGGAAAGAAGAAACCATATTGGTGGGCTGCTTAACTGGGTATACTCCGGAAAGGCTGTAGAAGGCTTTTTAATCGTGCAAAAAAGACTAGACATCCACAAGACTGGGACTCCTATAAGGAATCCCTCAAAAAATATAAACAGGAATTGAGAATAGCCAAAAGATCCTCTTGGAGATCCTTCTGTAGCTCAATAGAAGAATCCTCGGAGGCATCAAGGATAAGGAAGATTCTCTCGACAAATCCAACCATGCCTAGTTGTCTTAAAAACTTGGATGGTACTTGGACTAACTCTTGCGAAGAAACGCTAAACCTGCTACTTGACACCCACTTCCCTGATAGCTCCAAATACGTTAATACAACAAACCATCCTGGGTCGGGTATTAACTTAACTTTTCCTCAAGGTCTTGTTACAAAAGAGAAGTTGACTTGGGCTCTGAATAGTTTCAAACCTTACAAATCTCCAAGGCCAGATCACATCATACCAGCTGAGTTACAATTTACGACTGACATAACTCTGCCCATCATTGAGATGATTTTTAAAAGTTGTCTAGATATGGTCCATATACCTCAGCGATGGAGAGAAGTAAAGGTAGTTTTCATTCCCAAGGCGGGCAAATGTTCGCATGTCAACCCTAAAGATCTAAGACCTATTAGCCTATCATCATTCATTCTCAAAACTCTGGAACGTTTGATTGATATCCACGTACGTAACAGCATTGATAAGAGACTATCGATGTCTCAGCATGCTTACTGCAAAGGGAAATCGGTAGAAACAGCCTTGCACACCTTGGTAAGAACTATCGAATACTCCCTAGAACAAAAACAATATACTATGGTGGCCTTCCTGGATATTGAAGGCGCTTTCAACAACGTTGACACATCCGCTATCACTTCTGCTATGACGACCCTAAACGTCGAATACTCACTCTGTGAATTGATAAATCTAATGCTAAAAAGCAGGATCATCAACTCTAAGATGGGGGATTTTTGTACGAAAAGGTCTGTCAGTAGAGGCACTCCGCAAGGTGGTGTTCTGTCCCCTCTCCTGTGGAACATAGTGGTTAACGAGCTACTAATATCCCTTGAGAGAGAAGGCTACAGAGTGATTGCGTATGCCGATGATGTTGCTATCGCCGTCATAGGAGAACATCCAAATACACTGAGAGACCTCCTCCAAAACGCACTCAATATGCTCACTAGATGGGCAGATCACTGTGGACTTAGTATTAATCCTCAAAAAACAGACCTCGTCCTTTTTACGCGGAAATACAAGATCCCAGAAATTGTACCTCCCTCAATAAAAGGTGTACCACTAATTTTCACCAATGAGGCCAAATATCTTGGTCTGATATTGGACAAAAAATTAAGTTGGAAACCTAATATTCAGGAAAGAGTTAAAAAAGCTATAGCAGCTCTTTTCCTTTGCAAGAAAGCCATAGGAAACAAATGGGGTTTTCAACCTCGCATAACTTATTGGCTATACACATCGGTCATCCGACCAATACTTATGTACGGGGTTGCAGTGTGGTGGACTGCACTGGAGAAAGTCACATATTACGACAAACTCAGCAGAGTCCAACGCACTGCATGTCTCTGCATTAGCGGGGCTTTGAGAACCACACCCTCAGCAGCGTTGGACACTCTCCTCCATCTGACACCCCTCGACATTTTCACCAAACAAGTGGCAGCGAGTACAGCCATAATACTCAACGCCTCATCTCAGTGGACCAACAACAATGTTGGGCACTCCATCATTCTGAACCTCTTTGGTTCTATACCAAAGTACATAGACTACACTATCCCAAAACCCCAATTTGGTAAAAACTTCCAGGTATCCATTCCATCCAGGGATGAATGGGAAGACAAAAAACTCCTAGATGACAAAAGCATCCATTTTTACACAGATGGATCCAAGACAAATGAGGGAGTTGGTAGTGGTGTGTACTCAGAAAAGCTTAATCTAAGCATCTCATTCCGCCTCCCTAATCATTGTAGCGTCTTCCAAGCGGAAATTTTAGCGATCAAAGAGGTTCTCTCCTGGCTAAGAGAAAACGTGATATCAACTTCTGATATACGCATCTTCTCTGACAGTCAGGCTGGTATCAAGTCTCTTGACGGCGTCTCAACCAAATCTCTAACGGCCCTCGATTGTCGATCGTCTCTTATGGAGATGGCGCAGCAATTTAACATTCACCTATGCTGGGTGCCGGGCCACAGAGACATCGCAGGAAATTGTAGAGCCGATGAACTCGCTAAAAATGGAACCGTCATACCTATTTCACCTGAAAGGGAGAAGATAGGTATACCGATAGCTACATGTAAACTTCTGCTAAAAGAAAAAGCTTTCGAGATAGCAAACTCTAGGTGGTACAATTTACCAACATGCGCAGCCACAAAACTAATATGGCCTTCATTGGACCTAAAGCGCTCTAAAGACTTGTTATCCCAAAGCAGACTTCATATTAGCTCCCTAATAGGTGTCCTTACGGGACACTGTCTTATAGGCAGACACGCAATACGACTTGGTGTAGCCTCAAATGACTTCTGCAGGAGCTGCATGGACGAGGAAGAAGAAGAAACAATCTCTCACCTCCTCTGCACCTGCCCTGCTCTTTCACGAAGACGCAAACTTCATCTGGGAGAATACTCTTTTGATGATCCCAGTGAACTAGCTAAAAAGGATATCAAATATCTCCTTCGCTTTATAAAAAGCTCAAAATGGTTCGACTAGTGGGAAGTAATTCTCTAGATTCATGTGGTATTACAATGGGCCTTTGCTTCTGGCCTAAGTGTGTGGTTTTTGTATAGGCAGCCACATTAACCTAACCTAACCTAATCAAGTCGTTATGAAGGAACCTAATCTTCCACCAATTAAGTGGCTGATGGGTAGAATAGAAAACGTGCATAGAGGAGCAGCCAACCTAGTGCAGGTGGCAACTGTTCGTACTTTCAACGGCACAACTACACCATCCTTTACCAAACTAGCTCTACTTAAGCTGTCCTGATACATGTTCCACTGGAACCGGGATGTTTTATATTGTGCTAAACTTACTTAAATAACTTAAAATGTCTTTATTTTAAATTTTACTTAATCAATATGTTTGAATTTAAGTCTTTAAATGTTGTAAAAACCAACCCTCTTTGATTCCTTGCGTGACTCACTGCACTTATTTGTAACAAACAATTCTAATCCCTTATAATCCTCATCAAAGTCCAAGCGTAAGCATATTTCAATGCATTGGTATTGGAAGCTGATAAATGAAAATATAAAAAAAAACTACTGCTATCGTTTAATGCAATTTAATTGAAATTTTCAATTTAACACTTCGACCGCTAAGCAGCAAGCTTTGATTTCAAGGCCGCATTTGACAGCATCTACAAAGACGAGCTGCATAGAGTCATGTCCAATTCCTGCTTCCCTGCCAAACTCGTCCGTTTGTGCAGCATGGCCATGGAGAATTCGTACTGCACCATTAAGGTTGCAAACAACCTAACCAAACCTTTCGATATCAGAAAAGGACAAAGTCTTTCAAAAGTATGTCCAATTAATAGCATATGCTGATGTCAATTGGTGTTTTGGGAGCATTGAGTAGAGGTGCCAAAATTGAATTTAGCGGCTAATGAGGGCAGAATGTCACCATCGACAGACATAACTTTGAGGTAGTTTAGGACTTTGCCTACCTAGGCTCTGTTATGAACATAGAAAATAACAACAGCGCTGAAATCAAACGAAGAATCACTCTTGCTAACCACTGTTTCATTGGGACATAAAACGTACAGATGCCTACATAACACGTAGCAAAATACCCCACTTTCCATCGTGCTAAAGTAGGTTCACAGTTATCTACACTAATATTATAAAGAGGAAAGATTTGTATTTTTGTATTTTTGTATGTAATAAATAAACTCAAAAAGTACTGGACCGATTTTAATAATTCTTTTTTCATTAGAAAGCTACATTATCACTGAGTAACATAGGCTATATTTAGTACTAGATTACTATAGAAATCTTTAGAAATTCCTATAAAAACCAACCGAAGGTGTACAAAAATTAGCCATAAAATGTCTTTCATCGCATACGCTGCGAAGAGTATTAATGATAGGACAAAAAAATGTTTTCTAATTTAGTGATTCATGGTCGTTTTAATTAGCATGCTTATAACTTAAATATCTGTACCTATTTATGTCTACCCGTGCGAAGCCGGGACGGGCCGCTAGTACTGTAATATAAGTGATAGCGAAGAACTAGTTGTTTTTCTTTAAATTCAGTGGTTAAATACTTTTGAGTAATGTTTATTGTTGTTGCACATACTATGAATCTGAAGAGTTCAATAAAGTCCACAACGAGTTTGGACTTTATTACACTATTAAGAAAGTAATAAAGTCCAAAACTGTAATGAAATGAAGTCCAAAGAATATGAACATGAAAAAACACGTGCGGTGAAATAAGGCCAACTTTCAAACTTTTCAGGAATTGGTCTTATTACACGAAAGGTGAAATAAAGCCAAATTGGTTTTTAATCACTTTCAAAACTTTTGTCTGCACCCAGAATAACGGTCTATGATATCATCATGGAGCAGTTATTTTTCGTTCGCCGCAGCCACAATCTTCCAAAAGTTATGCATACAAAAGGTGAGGTAAAAAACTGCACGAGCCCTCGTTTAACTTCACCTTTTCTGGTATTATCCTGTTATAAGATATTTTTTTATGCCAATGAAAATAATTGTGCAAATTTTCCAATTTCGTCAAAAATGTTTGCTTATAATAACATGAATGTAGATGATACATATATCAATAAGAGATTCTATTTTAATGCTTCAAATAATAATTTATGTAATGAACTTAAATAACGGAACAATTATATACGAGATAATAAACTGTAAAATGTCGTGGCTATATTCTTATTGACTTTTTTAAGCATAACGTCCTCCTATGCAGCGCTGCTTTTCGTGGTTGTTGTTTGGCTGCATTCGCCTGTCGACATTCCTCATCAAACTAGGGGTTCCTTGTTGGTGGGTGCTTGAAACCCAGCACATCAGAGGCGGCTTCTCTGATTGCATCTTGGCAATGTTGCCACTAGTTATCGGTACATTGTGTTGGCGGCAGAGAACGTTTAGAGAGGTTACTTGTTACTCGGTCGGTGAAGTACTTTCACTAAGTACGTCTTCGGAAGTTCATCGAAAGAAGTCCCTTTGAATTTGAAAATGACTCAAACCTTCGAATTCCAATTCTGTTTGTAATTTTGGCAGGTGTTCACCTGGGTCCTTTCGAAAAGTTTCGTATATAAACTTTTTCTCTAAAACAAACTTTAACTTAAATACTAGCATCTTTGATGTCTCTTAACATGGAGCTAACTGTGGTAATAGTGTACGGGGCTGTCTGGCATGGAGCACTTCCGATGGTAACTTTAAACTTGAACTTGGTAGAGCCCTGTAAGAAACCAAACAATCTAGTTAAACTTTTCTTTAATTATTACCATCTTGAAACAGCTTTTTACAGATTTAAAAGTCATGAACATCCTTTCGACTTCTATAATTGATGAAGGGTGAAAAAGAGCCGATCTCAGATGTTAGATATTTCGCCCTTCACAAAACTGTTTGAACTGTTGAGGTGTAAGCTAGGGCCGTTATCAGAAACTAGCAGCTCGGGTAGGCCTTCGATTCCAAAAATATTTTTCAATGTCCTTAGCGTTGATTCTGTTGACGTATTTGACATTTTGACTACATACGGAAAATTGAAGTAAGCGTCTGTGAGCAAGAAAAGTACACATGTACCATTTGCCATGGTTTTGATTATGATGACCAGCTTGTTAATTTATGTTGAGGATTTGCAGCACTTTGTTCACATCGATTTACCAACATGGAACAAGGAACGATGTCCCTCCTCATGTCATTACCTTTCGCGAGTAAAACTCCATTTTGACGAGTCAAAGCAAAACCACGAGAAAAACTTCGTTTTAAATGCTTCAATTCTTCAGGCTTTTAACAGATTCGATTAAACTATCAGTTGGCTTTATAAATTCAGCATCAATGTTATGGCCTAGATATGCAATGCTTTTTTGTGCAAACTGACATTTGTTAACTTCGCAGAGTAGATCAAAAGATTTTAACCGAGTTAATAATTCATTAACATTTTCCGCATGTTCCGCATCTGTACTGATTATATGTATTTCCTCAGTTCCTCAACGAGGGGTGCAACTCTGGTTTTGTTGTTGATAGTTGACAAAGTTTGTGAGTGGTGGAAAATAAATAATTTAAAATAAAGGGTGATTTTTTAGCTATTATCTTTTTGGCAACACTAATTTATACAGCTGACCCACGTTTCGTGTTTTGTTTCACTGACAAACATCTTTAGTTTGGTCTATAATTTAACCATAATTCGACTTAGAAACAAACATCGCTTGCAAATTATTGAATTTTATTGTCAAAATGCGTGCTGTGTAAAGAAAGTTCATCGCACGCTTCTTCCATTTTATGGTCAGTTTAATCGACCCTCATTTTTGGCTCAATGGGTACGTAAATAAGCAGAATTGTCGATTTTGAAAAGAATATCAGCCAGAAGCATTGCAAGCGCTACCAATGCATCCAGAAAAAGTCACAGTTTGGTGCGGTTTATGGGCTGGTGGAATCATTGGACCGTACTTCTTCAAAGATGATGCGAATCGTAACGTAACTGTGAATGGTGAGCGCTACCATAAGATGATATCTAACTTTTTTTTGCCCAAAATGCAAGAGCTTGACTTGCATGACATGTGGTTTCAACAAGACGGTGCCACATGCCACACAGCACGCGCAACAATGGACTTATTGAGAGGCGAGTTCGGTGAACATTTTATTTCACGTTCGGGACGGGTCAATTGGCCGCCTAGATCGTGCGATTTAACGCCTTTAGACTATTTTTTGTGGGGCTATGTTTAAGCTCATGTCTATACAGACAAGCCCGCTTCAATTGACGCATTGGAAGACAACATTGAAGCCTTTATTCGTGAGATACCGGCGGAATGTTGGAAAGAGTATGCCAAAATTGGACTAAGCGGATGGACCATTTGAGGCGCAGTCAAGGTCAACATTTCCATAAAATAATCTTCAAACATTAAATTATATGTAATTTCTAAGTTTTATGTGTTTTTTTTGAAAAACTTTCCTATAGCTTTTAAAAAATCACCTTATAGAAAGAAAGTACGGAAAGTGAATATTTTTAAGCATTTTGAAGCCTCTGAGAATAAAAACAGCATTTATTCATAGACCCAATACAATATAATTCTTAAAGTAAAACGTCAAAAGAATACAACACTTACTATATAGAGAAAACATAAATATAAATATAGATATAATAATAAGCTTTTCATATTGGTGTCGTATTGAATCCCTAAAAAAAATCCCCACAGGGTAATATCCCCAAATAAATTTAATCCATTTTGATAACACCCCCAGAGACGTAAGGCAAATGGACAAGATCCCCAAATAAATGTTTTATTTTGCAAAAATCCCCACGAAATCTCCAAATCCAAAGTATCTTCATTTATGTATGTAGTTTTTAGAAAAACTAACATGAAATTCTTTTATTGTGATATTAATCCTGCAATCGCTAACATAACTCTTGTTTACATATCTGCATATCTTTGCGGTGAACAAAAACACAAACATTTTATAAATACAAAAGTTATGAATGAAAAACGCAATATAAAAAACACAAAAAATTAATAATAGAAATAGTTTTAGCTTATACAGAGGATATACACGCCAAGATCTGCTAGTATGTCATCACCTCAACGCCCGGAAACTTAATGCAAAGCGTAAATATTGTTTTTACTTATTATAGTTTAGTTCAGAGAGTTTTTAGTTATTCTGTACTGTGTATTACGTATTCTGTATTCTCTACTCTGTATTCTGTACTCTGTAATCAATACCCTGTAATCAATACTCTGTACTCTGTACTCTGTACTCTGTACTCTGTACTCTGTACTCTGTACTCTGTACTCCGTACTCTCTACTCTGTACTCTGTACTTTGTAATCTGTGCTCTGCATTCTGTAGTCTGCACTGTACTGCAGAATGCAGTTCAAAACTCAGCACACACTTTTTCGGGTGTAGTCTGACTCGAATGTTGAAGCCAAAAAAGAATTCTTTACAATGAAATAAACCGTAATATCGATTTCAGTGTGAGGGAAGAAAAAATGTATGGTATGGAATCGGACAGAGCATCAAATTAACGAGAAGTTTGGTTTGGGTTTCGATAAAGGAAGACTTAAACCACATGAAATTGAAGAACGAGTCTATGCAAACATCATTTTGTGGCAAGAGCTGACAAGCAACATCATACCTAATGTAAATCGCGGCCATAGTTGGAAAAGAGTACTGGCACAACGATATTCCCATGAATAAAAAAACTCGGCAGGATCGGAACTTTCACCTGCTTGGGTTTTATGTACTGCTGCCCATTAAGAAAAAAGTTTATGTCCAAAATTGAATACAAATTACTAACTGAAGCTTAAACCGACCAAAATAATTCAGGCCCAAAATATTTGTAGACACATAACAATGAAATCGTTCGGCTAACTTAATGCAAATTTCTTTTCCGGTTTCGGAAAAATTGCAATATAAATAAGAAGTGACCAAGTGAAAAAGTGAACAAATAATTACCAAATTACCAACGTGTCAACCATGGTGGTTTCATTCAGTGCCAAACAGCTGGCCTATATTAATATTACAGTAATTAACTCTAAAATAAATACACATTGTAATATAACAAATAAGTAAAAACCATTATAGACGAAAATGTAAGAAAAATCAATACATAATATTCTTAAGGAAATTGTACAATACAACATCACTACTTTAGCAGTGAAACTGAAATACATAGATCCGAGCCCCAATAATCAAAACGGTACTCTACTATCCGTCTATAATTTAATGACTTAAGCTCATCACAATGAGTGCACCTGTTAAGCCACACAACTGTACTAAAGAAAGAAAGAGAACAGACAAGGATGGGCTACTTACTGTGTTCTTGCACACGTATTTTATAGCCGTTTTTCCTATGAGTGCTCTATTGGCTACTTTTTTTCTTCTTCGAAAGATATACTCTCCTTTTTAAGATACATATGTATTTTGCAAGTACATTTTAAAACAGAAGCACTTTTTATTTAATGCGAAATTTGATCCCAAATATTTGAAAATCAATTAAATCTAAGAAAAGCTAATGGTTTTATTCGAGCTGTAAAGAGGATATAAGATTTAGAGATGAAAGTTCCCGTTTTGTTATAAAGCCAACCACACAGAGAAAATCCGGAATAAGTTCAAACAAGCTATGTAGAAAGACCTGTAAAGGTCCTATTTGACGAAATACATTTTTACATGATCAAAAATTATGAGAAAACATACTAGAATGTCCGAAAGGTAGTAAGCATTTCTGGTAATTTTTAAAAAAACGTATGTACATATATAATACCACGTGTTCCTCGGTTCCAACGCTCATTGACACTCATTACGTAAGCACGATCAATAAAGCCAGTTTTTTTGTTTTAATATCTTACGATTTTATTTAATAATAATATATTTTATTAATATTTGTTATTTAATTTGTTAATATCGGTGTTATTTATGTACGTTGCATTTAGTTAAATGTGAATGCATGGGGACAGTAATTTTAGTTTTATAAAGGGTTTGTTTGTTCTTAGAATGTTGTTGTATGTTGTGATGTTTTTTTTATTTTGATGTTTTGTTGATTTGCTTCTAAAATACTGATGGGTGAGTTGGTACAATAATTGTGTTATGTATTTTCTTAACCATTTATTTTTTTTCAGGTCTTGTATATATGTAGGCTTAGAGTGCCGGACGGTATCATGCTAGATGAGATAGTTCTGATTACATTGGATATGCTTTTTTGTTATGATTTCGTTTTATATTTTATAGTTTTATTTATCTTTTGGTTTGATATCAAATTATTTTTTTTAATGATTTTTACATTTATACTTATGTATGTTTTTAAGGGTTTCGAGTTTGGATTTTTTTCTGAGTGTGAGGAATGTTTTATTTGAGTGTGTGTGACTCCTTTTATTTTATTCCAAATTATTTTGCTTGTAATTGTTTATTTTATAATATTATATTTTGTTTTAAGTTTTGTAATTAATTTCAATATTGCTGTTTTTTATTTAATTTATGTTTTTGTATTAATGAATTTAATCTTTCTTTTGTCAATTAAATTAGGTTTTAAGCATATAAATTAATTGAGGTTTTTTATGATTGATTTGAGTGTAAATGTGTTGAATTTTAGTGGACTGTATGGATGGTTGGGTACTACCAGTGCGTTGGATCAGTCGTTCTTTGACTTTCGAAAAGAGAATAAGAGTTTAATTTTTAAAATTGCAAGTTAAATTAGTGAAAGTGTCGAAAAAGGGAAAGGACATCTCCAACCCGTCAAATCTTCGGTCGATAAGTCTTCTTATGAGCATCAGCAAAGTTTTCGAGAAGATCATCAATAGGGCTCTGACTAAGTGGGCTGCGGACAATAAAAAAATTCCAGATAAACAGTTCGGGTTCAAGGCGGGACATGACACAATTCATGTTGCGTCTAAACTCGTTTCTGATATCCAATGGAATAAATCAAAACAACAATGCACAGGTGCTGTTCTGGTTGATTTGGAAAAGGCTTTTGACACCGTATGGTTAGAAGGTCTTTGCCTAATCTGAGCAGGGTTGGCATAAGCGTTTATAAGAATACACATTGTTGTATATACTTTATGATATGCTTAACGGTATAAAGTTTGTTGTCAAAAGTGGCAATGTAACTTCTACCAAAACATTCCATATTAATAACGGTCTTCAACAGGGAGCGGTGAAGTTGCCGATTCTCTTCAGCATCTACACCAGCGATCTGATAGGTAGTCTAACTAAAGCAATTGCATGCGACGAAGATCTAATTGCGTACAGAAAGGTTGAGGTTATTAGAATTCTCTTGCAGCTTGATTTCGACAAGATTCAGAGATATTGTGACGACTGGAAACTGAAGATAAATGTCGAGAAGTTGAAGACAATTCTGTTCTGGACTAAGTTGGCTAGGGCCACGAGGCCCTGTTTTACAGCAGTCGGCTTGACCCCAGAGTGAAGGTAATTTGCAATATGGCCCTCATACGGCCGATGATCGTTTATGGTTGTCCTCTGTGTTTTTCAACGTTGCCCCTTCCCAGATCGAGAAGTTTCGGGTGTTTGAGCGGCAGTGTTTACGACGCTGTACCGGCTTACACCGAACAGCCGAATCTATATACTTTTGCAACGAGGTCATATACAACGGGGCTCGAATAAACAGAATTGACAATTTCTTTATAAAACTCGTTCGAGGTCACATTGCAAGAGCTATGTCTTCGACCAACAGTTTAATTTTCGTGTCGTTTTGTCCGAAAGACAAATATTTTGAAAGTGCACGCTTGAGCGGCTTCATTCAGTAGGGCTGTGTCCGAACGGGACCAAATTGATAAGGTGAAGCAGGAGAACCAGTTTTGGTGGTTTCAATCGCCACTTGATAGTGGGTCGTCGGGATAAGGTTTTAAGCCTTGGCCGGCTTACATACTTGTTTATAGTTGTAGGGTTTAGTTTTAAGTAAAGTAGGCATGGTGGAACAAAAAAAATAAAAAAGAACATAAAAAAGAAGAAAATGAAAAAAAAAACACGACAAAATAGAAAATGGAAAACACAAAATCAATCAACATAGATTTGCTGCTGTGGTTGTTCTATAGTTTTAAGTAGTTTATAGGTAGTTTAAGTTAGTTTTAAGTTTTATTTTAAGGACCTAATTTCAAGTTTTGTTTAAGTAAATAAAAAAAAAGTTGATTGAAATTATTTTTTTTATATTTTCTAATACAATACAAAAATAAATGAAATCTGAAAGAAATTAAATAGATCTTAAGACCGAAAGGCATGAGTATTAACTATTATAGTTAAACTTAGAGTGTCCGTTTGAGACCAGTGTGTAATTTGTAAGTTATTATTAATTAGGCTAGTTTTATGAATTTTCGTCTAGCTTTAAGATAATTTTAAGAATGAAGAAATAAAAATGAATTAAAAAACAATTGCGTTGGATTGTCCTTCCAGAGGTCACGGGTTCAATCCCTGCCTGTGCCATATAAAGTTTTTTCTTGCAAGAAATTGACAAATCCTCCAAGAATGATTCTTGTCATGAAAATTATTTTATCAGGGTCACCTCCATCCCTGAGAACAGTACTCGTACACAGGAATGGTTGAGAGTTGTAAGTCACTAGTGTTTATGAGTGTGATTTTGAATGTTCGATGAGTGAGTATGTAAAATTCTTTTAATTGAAGGGATTTTAATTCAGTTTTATTTTTATTTGAGAGGGTTTCATTTAATCCTGCTTTCAATAAGCCTCCAAAGTTAGGAGAATGAAATTACAATTGGTATTCAATTTACACAATGAATCAGCAATCTCGATGTAGTTGAATTTAGCATAATCCCAAGGTTAGCTACTTTCTTCTAGAAGTCGAAGATAAGTTTTCAAGAATAATAATGTTGCGGTAAAATTTACCACAACAAGTTTCACTCGCCTATTTTATATCATTTTCCCTTTTCACCTTCCGTTCTTCGTTATGGCTCCAAAATATTCTAAGAGTTCAGTTGAATCCTGCCTTCCATCAGTCAGTGTCCTGCTTTTATTATATACTGGAAAAGCAACCAAAAACAGTTGTGGACAAAATGGTGCATTTGTGTGACGGGCGGTCCACAAAGTGATTGTTGGTACTACAGATGGTCTGCACGCATACCAATCATGGTGACAGACAGGTTGGTCACCAAAGCAAACAAAAAAAGGCACGAGCGACACTTGGTCCTCGATTGCTGATGTTACTCAGATGAGAATGGCTGCATGCCCATGCCCAACATAAATCAATCTCTTTATGTAAAAGATGGAACGTTAACGCGAGTCCCTAATCCCCTAGTCTGCACGAAAGTCCAACGACAAGTAGAGTAGAATCCCGATATCAAAAACCACTGCCAACTTCCACCCTCTGACAGTTAAAACAAAAAAAAAGAAATTGATAAGCTTTTACCAATTTTTACATAATGGTAATTTCGTACAAGGGGAAAAATGAACACGTAAACATTTGAGTTTCATTCAACTTATCAAAATTTCTCTTAAAATTAAGAGGGTTTGAATAGGGCGGCTGAACGCACCCATTGAATTCCCAAGCACTGTAAGAAGTACCAGAGGTCGGCGAATCCAATGACGCTGGTAGTGCATAAAGCTGGGGTGAAACGTGCGAGTAGGAAAAGTGGTGGTGTCTCAACTGTGTTCGCTCACTCTTGCAAATATGCTAGGTGTAGCTGAATAAAAACGCGAACGAGACCCACACTTTCTGATTGGCCAAAAGCATGTGGGAATGGAAAAAAAAGGAAGAGGTCATCAAGGCTTAAAGCCTGGAAGATCAATTTTTTGCGAGATATAGTCTGAACCGGAGGTTCAAAAGAATTGAGAAAGAAAAGAAAGAAAAACTTTGAGAAGTGAAAAGAAATTCAAGTGTTCGTTTAAAGTAATAGAGAAGGTGAAAATTTTTGATAAGAAAAAAAAAGTGAAAATTGGAGGAAGGAAAAAAAAAGGAATGAAAAACAACTAGGAGAGGGAAGTTGGCAGGACATCAAGAAAAGCTAAGTATTTGATTTGTATTTGAAGAGTAGAATTCTTTTATTTGTGTGTGATAGTTACTATTGAGAATTGTTTAATCATTGTTTGGCTTTCGTTTAGAAAAAAAGGGTAATTCCGAGAAAGGGGAACTCGCAACCCGTGCTTAAAAATTGTCTTTGTCCAGTCGGGACGAAAAGTTAACGGTCCATCTTCGGTTTTATAATCCATTTCTTTGTCGTTTAAAAATTCTTAAAAGATCTTGGGTTTTAATTCTACGTGTACCTTCCCAAGCAAAATCTAAAACAATTAAAAATATTCTTACCTACTTAGAAAAAAAATGTTGTTTGTTTTAATTTGTTCACAAATTTATATTTCAAGAACACCCTATTCACAGTCTACAATCAAATTAATTTGATAAGACTTAAATCATTCCGATTTATAAAACTTACCTTGTTCCCAATTAATCAAACCCACCCCAAAACTGAGCTATCGGGCGACAGCACTGTGTTTGCTGTCTGTCCTGGAATTAACGAACGAACGTATTCGCGTCTGAGTTGTCTATTATTTTAATTAATTTGAAATACATACATAGGTACTACTCGTGCGTGCCGGCTACCTATTTGATTAAATTATAATCATATTCCGATTTCAATTATTCTTTTTCTTATTGAGTTTGCGGACAATCACTCCGCCATCGTAACATACTTCCTAACTTAAAGTTCTTCCTAAATTCGGTTCGTTAATTTCTCAACCATTGGCGTCCAAACGTGGGGCTTGTCTGTATCATTTTTGTGGATAGAAAAGTTTTTGAATTGCACTTCATAGTTTGTGTTTGTGAATCCCTAGGGAAGTGTTCATATGTGTATAATGTATGTATATAATAATTATAATAAGACTTTTTACTTGGTGTTTTGTTTTTCTTTTCTATAGGTATCTACATTGTATGAATATTGTTCGTGTTGTAAAGGAATTCCAAAAATATCAAAAGTTGCGAGTGGTAAATAGCCTGGCCTAAGGGATTTGATGAAATTGAGGATTTGCTATGGAATAAGGTTTTTATCTATATTTTCATTTTCATTTTACGATAGTTATCGTGCTGATTGCTATTTATTTCTTTAAATATTTAAATTTCATTATATATATATATATATATATTTTTTTTCTAATTTATTCGGGGCATCCATTTTGTGTTGAGAGAACATAATTCTGACAGGTGTTGGCAATTAATTTGCAGTGTGTGGAATATCAATCGGAGTTGCCATTTCGCTATAGTACCTACCTTTTTCTGGGTTACAACTTTAAAGAAAAATTTTAAGTACTTTTTTAAATTTTATTTTCGATTAGTTTTTTTTAAATTAATTTAGTTTGGAATTAGGTAACAATAATCGGACCTATTTTCACTTTATTTTTTTTTTTGGGACAGTACATTTCAGTACATTTTAAGTTTGAAAGTATTTTTGATAAGTTTTGTTGTAACTTTGGAGGAATTATTTTAGGGTTGTTTGATTTATTTTATTTATCTTAATTATTTTTTTGTTTTGTTAACTTAAAATGGAGGGTAGTCAAGTGAATAAATTATCACAAGACGAGATAATTTACGAAATATAATGTCGTGGATTGACAGTAGGGACGGTAGAAGAGATGCGCAAGACGCTTAGAGCAGCATGGAGATTAGAAAGTAGGAATTCTTTTAAACTTCCCGGTTATCCTTTCAAATTCGAAGAGGATTCCCAGGCCGTGGAAAAGAAACTAGGAGAAATAGGGAAACTTTTGGAAAATCCTTCTAAAGAATATCTAAAGATTCTTACAAAGATAGAATGAGGTTTACGCAGGATTGATAGGGCCTTACCAGAAAACGAAACACAGGAGAAGAGTAGGGCAGCCTTGAAAAATAAATTGATAATGGCTATGGCAGAATTGGAAGGGGATGAAGAGACCGATAAAGATGAGAAAATCAATTAAGGAAAATGCCTAAAGGATTCGGTGAAGACCATTACAACGATGAGATTAGGAAATGTCATTAGTAGCGAAGGGAATAATAGCAACAGTATTAGTCAAGATAATTCAATTTTAGAACAGGTCATAGAGAGTAGGGACAAATTTCAAAACATTTCGAAGTGGGATGTGAATTTCACTGGGAGCGCTGTGGTGCTTCAGTGAACTCGTTTTTAGAAAGAGTTCAGGAAATACGTTCAGCTAGAGGGTATTCAGCAACCCAACTTTTTAAGGCAGCAGTTGAGCTTTTTGTGGGTAAAGCTCTTATTTGGTATAGGGCGATTAGGTTGTCGGTTAATTCGTGGCCAGAACTAGTCAGGGAGTTGAAGCTGGAATTCCTACCACCGAATTATGATGATTCACTCTTAGATGAGATTAGGCGTCGCACACAAGGCAAAGATGAATCCATCGGAGTCTATATGGCGACAATGCAAAATCTGTTTGGTAGGTTAACTGAACCAATATCGGAAAGTAGGAAGTTGTCAATGATCCAAAGGAACTTGACACCTTTCTACCAAACTCAGCTTGGTTTGGCTAAACCAAGTTGTGTGTTCGACTTGGTCGCATTAGGTAGAAACCTAGAAGCGGTGAGGCCAAACGTGGAATCGTATCTTCCACCACCTAGTGTTAGGGATAATAGGAATCTGCTAGAACCGGATCTAGCATATGTAGATTGTAAATATGGAAACTCCAATGGTTTCGGTTGTTGTGGGGAATGACCAAACTAAAAATCAGGCCAGTTCTTCAAAGTCAAAACTCTTCGCTGAGATGTTACAATTGCAATGGATCAGGCCATTTTTCACATAGGTGTTCCGCTCCTAGGCGTTGCTTTGGTTCTGGGCAGTTAGGGGTCAAGAAAAATAATTGTCGGCGCTGCTCGGGAAACGGGCAACGGGCTCTTGCGCCAGCAGGGCGGGAAGTCCGCAGGAATTGAATAGGTTGCCTGCTGAGAACCAGCCGGCAGATCAAATTCATTTAGGTTTTACTTTGGAGGCAAACGGTAGTGATAGGAGACCATTTTTGAGTGTTAGAATTTATGGTACTAGATTTTTAGGTTTTTTAGATTCAGGAGCTTCTAGAACCATAATAGGTAGGGATTCTTGGAAAATATTAAAGAATTTAGATCTTTCAGTAAAGACAGATATGGTCCGCAGCGTACGTTTAGCTGACGGAGAAGGTGTTGAAGTTTTAGGGACAATTTCTTTTCCAATTGTAGTAGAAGACAAGGCGGTATTTATGGACTGTCTCGTGATACCAACTCTACCACTTACGTTGATTTTGGGTGCCGATTTTTGGCCCTTGTCGGGAATTGTCCCGGATCGCGTGAATGGAATTTTTCGGAACAGCCGGGTTCGATTTGTTCTATTACAGAACGTTCTGAATTGAGTGATAGGGAAATTAAATACATAGTTAGAGGATCTTATCGAAGAATCGTTTAGGAAAATTCCGGAAGGCTTAGGGTGTACAACAATGGTTCAACACAAAATTAGGACGTCGGCGGAACCGATTAAACAACGGTATTATCCGGTTTCTCCGGCAGTACAGGGACAGATAGATAGGGAATTAAACGAAATGTTAGAGGCAGGAGTTATTGAGAGATCTACAAGTGCTTGGTCATCTCCAATACTATTAGTTAAAAAGAAGGATGGTTCCTATAGGTTCTGTGTGGACTATAGGAAGCTAAATAGGAATAGAGATAGGGATGCTTATCCACTACCATATATTAACGCAATTTTAGATAGACAAAGAGATGCGAGGTTCTTGTCCTCGCTTGATATTAAATCCGCGTATTGGCAGATTCCTATGGAAGAGGAATCGAAGCCCTATACTGCTTTAACGGTACCAGGGAGGGACCTTTTTCAGTTTAAAAGAATGCCTTTCGGTCTTCATAATTCGCCTGCGACTTGGCAAAGATTTATCGACACAGTTTTGGGTGCCGATCTTGAACCATCCGTTTTCGTCTATTTAGACGACATCATCATCATTGCAGATAATTTCGAAAAACATCTAGAAATTCTTAATGAGGTGATGAAAAAGTTGTCTGTTACCTTAGTAGGTCTTTAAATAGGAACTAGAAAAACTATAGTACAACGACCGTACATTGAAGAAGTTAGATTTACGGTTTTGACAGATCATTACTCCTTGGTATGGTTAAGCAATCTTAAAGATCCGCAGGGTAGGTTGGCCCGATGGGCAATAAGGCTTCAGCAATTCGACTTTGGAATCATTCACCGTAAGGGCAAGGAGCATGTAGTTCCGGATATGCTCTCTTGAGGAGTGCCACAGTTGGGTGGTATCTCAGATGAGGATTCAGGCCATTGGGTGAAGAAAATGATTTTAGCAGTAAATACAAATCCCCTTAGATACCCAGCCTGGCGAGTTGAACAAGGTCAGTTGTTCAAACTCGTGAAGGCAAATTATGTAGTAGTTCATGAAAACAATCAAGAATGGAAGAGAATGATAGGGAAAAATGATATGTTAGCTATTTTACTATTTTTATATGTTCAAATGGTAGACATGTGCATTCAAGAGGACACAAGCGTCCACAGGTTTTTCTCAAAACCCACCTCTGTCTATCAACTCCTACTCTCACCTCCATGCGGTGAACATAGGGTGCCTAGTACCTCAACTGGAGATTGGGTTCTAACCCCAGTGGAAAGTTGTTGGGGGCAGCAAACGAGAGAGGGGGGAGATGTGTTTCCACTAAGGCACCTCTCCCCATCCAGACGGCAGCGGACGAATTCTCGATATGGGATCAACGGTGGCGTCTACAGTTCCAGTAAGGTTGAACTACTTAGTGAACACCTTATAGGGCTTCTACGACAGCGGTTTATCCGGCTCCCCGTCATTGGAGTTATACTAAGGATCTGGCCCTCCAGGTTGGGGGTTGTGCCGTCGGGGTGACTTCCTGACCACGTAAAAAATACCTTAGTTGCGAAGCACCAACAAGCCTTGGATACGGACGGATTCACTGTTGACAACCCAAGCAAACGAAATAAGGACAACAAACTTCGGATCTGTACGTGGAATGTTAGGTCCCTTAACAAACCACGTGCAGCCGAACAATTAGCGCCATCCAAGAAGTGCGATAGGATGGACCGGGCAAACGCAAACTAAAAGACTGCGATGTATACTACGGCGACTGCTACCGAGAACAAAGACAGCGTCTATTTGGGTGTGGATTTGTTGTTGGAACGAGACTCAGGCAAAAAGTCTTCACTTTCAACAGTGTGAGCGAGCGCATCACGACAATCCGCATCAAGGCTAAATTCGCCAACATAAGCCTAATATGCGCGCATGCCCCAACAGAGGAGAAAGATGAAAACACCAAAGACATATTCTTCGAGCTCTTGGACAAGACATATGAGCAGTGCCCTGGCTATGACATTAAAATTGTCTTAGGAGATTTTAACGCCAAGCTAGGAAGAGAAGACATCTTTGGTGGCACAATCGGGAGGAATCAGGCTGATCGATTTCGCTGCGGGCGAGACGTTCTGGTAGCAAGTACGCAGTTCACACATCTCAATATCCACAAGGGGACATGGAAAACTCCTGATCAATCAACTGTCAACCAGATTGACCACATTGCGATCGACGCACGACACTTCTGGAGTATACAGGATGTCCAAATATTCCGAGGGGCCAACATTGACTCGGACCACTACCTCGTTATAGCCAAGGTACGGCTACGGATATCCCGATCCAAGCCAAAACAAGGAAGTACTGTGAGAAGTTTCGACGTTAGACGGCTACAATCGCAAGAGACTGCCATGTCCTTTTCCGATCGAGTCTCTAATAACCTCTTAAGGAGTCCTATGCTGCCTGAATTAAGCATTGAAAACCAGTGGCAACATTGCCTTGCAGCCATCAGAGATGCCGCATCTTAAGTGCTAGGTATCACACGGCCACCACAGCGAAACCCCTGGTTTGACGACGAATGCCGGCAAGCGCACGCAGCGAAACAACAGGCATACAAAACGGCGCTGCACAGGAGGACCAGAGCTGCTCGCGAGCTCTACGAGAAGAAGAGGAGAGAGGAACACCGGCTTCTTAGATGGAAAAAAAGAGAGCATGAGAAGTGCGAATTACATTTATTCGTCGCGATAAAAAGTTATTTCAAAAAATATATTTTTAAATATAAACTTTATTTTTCACTTAACAAATTAAATATTTTAATGACAATACTTCTTACATAGTTTCTTACATACTACTCGGCAACTACTCCTCGACAACTCCAACTCGCGTCTACTCCTCAACAACTCCTCCTCGACAACTAATCGAAACTCCTTCTGCGTTGTGTCTTTTTATATTGTTGTCCTGATGAGTTAGTTTACTTATATTCAGGGTTTTTGATTGTGTTGGTTAATTGCTTTTGTATCTTACTTTGTATTTATCATCTTGTTTGGTTGATCATAAAATATCTGTTTGTTATCTTTTTACCTGTGGTAATCTTTATTATAGGATGCTTGTTTATTTGGATGCTTGTAGATTAGTACATTAGCGATCCTATTTGTTTTATTGTTTCCTTTTATTTCTGTTTGAGGTACAGTTGAGTGTTTATAACTCCCCCCATCGCTCAAAATGAATCGCCCGATTCATCAATATGTTTTTGTAGTAAGGCAAGTCCTTTTTCTAATGTCATCTCTTGTTTTGGAGCTGTTGGTTCGACTATATGTTGCATCGGGATATTATTGCTGATTTTGATTTGTTTCTTCTTAAAAAATAAGGCTAATATAATAATATTAACAATAATTATACTTATGGTTTACGTTTATACGTTTTTAAAGTAAACAATTAAAAAATGAATATGACAGATTGACGGCTGATGTTTTGTTTTGTAAAATTTTTATTCTCAATATTTGGAGATACAGAATGAATAGGTAAACAAATTCAATTCATTACTATTTGTAATATAATTTTTATGATTTTAATTTTTAATTAGAATATTAGATTGGTCATCTTCATCTGACGAAGAAGAAGAACATATAGTTATTCGCCGTTCAAGAGTATTCCGCGTTCACAAGAATCCATTTTCAGACTATGATGATATTGACTTCAAAATGAGATTCCGACTTTCCAAAGCATCTGTGGATCAGTTGTTGAGTTTGTTTGGTCATCATTTGGAGCATAAAACTAACCGAAATAAACCCGTCAGTGCATTAAATCAAGTGCTTGTTACTTTAAGATTTTATGCCACAGGATCTTTCCAAATCTGCGTAGGAGATATGTTTAATATCTCAAAATCAACTGTTTGCCCCATCGTACGAAAAGTAACCCACCATATAGCATTAATGAGACCGCAATTTATTACACTTCCTACTGATCTTCATGATATGATGAACGTTCAAAACAAATTCTACGGCTTGGCTAGATTTCCGAAAGTTCTTGGTGCAATCGATTGCACACACATCAGAATTCAGTCACCTGGTGGAGCGGAAGCAGAAGTTTATAGGAACAGAAAAGGATGGTTTTCAATTAACACTCAATGTGTATGCGACAGTTTTTTGAAATTCATTGATGTTGTGGTACGATGGCCAGGAAGTGGGCATGATGCTAATATTTTTGACGATTCACTTCTCCATGCTAGATTTGAAAACAATGAATTTCCAAATTGTTATCTACTTGGTGATGGTGGCTATCCGTGTAGAAATTATTTATTGACCCCAATACTAAATCCTAATACTACAGCTCAGATTGCCTACAACAAATCTCAAATAAAAACTAGAAATGTAATTGAAAGAGCTTTTGGAGTTTGGAAAAGGCGTTTTCCTTGCCTTTCTATCGGTATGCGCATAGAAATAAAAACAATAATGGCAGTCATTGTTGCAACAGCAGTTTTGCATAATATTTGTATTGAAATTGGAGACGAAGAGCCTCCAAATGATGCAGAAGTATTAGTACCAGCTTTTACAAACTTTGAATTACAAATCGCAAACGAAAACAATACTGCAGCACGGAACCAACTAGTAGATACATTTTTCAACGGCTAAACGTATTTGAACACGTTTCGTATGTAATATTGGTTCTTTTCTTTAAAAAAAAATAAAAAAAACTGTTGAGATTATATAAATATGTATCTTTATTTTTGAATATATGTACATATACAACTATTGGTGAGCTTGTTTGTATAGCGCTTTTTCTTTTAGTTGAAGCTCGATCTCCTTGATTTTTAGCTCTACTTCAAGGATCTCTAGCTCCTTCTCCAATTTTTTTTTTCCTAAGGGAGCAAATTTCATCACATTTGTGAAGATTGGTTTCAATTTTTTTGGTCATTCTTCCTTTTGCTTTTGCTTTTTGAACAAAGTTCTTTGAAGTTGATGGAGCAGGTGGCGATAACGCAATAATTTCACTAATGTCGTTCGACGGAGTAACTATTTGGAATTCTTCCAAGTACTCCGGAAGTACATCAACGGAATCGCTTTCTACTTTGCTGTTAAAGTCCGCATTGGAATCGTATATGTTGTCTTCGGGTGTGAACTGCAATTCCCCCATTCCAGCGATTTTTTCCTCCATGCAACTCAGGGCTGAAGTTGATGATCCACCACCAGTTTTATAGATTTCGGTCTGTAGAAAACAAAATATCATCAAACAAGCTAGGTAGGTACATATGTTGGTATACATGTAATTATGTACTATTTATAAATCATAGCACAGAAAACTTGGATTCAAGTGCATCCAGCTTTGAGAAACGTTAATTTAACTGTTGCTCAAATGACTTTGTTTTTGAAAGAAAAACACATTTTTCCTTGACTCAAGTTTTGAGTGTTGAAATTCTTTTGGTTCTTACCTTATGAGTTCACATTTTTTTCTTCGTCTTATGCTTCAAGGACTCATACGTGCTTCTTAACTGCACAAAACTCCTTTCGCCCGAGGTTGCTACAGTGGAGTTAAAGATATTTGTAATCTCATGCCAAGTTTTGTTTTTTTTTATCCACAGTCACCCCATCTGTGGCTTTATTTTCTATTATGTTCTTAAATTGGGCAACAATATCTATTAACCCAATTTTTTCAGCCTCGGTATAATTTCTTCCTCGTTCTCTTTTCTTAAAATTGGTATTCATATTTTATTTTTGAACGACACTATTACTGAAACGGTTTGTTTTTGATTTTGAAGTAGTTTATACTGTTGTATTTTGCGATTCTTGTCATTTATTTCAACATATAATGCTTTCTCTTTTTTTCTCACACAATTCGGTTAATAGAAAGAAGAGGACTCTATTTAAACAAAAATATCCCTGAAATTTCCCATTTTAAGCTTGGTGAAACTGACAAAATTTAAAGGCCTGATAAAATTTAAAAAGCTTTTAGATAAAAGTGCTTTTAGTGTTTCTTTATGAAATCGGGCATTAGAGTGTCAATATTCTCGAATACAAATTTAAGCTCAGTGTTTGGGTCTATTATGTATGATTCAACAACATAATCATTAATGTAGTATTTTTTTATTAGAGTTTGTGTAATTCTTATTATCTATATTAACAGTTTCGTTAAATGTTATTAAATAAATGCCATTAATTTTATCATTATTTACCGTGTTTTATTTTTTAATAAAATTGCTCCATCTTTTATTATTTCGAATTCTTTTTGTTTTTTTTTTTGTTTTATTACATTTTGTAGGGAGTTTATTTAGTAAATCTGAAAGATATGATTTTTCATTATTTATTTTACAAAAGTTTAAATTTATTTCTTGTTTACAATCTTTAACATTGTAAAATGATTCATTGCATTTTGCTATATTCTTATTAATTATTATTTTTTCATTATTTTGTTCGATTGCTCTTGTTTCAAATATTTTACAATTCTTATAAACAATTGGGTATTTTATTAATATTACTATGACATCTTTAGTTTGAACAATCTTGAAATAACTAATATCTAATAGATCAGATATTGATATAGTTCCATGTTCATTATTTGTTTTTTTTTTTGAATATCTTTTTGATTCAATATGATAGGGTTTAAAACTTTAGCTTTGCTTAAAGCAGTAGTTTGAATAAGGTTTTGTAACTCCAGTTTTATTAATTTATTTCTTTCTTGTAATCTTCTTGTTTTTAATGTATTTTTTTCAGTGTTAAAACTTTGGTAATTTCTTGAATAGCTTGAAAGATCTGTGAATTGTAAGTTGCTTGTTTATTTTTATTATAAACTAATTCATTTAATTTGTTTTCTACTAGTAAATGATCATCATGGTCAGGTACTCCTGATATCCAACTAAGTATTGTTCCTATAGTATTGATTGTTCTTTTAAACCTGGCAATTCTAACTTCATCTATTAGTGTCCTCATTAAGGTTATTTCTGACATTATTTCTGTGTTTTCGTCTAAATTTAGTTTAGTAAAATCATACTTTAAGTTTTCTACTTGATTCTCTTTCTAATTCCGCTATTATATCATTAATGTAAGTAATGTTTGTCATGTGGAATAACGTTCCATATTCTTTATAAACTGCTGTATTACCATTTTCTATAAGTAAATATTCACTCCTAGAATAATCTATTATATCTGATCGTATTAAAATAATATGTCTTATTGTAAAAAAAATATAAAAAAATGAGTTTTATGAAGTCCATTTCCTGTAAAAAAATAAAAATCTACGATTTAATATTATCTTTATGTATTTTACCTTTGTTAGATAATATTTGATCTTTTTTATCATCTATTACTTTGGTACGATTAAATCTCTTTTTTAATTTATTTCTTCCAGTACCGTGGTTTTTCAAATAAACTATTGGATTTTTCCGGAAATCTCTACTTTCACGATTTTCGTTATGTGTCTCTAACAATTTAGACTGTTTTTCTTTCAAAATCTCCCTAAGATTGTGTTTTACCTTGTTAAAAAACACTTCCTGGGGTTTCAGGCCTGTCACAGAGTGAATGGTTTCGTTATATTTAAGTGCTGCTTCTAGCACTGCCTGCTTATCGTCTATTACGTTATATTCTGCTTTAATACAGCGTGTAATTTCGATTAATGTACTATGAGTACGTTCCACTTGTACGTTTGTCGTAGAATGGCTAACTGGTACATAATATATTTCAATGTTCTTAAATTTTAAATAATTTGAGTTTATACCAACATTAGATTTAAGGGGATGTACGACTAAGAGCTTTGAATAACTATCTACAACCGTAAGGTATATTTCTTTGCTTGCATAAAAAATATCTATATGTAGCTGTTCACCTTCTTTTTCTGGTATCGGTTTAGTTCCTATAGGCACTTTTACTGGCTTACGATCGTATTTGTTTTCGGTGCAAACAGCACAGGTATTTGTATATGAACAAATTTGTTTCTTCATGTTTGGCCAGTAGTATCGGGTGATTTTTTAAGAGCTTGAGAACTTTTTTTTAAAAAAAAACGCATACAATTTGCAAAATCTCATCGATTCTTTATTTGAAACGTTAGATTGGTCCATGACATTTACTTTTTGAAGATAATTTCATTTAAATGTTGACCGCGGCTGCATCTTAGGTGGTCCATTCGGAAAGTCCAATTTTGGGTAACTTTTTCGAGCATTTCGGCCGGAATAGCCCGAATTTCTTCGGAAATGTTGTCTTCCAAAGCTGGAATAGTTGCTGGCTTATTTGTGTAGACTTTAGACTTGACGTAGCCCCACAAAAAATGGTCTAAAGGCGTCAAATCGCATGATCTTGGTGGCCAACTTACCGGTCCATTCCTTAAGATGAATTGTTCTCCGAAGTTTTCCCTCAAAATGGCCATAGAATCGCGAGCTGTGTGGCATGTAGCGCCATCTTGTTGAAACCACATGTCAACCAAGTTCAGTTCTTCCATTTTTGGCAACAAAAAGTTTGTTAGCATTGAACGATAGCGATCGCCATTCACCGTAACGTTGCGTCCAACAGCATCTTTGAAAAAATACGGTCCAATGATTCCACCAGCGTACAAACCACACCAAACAGTGCATTTTTCGGGATGCATGGGCAGTTCTTGAACGGCTTATGGTTGCTCTTCACTCAAAATGCGGCAATTTTGCTTATTTACGTAGCCATTCAACCAGAAATGAGCCTCATCGCTGAACAAAATTTGTCGATAAAAAAGCGGATTTTCTGCCAACTGATTTTGGTAATAAAATTCAATGATTTGCAAGCGTTGCTCGTTAGTAAGTCTATTCATGATGAAATGTCAAAGCATACTGAGCATCTTTCTCTTTGACACCATGTCTGAAATCCCCCGTAATCTGTCAAATACTAATGCATGAAAATCCTAACCTCAAAAAAATCACACGATATATTGTTTTTATTTGGTTATAATTTTCAATAGTTCCCCTGTGTGCTCTTTTGTGTGTGTCTGTGATTATGTTCAATTGGTCTTCTTTGTTCGGTACATCCTGTGCATATATTTTAGATCGTAAAAATGTATTACTAAATGTGTCGAGAAGTTTACTTTCAACTTCGTATATAGGTCTTCGTCTGAAGCATAGATGCAGACTGTGCCTGGAACTATATATTTTTTAAATAGATTGATGACTTGATCAGTGTTTGTACATATATGTTATTGTATACCTCTTTATTTATTAAAACAAGTCTCAATACTGTCTGAACTTATAATCGCTTTATTTAATATTATCTGTTGCTTAAAACAATTAACAGGCAAGGACGTTGTCTCTATTTGTATGTTATCACTGCTTTCAGCGGAATGAATAGTTTGACTTGAATTTGTAAGATTATTTAGGTTTTGTCGGCTTAGCGCATCCGCGACAACGTTATCTTTACCTGGTTTGTATATAATTTTTGGTGCATATTCTTCAATTATATCATGCCATCGCTTCATTTTTATATTAGGGTTTCTTTTTGATACTGAGTACGTAAGTGGTTGATGATCAGTATGTATTTCTAGGTCTGCAACTCCGTACAAATAATTCCTTAAACTCTTTAAGGCATATACTATAGCGAAAAATTCTTTTTCGTTTGTTGCATAATTTTTCTCTGTTTTATTCAGCGTTTTCGAAATGAATATAATTGGTTTGTCGTCTTGTGACAAAACTTCTCCGATTGCATCATTACTGGCATCAGTAGTTAATATAAACTTTTTCTGAAAATCTGGTTGTGTTAACCTTACCTTTAAGTTTATTAAATGCTTTTCTACCCTCCTCGCCAATGTTTATTTTACATTTCTTGCTCTGGGTTTTCGATATCTTTCCATTTTCACCATTTAAATGAATTGTTAAGGGTTTAGTTATCTGAGCATAGTTTTGCATAAATTTACGATAGTACCCTGTCATACCTAAGAAGCTTCTTAATTGCCTAAGAGTTTCTGGTTCCCGATATTCTTTAATTGGGGTGATTTTCTTAGGATCAGTAGTGATTATATTCTCACTGATAACATATCCCAAAAATTCTACCTCTGTTTGATAAAATTTAGATTTTTCTAAAGATATTTTCATGCTTGCTTCTTTTAATATTTTTATTATTTCGTTTAGGTGATGAGTATGTTCTTCGATATTTTTTGAAAAAAACTATGATGTCGTCAATGTATACAAGAGAGAATTTTCCGATGCATGGCTTAAGGATATCATCCATGGCTCTTTGGAATATAGAAGGTGTGTTCTTTAGACCAAAAGGCAAGCGTATATATTCGTATTTACCATTATTCACGGAAAATGATGTCTTTTGAATATCAGATTCTTTCATTAATATCTGATGAAATCCACTTTCTAAATCTATCGTTGAAAAGTATTTAGAATTTCCCAAATTGCTTAAAATAACATTTGTGTCTGGGATTGGATATTTGTCACTTATAGTGTGTTCGTTGAGTTTCTTAAAGTCGATGACTAACCTGCTCTTAGGTGTTCCATCTTCGTTGAACCCTTTTTTTGGTACTACCCATACTGGACTTGAATATGGACTTTTACTTGGCCTAATTATATTATCTTTTAGTAATTTACTTATTTCTTTATTTATAAATTCTGAAGCACTTAATGGATATGGATACTGTTTTGTCCATATTGGTGATTCTATATTAGTTTTTATTTCTGCCACCACATCTGTACGGAATGGCAATGTTATATTTATTTTTGAATGTATTTCGTGGATAATGGAACGAACTTGTTTGTTCAAAACATCAACGTTTGGATCTGACTGTACTTTTTCAATTACTTGGTTATTAAGGCGTGGTTCGAGACTGTAAATAGAACGTGAGTTAGTCGTATTTGATGACTCTAAGGTAACTTTAATTTCATTTCCTGTTTGTGTTCTATTATTCTCCCATGGTAATGGTTCGCCATCCATGAACATCCTTTCTGCTGTATTATTGTATATCAATAAATTTCTTTCCAAATTTAAATTTATATGTGCACTTCGCAAAAGATTGTAACCTATCAAGCAATCTGCTTCTGGGTTCTGAATTTCGTAAAATCGAACCATTGTATCAAAAATATATATTTCATAATAATATTTAATAATTGTAAATCCATTCACGGTTTTTATTCTTTTATTAATTTTCAGTGTTTTCTTATCACTAAATATTTTTGGAGACGTGTAACAAGATGTTGCTCCAGTGTCTATCAATATTTTTAAAAATTTGTTATTTATTTTTCTGTATATGTGGGGTAAACCCACGTTCCGTCTAAAAAAAAATGATTCTCTTGGGTGTTGTTTATCCTTACTTTGTTTGGTGGTTGGGAGCTTAATTGAACACTTTGTTCTCTTTCTCTTTTAAAATTATCATTCTGATTATTATTATGATGGTAGTTTCTATTAAAATTCCTGTTTTTATTAAATTGATTGTTAGTACTTTAAATGGATTATTCTGATTATTATGTACTTGTCTAAACCTTTGCATTTAATGTGGGGTTACTTTTCTATAAGCTGAAGATCCTAATTCCATTGGATCTGGTCTCTGTTGACTAGCTCTATTTGTTTGTTGATTACTATGTTGGGGTTTTTGTTGGTATCTTAATGTATTACGGTTTGTTTCGTCTCTAATATTATTTCTTTGATTGTATTGATTCAGAAATCTACTTCTAGTTTTGTTGCTTTCTAACTCTTGAGCCTGAGCTGATGCATTGGGCAAATCTTCAGGTTTCATACTAAACACTGCATCAGACATTGGCTGATGAAGACCATTTATAAATGCTATGAATGCATTTTTCCTATATGATTCATTGAATTTCTCAGTGGTTTCACTGTATGTACCATACGTCATTATAACTTTATTTATTATCAATGTCAATTTTTCTGTAACTTCATTTTAGAATTCAATTAACGTTGTTTTGCCCTGTGTTATCATACTTAATTCATGATTTAAAACATGTATTGGTCTTTTATCCGCGTAGGCGAAATCTAATCTACTTAAAATGGCTTCAAGGTTTAGTACCGTACCATGACTGGTAAGAACTAAATTTGCATGACCAACTATTTTATTTTTCATTATGCTTAATGCAGCAAAATATCGTTTACTACAAGGAGTGTACAGACTCATACTATTTTGACAAGCTTCTTGTCAATTCACATATCCCTCATTGCTACCTTCAAAAGTTGGTAGACTTTTAATAACATCAATACTTTCATTGTCTGGTATTTGTGGATCTATCGTTTGTTTTTTATAGTCTATTAAATTATTTGGAACTGTTAAATTTTCTAATTTTTTTGTTAATTCATCTATCTGATTTTGCTGCTGAGCAGTAGCCTGTTCAACAGCTAATTCAATTATTTGATTTATATCTATAGTTGTAGTTGTCATTTTCACAATTTTAGTTTCACTTCTTAAAAATAATTTCTATCGATAATCTTACGATAATTTCCTCTGCTTCTCAGAATGCTGTTCTCCAATCTGTTGCTGGATACTGGCTTTATAGATCGAACGGGAATCACTTTGCTGGTTTCTTGATTTTAGTTCACAATTGTTCACACTTTCAGGCTACTTTTTTTTCTCCTATTAATAAACGAATTTGGCTGATAGCATCAATTTCATTTTGAAAGTTTTTTTAAGCCTTAATTGTATCTACAAATACTTATGCAGATTTGACTATTTTATTCACTTTCACTTTTACGTTAATAATGAGCTATCCCGGTTGAGCCCCCAATTATATTTATTCGTCGCGATAAAAAGTTATTTCAAAAGATATATTTTTAAATATAAACTTTATTTTTCACTTAACAAATTAAATATTTTAATGACAATAGTTCTTACATAGTTTCTTACATACTACTCGGCAACTACTCCTCGACAACTCCAACTCGCGTCTACTCCTCGGCAACTCCTCCTCGGCAACTACTCCTCGACAACTACTCGAAACTCCTTCTGTGTTGTGTCTATTTATATTGTTGTCCTGATGAGTTAGTTTTCTTGTCTTCAGGGTTTTTGGTTGTGTTGGTTAATTACTTTTTGTATCTTACTTTGTATTTATCATCTTGTTTGGTTGATCATAAAATATCTGTTTGTTATCTTTTTACCTGTGGTAATCTTTACTATAGGATGCTTGTTTATTTGGATGATTGTAGATTAGTACATTAGCGATCCTATTTGTTTTATTGTTTCCTTTTATTTCTGTTTGAAGTACAGTTGAGTGTTTATAACTCGCACGATCGAGGAGATAGAGGGATGTCACAACGGGAATGAGGTTCGTAAATTTTACCAAAAGGTAAAAAAAAACTCCCAAGGGTACCAGCCACGAACCGAAGCCTGTAAGGACGATCAGGGGCACATCGTAGTAAAACCGCAGTCTATGTTGAGAATATGGAAAGACCACTTCTCTAAATTATATAAAGCTTAACGTGGACACCTGCCTGTTACGGCTTAATTCCACGGTGGGCCTACCCACAATATCGGAGTCGAAGGAAAGCGTCGACCAGCGCCCAAGGGAAACTTGCGTTTCCCCGGTACAATTCTGTGAACATGTTAAGGCATGTTCACACCCCTTGCTGAGGAGCGAGACCTATCTAACGCCTCTTGTACCCAGGATTCCTGGATGTTGGCAGAAACTCTGGATACCATTCGTTCCCGCGATTGTTGGGTAACCACAGCCACCACGATACTCCCACAAGGGGGCCTACCTCTCAGACAGGCTGGACCCGGCCGACCAGTGACAATGAGACACCAGAAACGACCGGGCCCAGGGGCTCCTGTCTCCCGTGGTACCAGAATATAGCTTCCGGTGGAGCTTTCGCAACCGTTAAGGTCACTTCTAGATGAGTCCCTTAAGACTCGAGGCCTAGCAACCTCAGGCATGCACACCCCGTCTTAAGGCCGAGGAGGAAACCACAACCTAGTGTGCATACCTCCCCCACTTAATTCACCCTATTTTCATCCTGCACCCAGACAGCTCAACGGACAGGCTCGAAGCATGTGCGAGCCAAGCCGTTCAAACCAGCAACAGAAACCCCCTGATGGGGAGCACGAACAAACATCGCATGCACTCATCCATGCTGCGAGTTCTCAAAAACGACGACGCGCGACCAACGCTACAACAGAACACAACACAAAAACTACTACTACCGGTTGCAACTGGATAGTTCGAGCACAGTCGCAGTCGCTATGCACACCCAGGTAATCCAAGCACACATGTCAGGCACTCCCACCACGCTTGTCCTTATACTATGGATCCTGCCCCACTGTCCAGGTTCTCACCTGGAACAATAGGCGCTTTCACCACAGCAAAGGTACTATAGTCCCAGGACAACTGACAGTGCCAGAGTCAGGCTAAGGCCTGTGAAGCCCCCCACCCACCCCAGCAACCGTCAGTCCTTACCCACATGCCATGGATCTTGCCCCATTGTCCAGATTACATTCTGGGACAACAGGCGCTCTCACCATGGCATTATAAGCTGGAAGAGCAATAGCTGACAGTGCAAAAGTCAGGCTGAGGCCCGTGAAGCCCCTCACCCGCTCAAACCATCTGCCAGCCATTGCTCGAGGAGTTGCGAACTCTCAAGAGACCCACCCGGAATACCAACCAGTGAGCTCTGAGTCAAGATAGGACTGAAAAGCCAAAATGGAAGGAACCCAGGGAATACGGACTCGAAAGAGTTCTACCTGACAGAGCACCAGGAGACCCGAAGGAACATAGCCGCGAACTATACTATGCCCCATGCTGACCCTGAGCAATAATTCAAGACTTCCTACAAAGTCTTGTCATGCCTACAGGACCAGCGTGGGGGAACCCCTTGTCGCCCGGCAGTGTCTACCACAAGGACCAACAGAGTGCCACTACAGCCGCCGAGTCTGAAAGACTCTATCAGCAAAGATGGCTAGAATGTCAATCGTGTCCCTCGCGAAAAGAACACGACTGAAGTCCCAGACGTCATTTGTCCGCACAACACCCATGGCAGGGAGATCCCTGAAGCGGGCATATCGCGAACACTCAACTAGGACATGCTCCAAGTCCTCTCTCGCAGCTCCACACGCACATTCCGATGAACTAACCACAGTCCTCTCACACAAATAAGCGTTCAAGGAGCCATGGCCAGTCAACAAGAAGCCCGTGAGGAGTGAGAAGTCTAGGTACTCTCTTTTCGACGCCCTTCCCACATCTGGGAGGAACCGATATGTGGTCCTCCCCTTTTCACTCTCGTCCCACCTAGATTGCCATCTGGAGACTACACTTCCTCTCAGGAGAACCTTCAGCTCACGCTTTGAAAGCCCATGAGCTCCGGCACATTCCTCCCAGTCAGAAGCTGGGAGCTCCTGCTGCCTCCTTAACCTGCCAGCAATACCTTGCCGTATTACTTCCAGGTCAAGAGGAGGCACACCTGCTAACACCTGTAGGGCTTCGGTGGAAACAGTCTTACAGACGCGAAGTGAGGCACGGAGCATTATCCTCTGGCAAGTGAGGAGTCTGCTTCTGCCTGTCTTTGTCTTAGCAACATCGTACCACACAGTGGCACCAAATGTGACACAAGCCACAAATAGTCCACTGTATACGGTACGTGCTGCACGACTAGACAGGCCCCAGTCACACTTCAACATCCTGCCAACTGGCGGCACAAGAGAGGTGAGCTTCGCCCTCACCCGATCTATGTGAGGATAGAAGCTCATCCTCTCTCCAACCGTGATTCCAAGATATTTGACTTCCGTCAAATATTTCAGGCTCACCCCACCAGCTCTAACAACTGGATTCCTATTTCTTGATAGGATGCCTTTAAGAAGCATTATAGATGTCTTCTCTACAGCTATCTCAACCCCAACACTCGTACCCCATGCACCTACCATACCCATAACCTCCGTGCCACGGGTTTTCAGCGCAGCTCGAGACTGGCCTTCAACAAGGACAAGAAGGTCATCAGCATAGGCGATGCACTTACAGTACGACTGCCAGGAGGAGAGCCGCTGTAGCAGGGGATCCATCATTAAGTTCCAAATATATGGTCCCCCAATGGGCCCCTGCGGACATCCCCTCTCTACACCTACCGTCACGGAGTCATTGGGACAGACAACGCGAGCAGTCCTTCCAGAGAAGAAACTCCTCCAGATAGCAATCTCCCTGCAACCTACCTCAACCAATCTCCGTTCGACACTGGCCCAGTCCAGGTAGTCGAACGCTCCTCGGAAGTCGATAAATATGCCAAGAACATATTTATCGACTGACCTACCAACGGAGTCCCTAACGAGCAACCACGCATCTTCGACACTACGCCCTGGTTTAAAACCAAACTGAAATGGTGACTGCTCGGGGATGCACTCCATCAGTCTGTCCAGCAAGACCCTTTCCAGCACTTTTCCAAGTACTGGAAGGAGACTGATGCCACGATAGGATCTAGGATTAGTCCTGACCCTATCGTTACACTTCAAAAGTACTATCACCCTTCCATTCCAGGGGAAAATAATTCTCCCTGACGCAGCTCGAGTAAAAAGCCATCAGGTATTCAGGTACTGCCATCCAAATGGCTTTCACCATTTCTCCGGTAAGTCCGTCAAAACCCGGTGACTTCCTCGATTTAAGTCTAGCTACAGCACTACCAATTTCACCCTCCGTCACCATAGGGGATGCAGGAGGTGAGTCTGGAGGCAGACTCTCCGACTGAACCCCCCTGGGAAAGAAGGTGTTCATCAGGGCAGTCGCACACTCCCTCCAGGATGTGAGCAAGACACCTCCATCCTGGATGGAACCGATCTCTGGAGCTCTCCTTCCACGACAAACACGATATAGCTGACCCCAAGGGTCATAATGGTGTTCGTCGGCGAAGGCTCTCCAGTTCTCATACTTACTGCGGGCAAGCATCCTTTTGTAGTCAGCCAGACCTTGCCGGTAGGCAAGTCTTGACTGCTCCAAGTCTGCCAGCCCGCGACGTCTACAGGTTTGTAAATGCTCACGCAATCTCCTCACTTGCATAAGCTTCTCATTCAACTCGGGTGTCCACCACTTCACTTTCCATCGATTCACCAACCGGTGTCTCTCGAAAAGTTGGTCGTTGACACCCCACACGCACTCATCCAACAATGCCACCTTTCTGTCCACCCCTAACCGCTCAAACGCGTCCAGTGACACCGAAGTGACCTTTCTTGCAATTTCTCTTCGGTACACCTCGCAATCCACACCTCTGAGAAGCCAACGCTTCTCACCAGGACCCACACCGACATCCGGAACACCTACGGAGGAAGTGAGCTCGAACTGTAAAAGAGCGTGATCACTCACTCCTTCAGCACGCCGGATATACCAGTGTGAGTCGAACCTCCGAAGCGCTGGCATACTTGCCAGGGTCACATCAATATCACTGCACCCATCTGCGTTGTCGAAGGTGAACAAGTCACTCGGCTCATTGAGAACGCCTATGCGGTTGGAGGCTATCCATTCGCTTAGCAACTCTCCTCTTGTAGCCCTGCGAGAGCCGGAAGTGTCAGAACGCACATTAACCGGACTCTTGCTGAACCACAAGGGGGAAGTCGCATTAGCATCGATGCCAAAAACCGCAGCTTCATTCCCAATAATCCGAAGCAACACATTAAGGTAAGCAATGTATGGCTCAATGTCTAAGGAATGCTTAAAGTAAAGACTGCATAAAATCAGTCTACCAAAGCTACCCTCGACATTGACACACACACCCCATTCACTCCGATCGATTAGTGAGTGCACAGTTGCTTTGTCGTTCACAACGACAGCGGCAAGGACCCTGTCGTCTGTGTACGACTTCATATGGGCCGGCAGGCGCCTCACCTGTTCTTTAACAGTGTAAGGCTCCTGCAACAGCGCAAAACTGCACTGTGACTCACACATCAACTGCCCCAAGTCATCCATTGCTGCCTTGGCACGCTGGCAGTTAAATTGTATTAATTTAACTGCCATTTTAGTGCCTGTTGCTCGCCCTGGCCACCGCCTCAGCATAGACAGGGCAGTCCATGCTCAGCATGAAGTGACCAGCCGGGCTTCCTCGGAAGTCGCAATCACGACAATGTATGGCATTGTCGCACTCGCGCTTCGAATGGCCCGACTGACCACACCGCCAGCACACCGACTCCTTCTGCCTACACCTGTACGCAAAGTGGTCCAGGCCCAAACAGCGGTTGCACCCCTCCACCACAGGTTTCTCCCTGATGGAGAACGAAAAGTGCTTAATATAGCACCTCCCATCTCCAAGGAGTAAACCTGCAACCCTGGGAATACAGTTAAGGCAACATTATGTCGTCCTTCACTCACCTTCCACGGCGAAGAGAGAGAAACCTCCCTTTCCACTTCTTCCCTGGTAAGCTTGCATAAATTAAGCTTATGCAGCTCACCAAGGAAATCCTCAGGCGAGATCCTCTTCTCCACGCTGCGGACAATAAGCTGTCGGCCCTTCTTTACCTCCGCTGATAAGCCTGCCTCCTGGAGCTTCTTGTGCCCCAGGAAAGCATCCCTTTCCGCCAGGGAGGGAGTGCGAACTAGTACACTGCCATCCTTGCCCGCCTGCACAGTGTGCACCCTGACACCCACCGCAGGCACCAGTTCCTCCTCTACCCTCTTCTTCACCATGCCAGATGTCTCGTTTTTCTTCCCTTTTACAATTACCGACCACGTCTCGGCCGGCCTAACTGGGGCAACATCAGGGAGTTTGGCCTGTGTTGCGACAATCAAGCCGTCCGACACCGTAGCCGAACTGGCAACCTGGGCAAACGAGGGGCGCTCAGCCACTGCGATGCCTACCGGGACCCCCAATGATCTGGGAGGCCCAGAAGGCACCTCGGTTTTATCCTGCTGCACCCTCATGCTCAACTCCTTGGTGGAGGTAGCCCTCTCCTCAAGGCGTCCTCTTCCCCAATTATGTAATTAGTTTGAATAGACTGAATATCCTCTAATTCAAAAAATGTTAAATTTGTCTTTAGTAAGTTAACTACTTTCTTAGTATCCACCATGGAATAACCATGCATTGTTTTTATTTTTATAGCTTTAATTTTATTGTTTTCGCTAGAATCGAATTTTCTACTAATGTAATAATGGGTCGCTCCGGTATCAAGAAGAATTTTATAAATTTTCGTCTACTAGTTTAAATGATCAATTCTTATGTTATTATTTACCATTCGGCTTCATCTGCTTCTACTTATGTACTGCTGACATCGTCTCTTCGTTGTTGTCGGGAGTTGTTTTTTCTCTGCTGCTTGAAGTTCTGCTGATAAGATTGTTGCGGTCTGTTGTGTGTATTGAAACTTCCGCTGTGTTCACGTTTCACTGGTGGATTTTATACATTGGGTTTGTGCTAATTCCGATTTTATCGCTGTGCATGAACAATTTGTCTCGAGTTTACCTCCATCGGCATTGGTCCGTCATTTCTCTTAAATGGGTTTAGGCGTGGTCCTTGATTGTGTTGCTGCATATTATCGTACTACTTCTGGGGTTGATAATTCGTTGGTTGGCTCGAATAATTTGGTCTTCTCTCGTTTCTGCGTTCATGTGGCATATTTTGGTGGTGCTTATCTTGAGTAAGATGTAAATGCCTGTGCACATTATCATATTCTATTCTGCGAGCAAATGCGAATGCGTGTTCTAGATCATTTATTGTAGCTAAATATAATGATCCTCTTGTAAGGTTTTCACTCATACCATAAATAAATATACGAACTGCGTCGTCGTTAGAAGTTTTAATTAGTCTGTCGATTATATTCGGGAATCACCCGACATAGTTATTTTTGATATTATTAAACAGTGGGCTTCTTTTTTGCGTGATCGCTTTCATCATGTCTTGAAGCACGTATAGAGGTTCTTGATTAGAGAACGTATAATCTAATCTGTTACGTATCGCCGCAAAATTAAAAATAGTGTTATAATTAGTTAACAAATTCGCGGCTGCACCCTGTACTTTACTTTTAACTATAGTCAATGCTGCTGAGTACTTACTGTGTGTATTAAAGTTTTTAATGCTGTCCATTAATTTGTAAGTTTTTTCGCGCCACGACCGATAATTTTATTGGTCGCCGTTGAAATAGGTAGACTTTTAAATGCATCTACATGTATATTTCACTACAATCTGTATGTATGGTTCTTATTTCCTCTAGCACAAGTATTTTTGGTTCTATGGATAAATTAGCCTTCACTTCATTTAGTTTTGTTTCTAAATTAGTGTTTATTTGATTTTGGTTGGTTATTATTGCTGCTAACCTTGCATTCTTTGTGCGTGTGTGCTTTAGGGTTTATGTTACTGTGTTGCACCTGGTTTCTATGGTTTCTAAGGCTTCTAATCTTGCCATCAATACTGCGAGTTGCTCCCTTTTAAACTCGTGTCTGTTGTCGTCGAATTTGTGTGTTTTTTTCTTCACATATACAGTTTCACTGATTTATTTTGCTGCTTCGTAACAAGAAGCTATATTTGTAACTGCTACGCTAGGTAGTTCTTGTAACCGGTAACGCGAGTGTTCTGTTAATACGAAATATTACTTCTTATGCAATTAATTGTTTCGCTTAGAAGCTCTTGACATGCGTTTTCACATCCCTGCTATTAATATGATTATTATTACAAGCTTTTATTGCCTTAAGTATTTTAATTACATTTAAGTTAATTTAAAAATTAATATCCATGTTTTAAAACATTTTAGATGGAAACAAAAAATGAAAACAATTTAACATTTGATACATACATACAAGTATTTTCTTTTTTTTATTTGAAGTTAGAAATTATTACAAATTATTAGTTTAAAATTGAACATAAATTAAGAATTAAAATTAATTAAAAAAAAATAAAACAATTAAATTAAAGTTATAAATGTTGGTTACTGGCATATGCCTCCCCCAAGGCATTCCATGTGTCTCTATTTTTGGCTTCATTGTACTAATTTGTGGTTATTTGTGAGATATCGTCATTGGGTCGACATGATGGTTTATTATTCTGTGGTCTCCATTTTGTAGTAATTTGTGTCCATCTTTGGTCCTGAAGTCTAGATATATGTATGTCCTGCTCAGCTCCATTTCAACCTTCTTGTTCTATTTATGACGTCAATAGTTCTGGTTCTATTTCGAATATCTTTATTTCGTACCCTTTGACTTGGTCGTATGATCAGAATTTTTCTTTCCATTTTGGTTTGACATATCCCCAACTGGTCAAGTGTTTTTGCAGTCAAGCTCATTGCTTGTAGTCCGTAATTATTAAGGATTAGTAGAATCACAGATTCGAAGATAAATTTCATTGTGTCAGCACTTTGGTTCAATTGTAAAATATGTTTAAGGCTCCAGAACTGTTCCCAGCTATTGGTGATGCGCCTGTTAATTTCTTTATTTTCTTGGTCCTTAAATGATTTTAGCTGTCCCAAATATATGTAATCTTCTACGTACTCAATTTTTTCTTCGTCCAACGTTATATTGTTCTTTTGTGTGATTTGTCTTGACTTTAGTTTTCGATTTGTTTATTTGAAGTCCATCATTTTTACACAAGGTAGTTAGTTCCGTCAGCATTTCTTGAATGTGTGTAGCTTTTGTAGAAATAAGAACTATATCGTCTGGAAATCGTAAATTGTTTAGAACTTGTCCACATGTCCTTATTCCATTTTTTTTTGCAGTTAGTTTTTTGGAAAATGTCTTCCAGAACTGAACTAAATACAGGTGGTGAAGGCGGATCTCCCTATCTAACTCCTCTTGTTATATTAAACCTGCGTCCTATATTTTCTGTTTTATTCGTGCTGTATTATTTTTGTGTATACATATTTTTAATCGTCTGTACTATATGGGCTTCTACCCGAGCGTCGAACTTGTCGAGTTGTAGAAGCTGAGTAAGGACAATGATTCTCGGGAATTATTTCTCCAGAAGAGTCCTGAAACCAAAGGTCGCTCGCCCCTCCCCTTCCCAATCCTTTACCCCCACCTCCGTCAGCTCTGTGCTATTATGCTGGCTGATGTGTGTAGCTTTTGTAGAAATAAGAACTATATCGTCTGGAAATCTTAAATTGTTTAGAACTTGTCCACATGTCCTTATTCCATTTTTTTTTTTTTTGCAGTTAGTTTTTTTGGAAAATGTCTTCCAGAACTGAACTAAATACAGGTGGTGAAGGCGTCCTATATTTTCTGTTTTATTCGTGCTGTATTATTTTTGTGTATAAATATTTTTAATCGTCTGTACTATATGGGCTTCTACCCGAGCGTCGAACTTGTCGAGTTGTAGAAGCTGAGTAAGGACAATGATTCTCGGGAATTATTTCTCCAGAAGAGTTCTGAAACCAAAGGTCGCTCCCCCTCCCCTTCCCAATCCTTTACCCCCTCCTCCGTCAGCTCTGTGATATTATGCTGGCTGATGTCTCCTTATCCCCTGACTGTATGGTGTATAACTGTCTGTCATGCCTAGTTTCCTTCCTGGGACGCTTATGGCTTAATTACTGTTCGTCTGTCCTTTCTCAAAACATATCCTTCCCTTAAACTTTCCAAACTTCCCAATTGGCTGGATCTAAGGTGTTATACGACCCGTGCCGATGATCAGCCAGGCTGAGGGCCCAATTAAAAAACTAGCTCAGTCGCGAACGGAGTATCCGGATACCTGGCGACCTCCGGATTAACCAGCCTTATCTGTATACACGGATCTCTGTACAGATGGACCACCCCTTATCCGCTACTCGTGGGATTTTCAATGAACTCTTTAAAACAAACAAAACAAACAAAACAAAATAAAAAAACCGTATCGGCCAGCAGTACGACGGCAAAGTTGTCTGCTGTACCGGCCAACAGTACGACGGCAAAGTTGTCTGCTGTTCATCCCTCTTCCACTGGTGCTGACATGGCTGTGGACACTCACAGCCCTGTTGTCGCCAGTGGAATATCGGATAATCAGGTAAAATTACCTTCTTCCTGTAGTGAGGCAGTTGTGAAGAACGGCTCCTCTACTACCACTGAGAGTAAACCTCTCATCTCGTCAACACCTCGAGTCGGAGGTAGTAGGGCTGTGATGCCAGGTCCTTCTACCTCCAAAACAAAGGATCCTAAAGAAAGTCCTGGGGGAGATGGGCGTAAGCTCAGACCCTCCAAGGCCTACTACAGGAACATACGAAATGCTAAGAGGATTCTCCAGACGTTTGGTGAACAACTAGGCGCTGGCTGGAGGAAACTCTCAGCATGACGCCAAAATAAATTGGGCCAAGAGCTTCCTCGCCAAAAATAATTTAAAGACCAGCCAAGACTCAACGTCGAAGCGACAAAGGTCTATGGAAGGTAGTGTTTCACTACCTAAACGCCCCAAAGTGCTAAACACCAGCACTCCTCGTGACCCTCGCAAGGATAAAATGTCCTTCAGCGACGTTTTAAAGGACAAAAAGGTAGTCGCGATTATCGACAGAAGTGATGTGGATGGCACGATCTCTGCCGAGAACTGGACATTGGCCAAAGGACAGCTGGCCTTCAGTTTTGTCGAGATAATGTCCGACAATCCGGGACCACCGCCCATCACAAAAGATGGCGGTTGGCATCAGGGACACATCAAGTTGATGGTCTGTGATGATCAGAGGTCGTGCGACCTACTGACGCTGGCGGTCAGCCGACTTGGAGAGGTCTGGCCTGGTGCTAAGCTTGGGGTTGTAGCAAAGGACATTCCTTGCAGACCAAGAGCTCGCATCACGGTTCCGGCCATATTCAAGGAAGCTGACCACGTTCTGAAGGTAATCCGGCTCTCCAATCCAACCCTTCCTACTCACAACTGGAAGGTTGCGAAACTAGAGGATCCAAAGGGACCCTATAAGGGTGCAATTGTGATCATCAATGCAGAATCCCTTTCTCCTCTGGCGCAATCAAAAGGTGTGATTAGGTTCGGGTTCGATGAAATTACGCTGAGGGTCTATAAAAAAGATGGGGCTGAGGCACACACCCTTCCCCCTTCCCCACCCACACAAGCGGAAACGGTTGCTGAGGTACCTGGCGCATCGGTCACACTTCCTTCATTGGAAGACGATGCATCTCAGGTACCCCCAGTAGCAGTGGAAGCACCTAACACCGACCAAGGTTTTTCCGCAATGGAGGCCGAGGTCTACGACAGCGGAGATGAGGACATTCTTTTAGAATCGTCCTCTGATATGGATGACTCCGACATTACTGTGTTGGAGGCTGATCGGGAGTGCAGTAGCAAAAATGCTGCGGTTACTCCAGATTAACCTCCAACACTCCATAAAGGCTTCGGCCTCCCTTCTTCTTCGCCTATCCAGCAGCGATGAAGATATTGTCCTGATTCAAGAACCCTGGATTGTTAAATCCATTGTTCGAGGAATCAGGACTCCCAAATACTGCGTGCTGTATGCATCAGGTGAGGATGAACCCAGATCTTGCATATTAGTAAAACGCAGCCTAAATGTATATTTACTCCCTAATTTCAGCGATCGAGATACCACCGCCGCAAGTCTGGAAACAGCCAGAGGAACATTCTGGCTGGCGTCGGCGTATCTTGGCCACGACCATCTTGGCCCTCTCCCGGGAGATACTCTAGAGAGACTGATAACTGAAGCACAAAGGCTCAACATCGGCCTCATCATCGGTAGTGACGCTAACGCCCACCATACAGTATGGGGTAGCACGGATATAAACGACAGAGGTGAGTCTCTTTTCGACTATATTCTTAACACTAACCTACTCGTAAGTAACGTTGGTAATGAGCCAACCTTTATTACTAAAAATCGACAAGAAATTTTAGATATAACTCTTGTCTCCGAATTCATTAATAATAATATTTTGAACTGGAAGGTATCTAAAGATCACTCCTTTTCTGATCATAGATACATCCAGTTTGACTTTATAAATGAACCACCTTGCCAACCGATCTTTCGAAATCTGAAAAGAACAAATTGGCCAAAATATAAGAGAACGTTAAATAGTTTAATAAAACCTGAACTTTTTAATACTCCCTCCAACATCGAAGATCTTGACGACAAAGTCAATAATCTAACATTAGCCCTAAACAAAGCTCTAGATACTGCATGCCCTCTTATACAAGTAAGAGGTAAAAAGAAGCCACACTGGTGGAACTCAGGGCTGGATCCACTTCGAAAAGAATGCAGAAAACTCTTTAACATAGCCAAAGCTTCTAGAGACATGTCTGACTGGGATTCATATAAAGAATCACTGAAGATTTATAAAAAAGAACTGAGGAAAACCAAACGATCGTCTTGGAGAAACTTCTGTAGTAACGTTGAAGATTGCTCCGAAGCATCCAGGCTGCGCAAAATCCTCTCCAAAAATCCAATCATGCCAAGCTGCTTGAACAACGCCTCTGGCCTCTGGACCAATTCAAGCGAAGAATCGCTCAACTTGCTACTAGACGTCCACTTTCCTGGTAGCTCTAATATTATTAATAACATTGCACTTAATAATGGTGACAATACTTTACAACCCCCACAAGGTCTAGTCACTAGGGAAAAACTCAATTGGGCTATTAACAGCTTTAAACCATACAAATCTGCTGGTCCGGATGGTGTAATTCCAGCCGAACTGCAAGAAAATGCAAGTTTTCTAATACCCATCCTAGAAAACATCTTCAAGGGTTGCCTTAATTTGGCATACATCCCGATGTCTTGGAGACAAGTTAAAGTTGTCTTTATTCCAAAAGCTGGAAAATCCAGTCATGTAAACCCTAAAGACTTAAGACCTATCAGCTTATCATCATTCCTTCTCAAAACTTTTGAGCGTTTGATCGATATTCACTTAAGGGCAAGTATTGATAAGTCCCTCCTTTCAAAGGCTCAACATGCCTACAACAAAGGGAAATCAGTTGAAACGGCTCTACACAGTATAGTACGTACAATCGAATATTCCCTCCATCATAAAGAGTACACCTTAGTTGCCTTCTTAGACATAGAAGGTGCATTTAACAATGTCGACACATCTGCAATTGCACGTGTATTGACATCTCTGAAGGTAGATAAGTCGATCAGCGAATTGATTAATCAGATGCTGATAAGCAGGATTATCAATTCAAAACTGGGCGATTTTACTACACAAAGGGGTGTCAGCAGAGGTACGCCACAAGGTGGTGTCCTATCCCCTCTCCTCTGGAACTTAGTAATAAATGAATTACTAACTACTCTAGAAAGAGAGGGATACAGAGTGTTTGCCTATGCGGACGATGTTGCTATTGCAGTAACGGGTAAACATCCCAATATACTAAAAGAACTCTTACAAAACGCTTTAAATAAGCTCACCAGATGGGCTAATCGGTGTGGACTAGGCGTTAACCCACAAAAAACCGACCTTGTCCTCTTCACAAGGAAATACAAAGTTCCATACATTGACCCTCCCCTCATAAACGGTGTACCACTTAAATTCTCTGATCAAGCAAAATACTTGGGTCTCATTTTAGATAAGAAATTAAGTTGGAAACCTAATATTCAAGAGAGAATAAACAAGGCCACAGTAGCCCTGTTCTCCTGTAAAATTGGTAATAAATGGGGCCTACAGCCCCGCATTACACACTGGCTATACATGTCGGTCATAAGACCGATCCTTACTTATGGAGTAGTGGTATGGTGGACGGCGCTAGATACAGCGACAAACCGCGATAAACTCAGCAAAGTCCAACGAACAGCCTGCCTGTGTATGGGAGGAGCACTTCGCTCCACCCCCTCCGCTTCACTAGATGTTCTGTTCCATCTAATACCGCTGGACTTTTTCAGCAAGCAAACGGCCGCTAATACTGCCATACGGCTTCAAGCCTCCTCTCTGTGGATCAATAATGGAATTGGCCACACCACTATTTTGAACTCGTTCAGAACTATAAGTAGTAATATTGACTACACCATATCCCATCCTCAGTTTAATAACTATAGCTTCAAGGTGACTATACCTCCCAGTTCTTCTTGGGAGAATACATCATTTTTGAACGATGGTCCTATAAACTTTTATACAGACGGATCAAAAACGGAGGATGGGGTTGGTGGTGGCGTATACTCAGATAGACTCAACTTAAGTCTCTCCTTTCGTCTACCCGATCATTGTAGCGTGTTCCAAGCTGAAATCCTGGCTATAAAAGAAGTCCTATCCTGGCTTAGAGAAAACGTTATATCAACTAATGATATACGCATCTTCTCGGATAGCCAAGCTGCGTTAAAATCCTTAGACTCTGTCTCTACAAATTCACTAACAGCCCTAAATTGTCGATCATCTCTTACGGAGATGGCTACACAGTTCAACATTCACCTTTTCTGGGTGCCGGGCCATAGAGACATTCCAGGAAATTGCAAAGCTGACGAACTTGCAAAAAGCAGAACAACTTTACCTCTGTTGGCTCATAATGCTAGCGTAGGTATCCCCTTAGCTACATGTAAACTCATGCTAAAGCAAGATACCATAGAGAAAACAAACTTCAGGTGGAATAACACCACCACCTGTGTAGCGACTAAACGAATTTGGCCTAATCTTAGCACCAAGCGCTCAAAACAATTAATCTCTCTGAGTAGATTGCACATTAGCTACGTTATAGGTGTCCTGACTGGGCACTGCTTAATAGGAAGGCATGCTATTCGACTTGGAACCCCTGCAAATGATTTTTGTAGGAGTTGCATGGACGAAGAAGAAGAGGAGACAATCTCTCATTTTCTGTGCACATGCCCTGCCTTATCACAAAGACGTAGAATCCACCTTGGAGACTACTACTTTAACGATACCAGTGATCTAAAAAATTCAGACATTACTTGTCTCCTACGCTTCATTCGAAGCTCCAATTGGTTCAACGAGTTAAGCTGATTAACTGATCCATGTGGTATCACAATGGACCATACTTTGGTCTAAGTGTGTTGGTCGTCCCAAACCAACAGCCACTTTAACCTAACCTAACCTACTATATGGGGTTTATGTTGTGATTTTTTAGGGACGACCATATCATTTCGTGTTCAACGGAGTCAAAAGCTTTACTAAAGAAAATAAACCGGTAGTCTAAATTCATTGCATTTTTCTATTAGCAGATTCATTGTCTGCAAGTGGTCTGTTGTTGAGAATCCATCTCTAAATTCATCTTGTTTTCTTGGTTGATTATTATTAAAGTCTTCTTTGATGGTCGTGTAAAGCATTTTGGAGAAGAGCTTGTACTTATGGGTCCGTAGTTATTGATATCGTCCTTCTTTTATTTTTTGTGTATTAATGTTATCGTTGTTTCTTTCCATTTTTTATGGATTTGTTTTGTTTCTACTATTTCGTTAAATATGTTTGTTAAAACGTTGGAAAAGGAGTTTTACCCATAAATTAACATTTCTGATGATATTCCGTGTTCAGATCGTCTATGGTCATTCCGATAGTTTCTTTGCTACATAGGGGTGGGTAGGTATTGAATCTATGTTGTCTATTGTATCTTCCTCTGTTATTTTAAGTCGAGGTGTACAGTTTTTCAAAAAATTTAGTTGCGTTTTCATTGATGTCTTTTCGGTTTGTTATAACAGCTGTGTTTTGGTCCTTCATTCTTGTTTATTATTCAAATAGGTTTTTGCTTTTTTTATTTGATTTTTTTCGTCTAATTGTATCCTTTACAATGTTTTCATTAAAGTCACGAATATCTTTCGTTGTTTTATATCTCATAGTTTTTCTGAGTTCGCTTAGCTCTATTTTTTCTTGGTTAAGTAGTTGTGGTTTTGTTCTTAAGGTTTCGTCGTTCTGTTCTAAAAACTGATTGGTCTCTGTCTTTATATTTTCGTTATAGGTAATTATTTTTTGATCCGGAACTTTTTTAGGGATAACGATGATTTTTCGATTTCTTCGCAATGTCTTATCGTCAACTTTTATCTTCATTCTTACTAGTCTGTGATCGCTGTCAATATGTATATTATTAGGGTTAGTTATGTCTTGGATGGTTTCAATTTTGATTGTGAGGATGAGATCTATTTAGTGTTTAGTCTTTCCGTTCGGCGAGATCCACGTCCATTTCCTGCAATCTTCCTTTTTGAAGAATAAATTCCCGAATTTCAAATTCATTTCTCCTAGCCACTTGATAAGTATTTTCCCTCTTTCATATCTACCCTGATCCATATCCATGAGGTCCTATATCTGCGTTTGCTTCTTCAGTCAATCTTTTCACAAATTTTGCATTAAAATCACCTACTACGTACATTAAATCTGTTTTGTTGTTATTGAATGTTTCTTCTAAAATGTCGTAAAATTTGATAATTTTTTCGTCATCAGCAGTCTTGTTGAACTTTCATTGTTTGTATGGGCAGATAATTGTAAAGTTGATGGTTGGTGTGTTTAAATTGCTATTTGTTGTTGTTTATTTAATTGTAGCTGAAACTGTGTTATTTTGAACATCATTTCTATCTATCTATCAATTCGTTCGTATTTTGTTGAGTCAAAAATTTCATGATCGGGTTCATGGGTTGTCTCCTGGGGTTAATGTCAGTTGATCCAACTATAGTAGTTTTTGCCTTGCTTGTAATTATTTCTTTATTTTTTGGCTGTCTTAATGGTGAATTTTTATTCCAAACTTTGCCTTTAACCTAATTCATCTAATTTAAAATACGTTTTTTTTTTCTTCTTTTTTGAATAAAAGTATTTTAGGGATTAGAGGTTTTCTTCCTTCAACCACGCATTTTGGTAAGTTTTCGGCGATGGTCATCTATTTTCTTGCCTAGACGGAAACAGCTTTCTATGTCATTTTCTATTATATTAAACTTTTTGTTAGACTTGTTAATCATGCCAATAATCATTAGCAATAGCTCCTCTGTAGTACGTTCCTTTTCATCTACTTTAAAAATAATATGATTTCATTTCATTTTTCATTTCATTTATTCATATACATATACTAACTTTACACAGTAAGATATAATCTTTTTAGTTAGTGTAAGTTTCATGGTTTACAATTATTGTTAGATGTATAGTAAACAATGGCATAATTTTAATAATAACAACATAATTTAGGTGTATAACTCCAAGCTTAAATACGGTTAAAAATATAATTCAATAATATTAATTTAATTTTAATTTAAATCACAAATAATAGTTACAAAAGAAAAGAAAAAAAGCAATTTCTAAAAGAGAATAATATACAATTAATCAAGTCATCATTATCATGAAAAAGTCTCGAAATACTGCTTCAGCTTTACCCTGAACAGGGTCCTGGAACTTATCATTCTAACCGATTGTGGAAGGGAATTCCATAGTCTAATCGCATTAATAAAGAACTGACGCTCGGAAATTAAATATTTGTATCGAATGGGCACAAGGTCACAGCTTCTATTGGAACGCGGGAAAATTATTTTATTATATATATGATAAACACATTAAATACCGACCTAAAAGGCAATGGAAAATAAAACGCTTTGTCAAATTTAGTGCTTCAAAAACAGAATGCTGCCTTGTATCGTTAAAGCGAGATAAGCCTCCTTGCAACTACCATCTTGCTTGGATAAAACTAAACATCATGACATTTTCGGCGTGTACATACATCAACAACCAACTATTGTTGAACGATCACATTTAATTAATTCAATTAATTCAAATTTATATGTATTCCTTAAAAAATTTTAATGTCATCTCAAAATTACATTATAATCCTTTTATTAAAATTGTTTGAATTGAATACTTTATATTTTGTATACATTATTATATATTATTATTTATAGATTTATATTTTATTATAAGGCTACATGTATGACAAACAAGAAAATTACTTAGCCTTAAATAAGTTTTAAAGTAATAATATACCTAATACAAAACAAGATTCTTAAAATTGTATGCTCAAAGCGTTATCAAATTGTATAGCTTACCTTATCAACGTAAAATTCATCATTCTGTTCAATGAATTTAGTTACACTGAATATACTTGTCCACCCTTGCATTGCATCTTTATCCATTGTGTTGGTCGTTATATGAAAAATGTGCATTTCTTTTAAAGGCCATTGTATGTGTAATGACGAGAGAATTAAAATTGATAAATATTTCACCAGCCCATCCCAGATTACATTATCTTTTGATGATATTGATGATGTAACGCCTCCAAAAAATTGCTGCACAATTGCTTCAGCAATTCGAACAGTAGAAAGTTGATTTTCTTCCGTTGTAGTAGATTTTTGATCGGACAGAAATGATATTTTGAGACTTATTAGTCCCAAGGATGATATTACATTTTTTTTCAAAGAAGGAAGTGCAACAAAATCAAGTTTCGCTAATGGATATTTAGTATCAAGCCAGGATTCCAAATAGCTCATTACATCCTTAGCAGTTTGCATTATTAAAATTGCACGTGTTAATAAATCTTCTGGAGCGTAGAATGTATATGATATTTTTTCCTCAAAATAATCTTTTGAATTGTTTTCTGAAACCCTGCTTACTGTTGTTGAAGTATGTGGAAACAAGGTGTTATTCATTGCAAGAACCTTTAAGTTTAGAGAATGTGTTAAAGATGCTATACTACGAGCAGATACTTTCTTAAAGCTACTAGTGTTATTTTTCAAAGTCGTCCATATTTTTTCATTTTTTTTTGTTGGAGTTTTTGTAGGAGTCTTTGGAAATGTCTCAATATTTAGTGACTGTCTCTCAAAATCACTTATCACCCAACTTAATGAATCTGCTGATAAACAAGGCGTTTCCATGAAATCATCTCGAAGCTATAAATTTTAATTTATTAATATTGGATAAATGACTGTATATTTACTCACCAAACCTGTCCCCATATAGAATCCAACATCTTCGGTCTTAAGCACATTTGAGTTTGAAAGGCCTATGTGAAATCGATCCCTGAATATTGACACTCTGAATGGAGTTCGAAATTGAGGCTCGTTAAAGCAAGGAAAATATTTTCTCGCACCACTTTGTTGGAAAACCGTTGCTGCTAAAAATCTGTTGAAATTGAAAAATGTTTGAATATAATTGCATCGTGATAATTAAAAATCTTGTTATTTTATAAAGGTACAAGTAAAGAAAAAGTAGTAATAGTAATAGTAATAGTAATAGTAATAGTAATAGTAATAGTAATAGTAATAGTAATAGTAATAGTAATAGTAATAGTAATAGTAATAGTAATAGTAATAGTAATAGTAATAGTAATAGTAATAGTAATAGTAATAGTAATAGTAATAGTAATAGTAATAGTAATAGTAATAGTAATAGTAATAGTAATAGTAATAGTAATAGTAATAGTAATAGTAATAGTAATAGTAATAGTAATAGTAATAGTAATAGTAATAGTAATAGTAATAGTAATAGTAATAGTAATAGTAATAGTAATAGTAATAGTAATAGTAATAGTAATAGTAATAGTAATAGTAATAGTAATAGTAATAGTAATAGTAATAGTAATAGTAATAGTAATAGTAATAGTAATAGTAATAGTAATAGTAATAGTAATAGTAATAGTAATAGTAATAGTAATAGTAATAGTAATAGTAATAGTAATAGTAATAGTAATAGTAATAGTAATAGTAATAGTAATAGTAATAGTAATAGTAATAGTAATAGTAATAGTAATAGTAATAGTAATAGTAATAGTAATAGTAATAGTAATAGTAATAGTAATAGTAATAGTAATAGTAATAGTAATAGTAATAGTAATAGTAATAGTAATAGTAATAGTAATAGTAATAGTAATAGTAATAGTAATAGTAATAGTAATAGTAATAGTAATAGTAATAGTAATAGTAATAGTAATAGTAATAGTAATAGTAATAGTAATAGTAATAGTAATAGTAATAGTAATAGTAATAGTAATAGTAATAGTAATAGTAATAGTAATAGTAATAGTAATAGTAATAGTAATAGTAATAGTAATAGTAATAGTAATAGTAATAGTAATAGTAATAGTAATAGTAATAGTAATAGTAATAGTAATAGTAATAGTAATAGTAATAGTAATAGTAATAGTAATAGTAATAGTAATAGTAATAGTAATAGTAATAGTAATAGTAATAGTAATAGTAATAGTAATAGTAATAGTAATAGTAATAGTAATAGTAATAGTAATAGTAATAGTAATAGTAATAGTAATAGTAATAGTAATAGTAATAGTAATAGTAATAGTAATAGTAATAGTAATAGTAATAGTAATAGTAATAGTAATAGTAATAGTAATAGTAATAGTAATAGTAATAGTAATAGTAATAGTAATAGTAATAGTAATAGTAATAGTAATAGTAATAGTAATAGTAATAGTAATAGTAATAGTAATAGTAATAGTAATAGTAATAGTAATAGTAATAGTAATAGTAATAGTAATAGTAATAGTAATAGTAATAGTAATAGTAATAGTAATAGTAATAGTAATAGTAATAGTAATAGTAATAGTAATAGTAATAGTAATAGTAATAGTAATAGTAATAGTAATAGTAATAGTAATAGTAATAGTAATAGTAATAGTAATAGTAATAGTAATAGTAATAGTAATAGTAATAGTAATAGTAATAGTAATAGTAATAGTAATAGTAATAGTAATAGTAATAGTAATAGTAATAGTAATAGTAATAGTAATAGTAATAGTAATAGTAATAGTAATAGTAATAGTAATAGTAATAGTAATAGTAATAGTAATAGTAATAGTAATAGTAATAGTAATAGTAATAGTAATAGTAATAGTAATAGTAATAGTAATAGTAATAGTAATAGTAATAGTAATAGTAATAGTAATAGTAATAGTAATAGTAATAGTAATAGTAATAGTAATAGTAATAGTAATAGTAATAGTAATAGTAATAGTAATAGTAATAGTAATAGTAATAGTAATAGTAATAGTAATAGTAATAGTAATAGTAATAGTAATAGTAATAGTAATAGTAATAGTAATAGTAATAGTAATAGTAATAGTAATAGTAATAGTAATAGTAATAGTAATAGTAATAGTAATAGTAATAGTAATAGTAATAGTAATAGTAATAGTAATAGTAATAGTAATAGTAATAGTAATAGTAATAGTAATAGTAATAGTAATAGTAATAGTAATAGTAATAGTAATAGTAATAGTAATAGTAATAGTAATAGTAATAGTAATAGTAATAGTAATAGTAATAGTAATAGTAATAGTAATAGTAATAGTAATAGTAATAGTAATAGTAATAGTAATAGTAATAGTAATAGTAATAGTAATAGTAATAGTAATAGTAATAGTAATAGTAATAGTAATAGTAATAGTAATAGTAATAGTAATAGTAATAGTAATAGTAATAGTAATAGTAATAGTAATAGTAATAGTAATAGTAATAGTAATAGTAATAGTAATAGTAATAGTAATAGTAATAGTAATAGTAATAGTAATAGTAATAGTAATAGTAATAGTAATAGTAATAGTAATAGTAATAGTAATAGTAATAGTAATAGTAATAGTAATAGTAATAGTAATAGTAATAGTAATAGTAATAGTAATAGTAATAGTAATAGTAATAGTAATAGTAATAGTAATAGTAATAGTAATAGTAATAGTAATAGTAATAGTAATAGTAATAGTAATAGTAATAGTAATAGTAATAGTAATAGTAATAGTAATAGTAATAGTAATAGTAATAGTAATAGTAATAGTAATAGTAATAGTAATAGTAATAGTAATAGTAATAGTAATAGTAATAGTAATAGTAATAGTAATAGTAATAGTAATAGTAATAGTAATAGTAATAGTAATAGTAATAGTAATAGTAATAGTAATAGTAATAGTAATAGTAATAGTAATAGTAATAGTAATAGTAATAGTAATAGTAATAGTAATAGTAATAGTAATAGTAATAGTAATAGTAATAGTAATAGTAATAGTAATAGTAATAGTAATAGTAATAGTAATAGTAATAGTAATAGTAATAGTAATAGTAATAGTAATAGTAATAGTAATAGTAATAGTAATAGTAATAGTAATAGTAATAGTAATAGTAATAGTAATAGTAATAGTAATAGTAATAGTAATAGTAATAGTAATAGTAATAGTAATAGTAATAGTAATAGTAATAGTAATAGTAATAGTAATAGTAATAGTAATAGTAATAGTAATAGTAATAGTAATAGTAATAGTAATAGTAATAGTAATAGTAATAGTAATAGTAATAGTAATAGTAATAGTAATAGTAATAGTAATAGTAATAGTAATAGTAATAGTAATAGTAATAGTAATAGTAATAGTAATAGTAATAGTAATAGTAATAGTAATAGTAATAGTAATAGTAATAGTAATAGTAATAGTAATAGTAATAGTAATAGTAATAGTAATAGTAATAGTAATAGTAATAGTAATAGTAATAGTAATAGTAATAGTAATAGTAATAGTAATAGTAATAGTAATAGTAATAGTAATAGTAATAGTAATAGTAATAGTAATAGTAATAGTAATAGTAATAGTAATAGTAATAGTAATAGTAATAGTAATAGTAATAGTAATAGTAATAGTAATAGTAATAGTAATAGTAATAGTAATAGTAATAGTAATAGTAATAGTAATAGTAATAGTAATAGTAATAGTAATAGTAATAGTAATAGTAATAGTAATAGTAATAGTAATAGTAATAGTAATAGTAATAGTAATAGTAATAGTAATAGTAATAGTAATAGTAATAGTAATAGTAATAGTAATAGTAATAGTAATAGTAATAGTAATAGTAATAGTAATAGTAATAGTAATAGTAATAGTAATAGTAATAGTAATAGTAATAGTAATAGTAATAGTAATAGTAATAGTAATAGTAATAGTAATAGTAATAGTAATAGTAATAGTAATAGTAATAGTAATAGTAATAGTAATAGTAATAGTAATAGTAATAGTAATAGTAATAGTAATAGTAATAGTAATAGTAATAGTAATAGTAATAGTAATAGTAATAGTAATAGTAATAGTAATAGTAATAGTAATAGTAATAGTAATAGTAATAGTAATAGTAATAGTAATAGTAATAGTAATAGTAATAGTAATAGTAATAGTAATAGTAATAGTAATAGTAATAGTAATAGTAATAGTAATAGTAATAGTAATAGTAATAGTAATAGTAATAGTAATAGTAATAGTAATAGTAATAGTAATAGTAATAGTAATAGTAATAGTAATAGTAATAGTAATAGTAATAGTAATAGTAATAGTAATAGTAATAGTAATAGTAATAGTAATAGTAATAGTAATAGTAATAGTAATAGTAATAGTAATAGTAATAGTAATAGTAATAGTAATAGTAATAGTAATAGTAATAGTAATAGTAATAGTAATAGTAATAGTAATAGTAATAGTAATAGTAATAGTAATAGTAATAGTAATAGTAATAGTAATAGTAATAGTAATAGTAATAGTAATAGTAATAGTAATAGTAATAGTAATAGTAATAGTAATAGTAATAGTAATAGTAATAGTAATAGTAATAGTAATAGTAATAGTAATAGTAATAGTAATAGTAATAGTAATAGTAATAGTAATAGTAATAGTAATAGTAATAGTAATAGTAATAGTAATAGTAATAGTAATAGTAATAGTAATAGTAATAGTAATAGTAATAGTAATAGTAATAGTAATAGTAATAGTAATAGTAATAGTAATAGTAATAGTAATAGTAATAGTAATAGTAATAGTAATAGTAATAGTAATAGTAATAGTAATAGTAATAGTAATAGTAATAGTAATAGTAATAGTAATAGTAATAGTAATAGTAATAGTAATAGTAATAGTAATAGTAATAGTAATAGTAATAGTAATAGTAATAGTAATAGTAATAGTAATAGTAATAGTAATAGTAATAGTAATAGTAATAGTAATAGTAATAGTAATAGTAATAGTAATAGTAATAGTAATAGTAATAGTAATAGTAATAGTAATAGTAATAGTAATAGTAATAGTAATAGTAATAGTAATAGTAATAGTAATAGTAATAGTAATAGTAATAGTAATAGTAATAGTAATAGTAATAGTAATAGTAATAGTAATAGTAATAGTAATAGTAATAGTAATAGTAATAGTAATAGTAATAGTAATAGTAATAGTAATAGTAATAGTAATAGTAATAGTAATAGTAATAGTAATAGTAATAGTAATAGTAATAGTAATAGTAATAGTAATAGTAATAGTAATAGTAATAGTAATAGTAATAGTAATAGTAATAGTAATAGTAATAGTAATAGTAATAGTAATAGTAATAGTAATAGTAATAGTAATAGTAATAGTAATAGTAATAGTAATAGTAATAGTAATAGTAATAGTAATAGTAATAGTAATAGTAATAGTAATAGTAATAGTAATAGTAATAGTAATAGTAATAGTAATAGTAATAGTAATAGTAATAGTAATAGTAATAGTAATAGTAATAGTAATAGTAATAGTAATAGTAATAGTAATAGTAATAGTAATAGTAATAGTAATAGTAATAGTAATAGTAATAGTAATAGTAATAGTAATAGTAATAGTAATAGTAATAGTAATAGTAATAGTAATAGTAATAGTAATAGTAATAGTAATAGTAATAGTAATAGTAATAGTAATAGTAATAGTAATAGTAATAGTAATAGTAATAGTAATAGTAATAGTAATAGTAATAGTAATAGTAATAGTAATAGTAATAGTAATAGTAATAGTAATAGTAATAGTAATAGTAATAGTAATAGTAATAGTAATAGTAATAGTAATAGTAATAGTAATAGTAATAGTAATAGTAATAGTAATAGTAATAGTAATAGTAATAGTAATAGTAATAGTAATAGTAATAGTAATAGTAATAGTAATAGTAATAGTAATAGTAATAGTAATAGTAATAGTAATAGTAATAGTAATAGTAATAGTAATAGTAATAGTAATAGTAATAGTAATAGTAATAGTAATAGTAATAGTAATAGTAATAGTAATAGTAATAGTAATAGTAATAGTAATAGTAATAGTAATAGTAATAGTAATAGTAATAGTAATAGTAATAGTAATAGTAATAGTAATAGTAATAGTAATAGTAATAGTAATAGTAATAGTAATAGTAATAGTAATAGTAATAGTAATAGTAATAGTAATAGTAATAGTAATAGTAATAGTAATAGTAATAGTAATAGTAATAGTAATAGTAATAGTAATAGTAATAGTAATAGTAATAGTAATAGTAATAGTAATAGTAATAGTAATAGTAATAGTAATAGTAATAGTAATAGTAATAGTAATAGTAATAGTAATAGTAATAGTAATAGTAATAGTAATAGTAATAGTAATAGTAATAGTAATAGTAATAGTAATAGTAATAGTAATAGTAATAGTAATAGTAATAGTAATAGTAATAGTAATAGTAATAGTAATAGTAATAGTAATAGTAATAGTAATAGTAATAGTAATAGTAATAGTAATAGTAATAGTAATAGTAATAGTAATAGTAATAGTAATAGTAATAGTAATAGTAATAGTAATAGTAATAGTAATAGTAATAGTAATAGTAATAGTAATAGTAATAGTAATAGTAATAGTAATAGTAATAGTAATAGTAATAGTAATAGTAATAGTAATAGTAATAGTAATAGTAATAGTAATAGTAATAGTAATAGTAATAGTAATAGTAATAGTAATAGTAATAGTAATAGTAATAGTAATAGTAATAGTAATAGTAATAGTAATAGTAATAGTAATAGTAATAGTAATAGTAATAGTAATAGTAATAGTAATAGTAATAGTAATAGTAATAGTAATAGTAATAGTAATAGTAATAGTAATAGTAATAGTAATAGTAATAGTAATAGTAATAGTAATAGTAATAGTAATAGTAATAGTAATAGTAATAGTAATAGTAATAGTAATAGTAATAGTAATAGTAATAGTAATAGTAATAGTAATAGTAATAGTAATAGTAATAGTAATAGTAATAGTAATAGTAATAGTAATAGTAATAGTAATAGTAATAGTAATAGTAATAGTAATAGTAATAGTAATAGTAATAGTAATAGTAATAGTAATAGTAATAGTAATAGTAATAGTAATAGTAATAGTAATAGTAATAGTAATAGTAATAGTAATAGTAATAGTAATAGTAATAGTAATAGTAATAGTAATAGTAATAGTAATAGTAATAGTAATAGTAATAGTAATAGTAATAGTAATAGTAATAGTAATAGTAATAGTAATAGTAATAGTAATAGTAATAGTAATAGTAATAGTAATAGTAATAGTAATAGTAATAGTAATAGTAATAGTAATAGTAATAGTAATAGTAATAGTAATAGTAATAGTAATAGTAATAGTAATAGTAATAGTAATAGTAATAGTAATAGTAATAGTAATAGTAATAGTAATAGTAATAGTAATAGTAATAGTAATAGTAATAGTAATAGTAATAGTAATAGTAATAGTAATAGTAATAGTAATAGTAATAGTAATAGTAATAGTAATAGTAATAGTAATAGTAATAGTAATAGTAATAGTAATAGTAATAGTAATAGTAATAGTAATAGTAATAGTAATAGTAATAGTAATAGTAATAGTAATAGTAATAGTAATAGTAATAGTAATAGTAATAGTAATAGTAATAGTAATAGTAATAGTAATAGTAATAGTAATAGTAATAGTAATAGTAATAGTAATAGTAATAGTAATAGTAATAGTAATAGTAATAGTAATAGTAATAGTAATAGTAATAGTAATAGTAATAGTAATAGTAATAGTAATAGTAATAGTAATAGTAATAGTAATAGTAATAGTAATAGTAATAGTAATAGTAATAGTAATAGTAATAGTAATAGTAATAGTAATAGTAATAGTAATAGTAATAGTAATAGTAATAGTAATAGTAATAGTAATAGTAATAGTAATAGTAATAGTAATAGTAATAGTAATAGTAATAGTAATAGTAATAGTAATAGTAATAGTAATAGTAATAGTAATAGTAATAGTAATAGTAATAGTAATAGTAATAGTAATAGTAATAGTAATAGTAATAGTAATAGTAATAGTAATAGTAATAGTAATAGTAATAGTAATAGTAATAGTAATAGTAATAGTAATAGTAATAGTAATAGTAATAGTAATAGTAATAGTAATAGTAATAGTAATAGTAATAGTAATAGTAATAGTAATAGTAATAGTAATAGTAATAGTAATAGTAATAGTAATAGTAATAGTAATAGTAATAGTAATAGTAATAGTAATAGTAATAGTAATAGTAATAGTAATAGTAATAGTAATAGTAATAGTAATAGTAATAGTAATAGTAATAGTAATAGTAATAGTAATAGTAATAGTAATAGTAATAGTAATAGTAATAGTAATAGTAATAGTAATAGTAATAGTAATAGTAATAGTAATAGTAATAGTAATAGTAATAGTAATAGTAATAGTAATAGTAATAGTAATAGTAATAGTAATAGTAATAGTAATAGTAATAGTAATAGTAATAGTAATAGTAATAGTAATAGTAATAGTAATAGTAATAGTAATAGTAATAGTAATAGTAATAGTAATAGTAATAGTAATAGTAATAGTAATAGTAATAGTAATAGTAATAGTAATAGTAATAGTAATAGTAATAGTAATAGTAATAGTAATAGTAATAGTAATAGTAATAGTAATAGTAATAGTAATAGTAATAGTAATAGTAATAGTAATAGTAATAGTAATAGTAATAGTAATAGTAATAGTAATAGTAATAGTAATAGTAATAGTAATAGTAATAGTAATCAGTAATAGTAATAGTAATAGTAATAGTAATAGTAATAGTAATAGTAATAGTAATAGTAATAGTAATAGTAATAGTAATAGTAATAGTAATAGTAATAGTAATAGTAATAGTAATAGTAATAGTAATAGTAATAGTAATAGTAATAGTAATAGTAATAGTAATAGTAATAGTAATAGTAATAGTAATAGTAATAGTAATAGTAATAGTAATAGTAATAGTAATAGTAATAGTAATAGTAATAGTAATAGTAATAGTAATAGTAATAGTAATAGTAATAGTAATAGTAATAGTAATAGTAATAGTAATAGTAATAGTAATAGTAATAGTAATAGTAATAGTAATAGTAATAGTAATAGTAATAGTAATAGTAATAGTAATAGTAATAGTAATAGTAATAGTAATAGTAATAGTAATAGTAATAGTAATAGTAATAGTAATAGTAATAGTAATAGTAATAGTAATAGTAATAGTAATAGTAATAGTAATAGTAATAGTAATAGTAATAGTAATAGTAATAGTAATAGTAATAGTAATAGTAATAGTAATAGTAATAGTAATAGTAATAGTAATAGTAATAGTAATAGTAATAGTAATAGTAATAGTAATAGTAATAGTAATAGTAATAGTAATAGTAATAGTAATAGTAATAGTAATAGTAATAGTAATAGTAATAGTAATAGTAATAGTAATAGTAATAGTAATAGTAATAGTAATAGTAATAGTAATAGTAATAGTAATAGTAATAGTAATAGTAATAGTAATAGTAATAGTAATAGTAATAGTAATAGTAATAGTAATAGTAATAGTAATAGTAATAGTAATAGTAATAGTAATAGTAATAGTAATAGTAATAGTAATAGTAATAGTAATAGTAATAGTAATAGTAATAGTAATAGTAATAGTAATAGTAATAGTAATAGTAATAGTAATAGTAATAGTAATAGTAATAGTAATAGTAATAGTAATAGTAATAGTAATAGTAATAGTAATAGTAATAGTAATAGTAATAGTAATAGTAATAGTAATAGTAATAGTAATAGTAATAGTAATAGTAATAGTAATAGTAATAGTAATAGTAATAGTAATAGTAATAGTAATAGTAATAGTAATAGTAATAGTAATAGTAATAGTAATAGTAATAGTAATAGTAATAGTAATAGTAATAGTAATAGTAATAGTAATAGTAATAGTAATAGTAATAGTAATAGTAATAGTAATAGTAATAGTAATAGTAATAGTAATAGTAATAGTAATAGTAATAGTAATAGTAATAGTAATAGTAATAGTAATAGTAATAGTAATAGTAATAGTAATAGTAATAGTAATAGTAATAGTAATAGTAATAGTAATAGTAATAGTAATAGTAATAGTAATAGTAATAGTAATAGTAATAGTAATAGTAATAGTAATAGTAATAGTAATAGTAATAGTAATAGTAATAGTAATAGTAATAGTAATAGTAATAGTAATAGTAATAGTAATAGTAATAGTAATAGTAATAGTAATAGTAATAGTAATAGTAATAGTAATAGTAATAGTAATAGTAATAGTAATAGTAATAGTAATAGTAATAGTAATAGTAATAGTAATAGTAATAGTAATAGTAATAGTAATAGTAATAGTAATAGTAATAGTAATAGTAATAGTAATAGTAATAGTAATAGTAATAGTAATAGTAATAGTAATAGTAATAGTAATAGTAATAGTAATAGTAATAGTAATAGTAATAGTAATAGTAATAGTAATAGTAATAGTAATAGTAATAGTAATAGTAATAGTAATAGTAATAGTAATAGTAATAGTAATAGTAATAGTAATAGTAATAGTAATAGTAATAGTAATAGTAATAGTAATAGTAATAGTAATAGTAATAGTAATAGTAATAGTAATAGTAATAGTAATAGTAATAGTAATAGTAATAGTAATAGTAATAGTAATAGTAATAGTAATAGTAATAGTAATAGTAATAGTAATAGTAATAGTAATAGTAATAGTAATAGTAATAGTAATAGTAATAGTAATAGTAATAGTAATAGTAATAGTAATAGTAATAGTAATAGTAATAGTAATAGTAATAGTAATAGTAATAGTAATAGTAATAGTAATAGTAATAGTAATAGTAATAGTAATAGTAATAGTAATAGTAATAGTAATAGTAATAGTAATAGTAATAGTAATAGTAATAGTAATAGTAATAGTAATAGTAATAGTAATAGTAATAGTAATAGTAATAGTAATAGTAATAGTAATAGTAATAGTAATAGTAATAGTAATAGTAATAGTAATAGTAATAGTAATAGTAATAGTAATAGTAATAGTAATAGTAATAGTAATAGTAATAGTAATAGTAATAGTAATAGTAATAGTAATAGTAATAGTAATAGTAATAGTAATAGTAATAGTAATAGTAATAGTAATAGTAATAGTAATAGTAATAGTAATAGTAATAGTAATAGTAATAGTAATAGTAATAGTAATAGTAATAGTAATAGTAATAGTAATAGTAATAGTAATAGTAATAGTAATAGTAATAGTAATAGTAATAGTAATAGTAATAGTAATAGTAATAGTAATAGTAATAGTAATAGTAATAGTAATAGTAATAGTAATAGTAATAGTAATAGTAATAGTAATAGTAATAGTAATAGTAATAGTAATAGTAATAGTAATAGTAATAGTAATAGTAATAGTAATAGTAATAGTAATAGTAATAGTAATAGTAATAGTAATAGTAATAGTAATAGTAATAGTAATAGTAATAGTAATAGTAATAGTAATAGTAATAGTAATAGTAATAGTAATAGTAATAGTAATAGTAATAGTAATAGTAATAGTAATAGTAATAGTAATAGTAATAGTAATAGTAATAGT